>CM033641.1:251384546-251785787 GCA_019512145.1 Engystomops pustulosus | reverse complement strand
ACTTAAGAACACCTGACTTACATACGACCCCTAGTTACAAGCGGACCTCTGGATTTTGGTAATTTGCTGTACTTTAGTCCTAGGCTACAATAAACAGATATACCAGTTATCAAAGGTTTCTGTAAATAGGATTTATTGTTTATCCTGGTTCTTATGACAACCCAACATTTTTAAAATCCAATTGTCACAGAGACCAAAAAAAGTTTGACTGGGGTTACAATAATAAAGTATACAGTTCCAATTTACATACAAACTCAACTTAAGAACAAACCTACAGACCCTATCTTGTACGTAACCCAGGGACTGCCTGTATATGGGTAAATATGCATCTACTGTGTACATACTGTGTATATGGGTATATATGCACCTACTGTGTACATACTTGGGCAGATTTATGAAGCTGTCTCAAAGTCAGTATATTTCTAGTTGCCCATGGCAACCAATCACAGCTCCCCTTTAAAATATTCATGAGCACTGGTAAAATGAAAGCTGAGCTGTGATTGGTTGCCATGTCACTGGGGGTGAGGCGGCTGTATGTAGCTGTGTTACTGGGGGCGAGGCAGTTGTATGTAGCTGTGTTACTGGGAGCGAGGCGGCTGTATGTAGCTGTGTTACTGGGGATGAGGCGGGTGTATGTAGCTGTGTTTCTGGGGATACGGCGGGTGTATGTAGCTGTGTTTCTGGGGATACGGCGGGTGTATGTAGCTGTGTTCCTGGGTATACGGCGGGTGTATGTTTTTTTTTTTATTTAAAGATTTTATTTTTCATTTTTCAAAATTACAACAATGCACAATAGGCAACAAAACATCCGCCTCAGGGAAGTATAAGGCACAATCATGAGTTAGGGTTGGCTTACAAAGAAATTGAGGCGGGTGTATGTAGCTGTGTTACTGGGGATGAGGCGGCTGTATGTAGCTGTGTTACTGGGATGAGGCGGCTCTATGTAGCTGTGTTACTGGGGGCCGGGCGTCTTTATATAGCTGTGTTACTGGGGATGAGCCGCTGTATGTAGTGGTTACTGGGGATTAGCCGGCTGTATGTAGCTGTATTACTGGGGATGAGCCGCTGTATGTAGCTGTATTACTGGGGATGAGCGGCTGTATGTAGCTGTGTTACTGGGGATGAGGCGGCTGTATGTAGCTGTATTACTGGGGATGAGGCGGCTGTATGTATCTTATTCTGGGGGCGAGGCGGTGTATGAAGCTGTGTTACGGGGACGAGGCGGCTGTAGTAGCTGTTTACTGGGGATGAGGCGGCTGTATGTAGTTGTTTACTGGGGATGATCCGGCTGGTATGTAGCGGTGTTACTGGGGTCGAGGCGGCTGTATGTCAGCTGTGTTACTGGGATGAGCGGTCTGTATGTAGCTGTGTTACTGGGGATGAGAACGGCTGTATGTAGCGTGTTACGGGGGGGCGAGGCGGATGTATTAGCTTTGTTACTGGGGGTGAGGCGCTGGATGTAGCTGTTTAACTGGGAATGTGCGGCTGTATGTAGCTGTGTTTACTGGGGGTGAGTGCGGCTGTATGTGCTGTGTTACTGGGGGCGAGGCAGTTTGTATGTCGTGTTACTGGGAGCGAGGGGCTGTATGAGCTGTGTTACTGGGATGAGGCGGGTGTTGTAGCTGTGTTTCTGGGGATACGGCGGGTGTATGTAGCTGTTGTTGGGGATACGGCGGGTGTATGTTTTTTTTTTTTATTTAAAGATTTTATTTTTCATTTTTCAAAATTACAACAATGCACAATAGGCAACAAAACATCCGCCTCAGGGAAGTATAAGGCCAATATAAAGTTAGGGTTGGCAGTTACAAAGAAATTGAGGCGGGTGTGGTGTATGCTTGTGTTACTGGGATGAGGCGGCTGTATGTAGCTGTGTTATGGGATGAGGCTGCTGTATGTAGGCTGTGTTACTGCGGATGAGGCAGCTGTATCTAGCTGTGTTAATGGGGGCGAGGCGGCTGTATATAGCTGTGTTATGGGATGGCGCCGCTTGTATGTAGCTGTATACCTGGGGGCGAGGCGGCTGTATGGCACGCTTGTTACTGGGATGAGGCGGCTGTATGTAGCTTGTTTCTGGGGATGAGCCGGGTTATGTAGCGGTGTTACTTGGGCAAGGCGGCTGATGTAGCTGTGTTACTGGCAGAGGCGGGCTGTATGTAGCTGTGTACTGGGATGAGATGGCTGTATGTAGCGGTGTTACGGGGGGGGGCGAGGTGGATGTATGTATCTGTGTTACTGGGGGTGTAGGCCGGCTGTATGTAGCTGTGTACTGGGGTGAGCGCGCTGTATGTAGCTGTGTTACTGGGGGTGAGGCGGCTGTATGTATGCTGTCGTTACGGGGGGGCGAGGCGGATGTATGTAGCTGTGTTTGGGGGTGAGGGCGGCTTGTATGTAGCTGTGTTACTGGGAATGAGGCGGCTGTATGTAGCTGTGTTACTGGGGGTGAGGCGCTGTATGTGCTGTGTTACTGGGAATGAGGCGCTGTATGTAGCTGTGTCCCCAGTAACAGCTACATCCAGCCGCCTCACCCCCAGTAACACAGCTACATACATCCGCCTCGCCCCCCCCCCCCCCCGGCTGTATGTAGCGGTGTTACTGCTGGTATAGTGGAAAGGAAGCGGAGGATGTGGTATGTATGCTACACTCGTGGGGGCCTCCACCAGGTATTTTGCGCATAGGGGCCCCCACCAGCCTTAATCCGGCCATGGCTGGACCCTACGGATCACGAGAACCGTTTCCGTTACGCACTTGCACTGCCACTCCATTCACTGTTGAACTACTGGAGATGGTCGAGTACAGTGCTGACTGTCTCCGTCAGAACCATAGAGTAATAGAAACGTCTTGCATTTTTTAAATGTCATACAAAATTTTAATTGGCCACACACTGACCCCAGTTACCCCTTCCATCTACACCCTTCACCTCCACAATATGGAAAATTATATGCCTTTCAAAAACTACCTTCCATTATTGTATAAAAAAAAAAAATCTACAGTAATATACATGCATGGAATGGGTACCAACGACCCGGAAGTACCACACAGACTTAATCCCCCTCAATCTCATGCAATGCCTGCTGGATATCTTCTGGGAGTGTCTCCTTATAATTCGCTATTGGAGATCAGTTGTATAAAACTTAGGAGAAAATTTTACATGCCAAAATAGATCTGGACCCACTAGCATTTATATTATTTCTCCCTACAATGGGCCTAGGTAAACACAGAATATCGGTGTGCAATCAACTTATCTAAAATTACCTGGCATCATAGGAAGCACGTCTTGCTTGGTCGGCCCTCACAATCTACTCCTCCTTAATACGCCGGACCACTTCGAGCGCGGTCGGCGTTCCTATCATCTGCGTGGCATGTGTCTACTACTTTATTGGAGGGTCCAATAAAGCTATCAGTTTATCACTGCTAAAAATGCGTAGCGCTAGGAGATCTTACTTTACGTAAGCAGTGTGGCATAGCAGTGGCCCAATGTCTATAGTGGTGTCCAGTGTAATTAGCAGTGCCCAGTTTTCGTAGCAGTTCCAGTGTGCATAGCAGTGTACAGTGTGTATGCACTCTCAGTGTTCATGTAGCACTCATGTGTATAGTAGTGGCCATTGTTTCCTTGTGTGTAGTATAGCAGTACTGAGTGTGTTCCTGTTTGATGTGTGTGTTATAGCAGTGCTGTGTGCGAATGAATGGATGTAGCAGGACTGTGTTTAAATGTATGGATGCAGCAGCTATATGTGCTGTCCTTGTGCGTGCCCAACAGGGACATTTTAATTATTTTTCCTTTTTTGGATGACTAAATCTGGGTGGTGTCTTATAGTCCAAAATATCTCCTTTAAAATACCTGATTATAAGTTTTGCGGGAGGAGATGGCTCTTCTGTTGTGTGTGATTGAGGTTTTCAGAAGCAACAGCAGTAGTAGGTGGTTGGTTCTTTGTCTCTTATATAACTCTCATTGTCTTTGGTATATGCATCTACTGTGTACATACTGTGTATATGGGTATATATGCATCTACTGTGAATATACTGTGTATATGGGTATATTACAATATATACATGTATATATATATATAATGCTGGGTATATGGTATGTATGTATATGCTCTATATACTGAATGTGTGTGTGTATTTCCCGTTTGTGTGTGTATATGCTGTATATACTGAATGTGTGTGTATTTGCTGTATGTGTGTATATACTTTATGAGTTTGTATATACTCTGTGTATTAGTGTATAAATGTATATGAGTGCATAAATGTGTTTGTATATATGGGTGCAAGTATATGCTTGTAGAACTTTATCTGTGTGTATATAAGTATATAAAGGTGTGTATATATATCAGTGTGGGGGATGTATATTTGGCCCCAGTATGTAGAGGTGTTACTGGGGGTGATACGGCTGTATGTAGTGGTGTTACTGGGGATGAGGCGGCTGTATGTAGCTGTGTTACTGGGGATGAGGCGGTTGTATGTAGCTGTGTTACTGGGGATGAGGCGGCTGTATGTAGCTGTGTTACTGCGGATGAGGCAGCTGTATGTAGCGTTGTTACTGCTGGGATAGTGGAAAGGAAGCAGGAGGATGTGTATGTATGCTACACTCAGTGAGGGCCTCCACTAGATTTTGCGCCCAGGGGCCCCCACCAACCTTAATCCGGCCATGGCTGGGACCCCTATGGATCACGAGAACCGTGTTCCGTTACGCACTGCCATATATATATATATACACATATAATCCACACAGGCACAAGATGAAGAGCATCACAACCCCCCCTCTCCCATCACCTCACACTCCACAGCAGGAAAAGGCAGGAGAGACTCTCCAAGTCTTCATGCTGTACCATCATGTGCTGTGCTGCAGGTATAGATAGATTGGTAGATTGATAGATAGATTGGATACTCCATTCACTCCATTCACTGTTGAACTACTGGAGATGGTCGAGTACAGTGCTGAGCTGTCTCCGTCAGAACCATAGAAGTGAATAGAAACGTCTTGCATTTTTTAAATGTCATACAAAATTTTAATTGGCCACACACTGATCCCCAGTTACCCCTTCCCTCTACACCCTTCACCTCCCACAATATGGAAAATTATATGCCTTTCAAAAACTACCTTCCATTATTGTATAAACAAAAAAAAATCTACAGTATATAAATTCCTATGGAATTGGTACCACGACCCGGAAGTACCACACAGACTTAATCCCTCAATCTCATGGAATGCCTGCAGGATATCTTCTGGGAGGGTCTCCTTATAATTCGCTATTGGAGATCAGTGTATTAAAACTTAGAGAAAATTTTACATGCCAAAATAGATCTGGACCCACTAGCATTTATATTATTTCTCCCTACAATGGGCCTAGGTAAACACAGAATATCGGTGTGCAATCAACTTTATCTAAAATTACCTGGCATCAGAGGAAGCACATCTTGCTTGGTCGGGCCCTCACATCTACTCCTCCCTTAATACGCCGGACCACTTTGAGCGCGGTCCGGCGTTCCTATTGTACTGCGTGGCAGTGTCTACTAGCTTTATTGGAGGGTTCCAATAAAGCTATCAGTTTATCACTGCTAAAAATGGTGTAGCGCTAGGAGATTCTTACTTTAGTAAGCAGTGTGCATAGCAGTGCCCAATGTCTACAGTGGTGTCCAGTATACTTAGCAGTGCCCAGTTTTCGTAGCAGTTCCCAGTGTGCATAGCAGTGTACAGTGTGTATAGCACTTCCCAGTGTTCATAGTAGCACTCATTGTGTATAGTAGTGGCCAGTGTGTTCCTATGTGTGTGTGTATAGCAGTACTGAGTGTGTTCCTGTTTGTCTGTGTGTGTTATAGCAGTGCTGTGTGTGCGAATGAATGGATGTAGCAGGACTGTGTGTAAATGTATGGATGCAGCAGGCTATATGTGCTGTCCTTGTGCGTGACCAACAGGGACATTTTAATTATTTTTTCCTTTTTTGGATGACTAAATCTGGGGTGTGTCTTATAGTCCAAAATATCTCCTTTAAAATACCTGATTATAAGTTGCGGGAGGAGATGGCTCTTCTGTTGTGTGTTGATTGAGGTTTTCAGAAGCAACAGCAGTAGTAGGTGGTGGTTCTTTGTCTCTTATATAACTCTCATTGTCTTTGCTTCTTTTAGCCAAAGTCCCTGGTTCTCTAACTTTCTGCATTTCAGGTGTAGTTCTAATTTAAAAAAGATTATTAATATCTTTAAAAGATCATTTTTTTGATTGATTTTCTTTCCAAACAAAACTGACAGAACCTACCATTGTTAAATGTAAGTTGTAAGTTATACTGTACAATCTCTGAGTATAAAATGCATTTAAAAAAACTCATAAAATAAAATTATATTAAAAAGCAAGAAGAGGCCACAAGCAAACCTGCATGGTTTGTGTGCATTATTGACCTGAAATAAGATTTGAATGCAAACAATGCCTACTGTACATCTATGTAATGTGATCTATTTATCTGATCAATCTATACTTACTCACGGACTGTGTCATTTGATTTTTGAGGAGAAGATGAATCATCTGTTTCTTCTAATGTTGCCAAAACAAAGTTTGCTTCAAATGCCATGTCATCTATGCTGAATATTATTGGTCTGAATAATAAACAATGAAACAGTTCATGGTCGTAACAAAAAAAAAAATTTTTTCCCCCCAATGATCTTTTAAATGGAAAACCGCCTAAAACAAAAAAAAAAGCTTATGCATAAATTTTTGAGAAGAAAACTTACTGTCCTGCTTTGCTGAAATGAATAGTAATGACAGCGCTGGTCGCCTCTGCAAATGACAAAATGCCCTACAAATGAACAGGAAAAAAAGTATATGATTAACAGCAAGTTTCTGCACATAACTACATACATATACACTTACTGTTGAATATTACATGTATTTGTTTTTCTTAAACACAAATCTGAATTCAGAAGTCTGCCAGGGTCTCATTAACTAGAAATATGTGAAATTCTCTGCACATTACTCCTTCCTTCCTCTAGTGTACCGCCATGTAGTATAAAATGCTTACAAAATGCTGCCATGTAGTATAAAATGCATACTGCGTACCGTCATGTAGTATAAAATGCATACAGCATGCCGCCATGTAGTATAAAATGCATACAAAATGCCGCCATGTAGCATAAAATGCATACAGTGTGCCGCCATGTAGTATAAAATGCATACAAAATGCCGCCATGTTGTATAAAATGCATACAGCGTGCCGCCATGTAGTATAAAATTCATACAGCGTGCTGCCATGTAGTATAAAATGCATACAGCGTGCCGCCATTTAGTATAAAATGCATACAGCATGCCGCCATGTAGTTTAACACCTTACCGACATGTGATGTAATAGCACATCACAGGTTGGGTACATGGTGAAGGCTCACAGGCTGAACCCTTTCCATTGCCGGTAATTTATAGCCGATAATATGGCGGTCACACCCGCACATGGGCTCCGCCATTTTGGTGAGGATCGTTGCTTCCCGTGACGTCATCAGGGAGCGGCGATCGGTCGCCATGACAGCATCCGGACAGCATCCAGATGCAGATTCCCATGGTTACCAAGCAAAACAAAGGCAGGGGAGGAGCCAAGGGGATAAGGTAAACCCCTGCAAGCAGGCAATGGCTGCGGATAGTTAATGAGGGTAAATGAGAGAATTGCATTTATAAAGAGTAACCATCATTCTGAGCCCATAATTCTGCTCCAGGTGTTCCTGGGAATCATTCCTCAAAGTATTAAGCCTCTCGGTTGGGTAACTAATCCAATTGCAAAAGGGTTTAAAATGACCTGCCCTACAACATATCAAAAGTTTTTTGAAGTGACGGTTACACTTTAAGCTTGGTACAGAGTTTGAATTTGCAGATATTTGTGGGCAGTGGCTTGATACACCAGGGCTGGCTCCCTGGTCTTTAGTTAAATCATGCTATCTTGCTGAGAATATGGATGGTCCTAGTTAATGACTTATATTTTCTTTTCACAGGTGCCCATAACATCCAGAGGTCCGTTTGTAACTAGGGGTCATATGTAAGTCGGGTATTCTTAAGTAGGGGACCGCCTGTAACTTTTAGTCCACTAATGAGTAGCCGAAGATGTGGCTACACGGCGTAGCTATTCCACGCCCCCAGTAGCCTCTTCTATCTTCCTACCCCAAAATCTTCGGCGCACAGCTCCTCTCAGCTCCCCCCCCCCCCCTTATCTGAGAAACCTGCTGTCTGTGCATGCGCAGAACAGCAGATTTTTGGTAGAAGGATCGAAGAGGCTGCTGGAGCGTGTAGTAACCGCACCATGTAGCTTTATCTCAGACTACTCCACGCCCCAATAGCCTAAAATGTACATATTAGGGGAATAAAAGTTATTAAAAAATTGCGGGGACATGAGGATTAGCCCTTAAAAAGGCTATCCTCACATCCTATAGATCCACCTATTCACCTATCTACCTTTATAGAAGCAATCAAATTAATATATACCCATAATATGTCATTACTTACCCTTACTTCTTTTAGACAGAATGTTATTTCAGATGAGTCCATTTCAATTTGGAAGTCATAAAATTCATCAGGGCCTAGGTGAATTTCAGTATGCATTACCTTTAAAAAGCCTGCATAAAAAAAAATATAATATAATAATAATAATAATAATAAATAAAATGTAATTTCTATAGTGCAATAACATTCTGCAGTGCTCTACATATCACGGGGTACATAAACAAATAAAATAGGATGTTACAGAGTAATAAGATAATGAGATGAATCAATAGGAATGATGGCCCTGCTTGCAAGAGATTACAGTTTCAAGAGGACCTGTGCTAAAACTAATGCAGCAGTGTTATAACGCTATCTAACACCGCTGCGGAGTACAATAGAAGCATCGGACCGCCCTCAAAGCGGCCTATGGGGGACGTATATACGTCACTGTGTATACATCCACCAATGGCCATGTGAATGCAGCCTTAGAGATATACATGTAATCTAGACATGTACATATTACAGAGCAGAACATGGGAAACTAACTGAGACAAAGTGCCCCTCCTCATGTAACACAATGTACCAAATGATCTTCTGTGGTTCTATTTGTAGCTGGCATCAATAAAAATAGTTATTTTAGGCCAACGCATATTACACAACTAAGGATTGGTCTTGTTTAGTTCTGTGCTTAGTTCTGGAGCAAGAGCTCCCCCTATCATAGAAATTAGTTTACTATCCATATGCAGTGCCAATAAAGTTATCAATTAGGTTTCATGTCACTTTAATACAGAGACTCTTTGATTTGACCAATGAAGGATTGCCATCTGCTCATTACAGGCCGGTAAAGTGGCATATAATAAAAAGAAACATTGAGTATGGAAGTTACCAGTTGATACTTTTGCAAATAAAATGATGGTTACTGTAATATAATAGAAAAAAAGCATAACTTAGCTTTAAAAACTACCTTAGACAGGAGACACACCTACGGGAAGATTTACTTATGATGTATAGGATGTTATAACTTTGACCACACCCCTTTTTTTGCAGTATCTAAAAACAGTCTAAAAATAAGATAAATGTACTGCAAGTTACTTGTTTACATTTCACCAACAGGTCAAATGCAGAGAAAGTAATAAGAAATGTCTTGTGTTTGTTAGACATGCAAATACTATTGTATGTACAGAAAGTAGGAAGAAATAATGATTTGGTCCAATTTTCACAAAAAGCTGTTTGGTGCCAAGACAGAACCTTTTCAATAAGTATTTTCAGTATATGGAACATTGCTAGGATTCCTGCATAGTCATATGGTCAAGAGCGTCAGCAAGCAAGGAAAAGTTTAACCCCTTAACGACCAGGCCCTTTTTGTTTGTTTTTTTTCATTTTTCACTCCCCACCTTCAAAAATCCATAACTTTATTATGGAGCTGTCTGGAGGCTTGTTTTCTGCGTAACAAATTGCACTTCATAGTGATGGTATTTAATATTCCATGCCCACCAAGCTCCACTAGGGGATTCTGGGAAAAAATGCAAATTTTTCAGGATGGGATTAGGAAAACCACATCAGTATATCTAGTCCAAAAGGAACAGCTGGAATAAACTGGTTTGGCTTTAATACCGCATCATGTCATAAGGCCTCTTGTAGGTCATGCTTAATGGCAAGGGAGCTGCCTTGCATGGTAGCTAAAAGAGGCATGGTTTTCCTTATCGCATCCTGGAAAACCTATTTGCATATTTTGCCAAGAGGGCGTCCATTAGTTGGATTCTTTACTGTTAGAGCAGTAAGACTGTGGAATTCTCTGATGCAGGATGTTGTGTTGGATGATACTTTGAACATATTTATTATTATTATTAACATGTTAAATAGGGAACACTTACGAATTGTGCAGGACATAGGGGTACTTCCTTCTAAGGTTAGGAGTAGACCATCCTGGCGTATGAAGTCAGAGTGTGGTCTGAACAGGTTAAGGTTTTAATGATGTAAGAGGTTTTTACAGCAAGAGTCTATATTTTTATGTACATGTGTATGACAACAACATGGACCAACAAAGAAACTCTTACCAGGATCTTTTTCACTATGACTTTTTAAGATGATTTTGGAAGGGGTAGAAACCAGCGTGATTTCCTCTTGACAAGATGGAAAATGAATTATATTATCAGATAATGCTCTGTAGAGAAACGACAAATTAACCTGGATCAGTGACAAGTCCCTATGCAAAAAGAAATTGTGTACTCAGTAGCATATGATATTTAGCAGGATGCCTCTGCATAGAAAATGTAGACCACTAGGTTCTATTCTTTACAGATGGTGGATTCAACAGGGCTTTTTTTAGAAAAAAAAAAGAAAAACAATACATTTTGCCACAACTTTATCCCTTAGCTTTCTAGTGTGTTCCTTTTCATCATACTCACTAATGTTTTTGAAAAAAAACCTCTGAGCTCTTTACAAAAAAAGCTGTATTTATTCTGAGCATAAATTACAAAGAGATGTGCTCTATCAGGTGACTCACACTAGATTTATTTAAGGATATGAAAGTACAAGGGGAAGAATAAATATGCAAATATAATATATAAATATTTCAGTTTTTTCACTTGCAAGCATTTGGAAAAGCACATATCATTTTATTTACATTTTCTATGTACCTGATAAATGATCACAACGGTAAATTTTATGTAAACTGTATAATGTTGTGACAACAGTATGTATGAGATATGCTTAGGATATTCCCATTTCAGCAAATTATTGTTATTGTTTTTATACTAAAAAGTTATACCATTTTCCAATTGATACACTTTCTGCATCAATTCCTCATGGATTTCTATATCCAAGCTGGCTGTTATTCTATGGAAAGCTTCTATGTTTACTACTAGTGGATAGAAATCTGACTATGGTCATAGAGGTGCATGGCTCGTTATGTCTAAGGGTGATTCCACACATGGCGTTTTGAAACCGTTTTTGGTCTGCTTCTAAGGCCCCTTCCACACTTGCGTTGCAGATCACGTCAGAGTGTGATCAGGGTGCGATCAGGGTTTGGTCAGTGAAAAACGCACATTTTGCATCAGAGTGCAATCAGTTTGTTCAGTGTCTCAGTTTTTCATGCGCGTTTTCAATTGCAGATTTCAAGCAAATGCAATTTCAATGCGTTTTTCACGCGCAGAAAAATGACCGTGAAATGGACAAGACTGAGCTCTATCTTTTTCTATGGCAATTGATGCATGAAATGATTGCACTTGCATTGCAATTGGCAAGTGTCTCATGAGTGCCAATGCGTTTTTGATGCGTTTCCATAGACTTGTATGGTGCGTTTTCACGCGGCGTGACTTGCAAAAGTAGAGCATGTTGAGATTTAAACACGCGTATAAAAAAAAACGCACGGTGTGCGTGAAAAAAAATGCAGTCTGAAAAGACCCCATTGATTACAATGGTCAGAGTGTAAGCAAGTTCTGCACGTCAAAAAGCACGCGCCGAAAAGCACATGAAAGAACGCAAGTGTGAAAGGGGGCCTAAGCAATTCGTTAAAAACGATGCGTTTTTTAACGGAGTGCTTAAAAACGAACAAAAACGGTTTCAAACGCATGTGTGGCATCACCCTAGTGATATAACGAGCGTGTGATTCTGTGTGACCAGGTCTGATTATGCCCACTAGTCTTAAACTTTGAGTATTTCATAGAATGACCACAAGCAGAGATTAAAAAACTTGTAAGGGAATTGGTACAGAGAGTATATATCGAAAATGGTATAACCTTTTCCCATGCAAAGAATGACATTAATTTGCTTGTAATGGGATACCCCTTTTAATGAAGAAGGCAAGTAAGCCCAAAAGTGTTTTTAAAAATTTTATTGCAATTTCGACTACTTCAACATCATATGTCATTTGTCTTGGGTTTTCACATAATTTTACATTGACATAGCAGTGTAATCAGAGAGGTTCTGGCTTTTTCTCACATTTCTGAAGTCTAATTCACTGCTTCGGGTTGAAGTGAAAATATAGGTTACCAGGTGCATCTTTACATCAATGTTTCTATTTTATGTGCAGAAAACCAAAGGGTTTAAAAGGGTGAGCAGATCCATTTTAGTGTCCATTGGTTAGGCATTATTTTGGAGGCCACACTCTGTCCTCTCCCACTTGTTTTCGTTCGATGTCCTGTATGGTTTGCTGTGTACAGTTTATTTGTAACTGAATACTATGGGGCTATACATATTACACTGCAATGATGCCTATACTGTATATATCTATTTTTCAAAAATGAGTATTAGAAAAAGAAAATTCCAATCAAAGAAACGCTGTACAAAGTTTTGTTATTTAAATAAGCTTGAGTCAAAAAATGCATTTGGAACAAACAAATGTATTTCAATTAGCTTACATCACTGGACTGGATTCCTGAGTTCATTAGGACAAAGATTTGGAATACACTGCTGTATTGGTTCACAGTCCTCATAAGCCAAGTTGTACGTTTAGTAAGGCCTATGAAAAAAAATTATAAACATTCCCAAGCAGTGACTCTATTAAATTGCTCTACAGTAAATTTTTTTTCATGATGTTCTCCAAAATAACACAGTTGAAGGTTGACGCACAACATGTGAAACATAGTCATACAATGATGCGGTTCTATATGCTGGGAGATTCGGCCATGACACCAGAGAAAAAGAACACGGACACTTGGTAGTACATAGATCACAGGTAGCGTGAACTATGACTAATCTTCTTATTGTCGTATTGAATTGGGCCTCCTTCCCATCAAATCATTTTTTATAATTTTTGCAATGACACGAAAGGGCTACTGATGGGTTACCCAGAACCACTTAGGGCCTGTAGCTTGACAGGCTGACCACTGTCTCACCTACCCCCCAGACTGCATCAAGTCGATTCCTCACTTGTCTGAGATATATCATCACTGCAGAAAAGTTCGTTTACATGCTCAGTGGAAGGGAGAAGTGACCTTGCACACTGTAAACAGCTGTGGAATCTGCAGCAGGCAGGAGGCCTGCATGGTAAACAAACCCCCCACCACCACCACCCAAAACACAAACATACACAAACGCAAGAGCTTTTTGGCTATTTGCTATTGTAAAAGTTGGATTCCAAGGAAAGACGGCCAGGATAAACCACAGATTAGGTAAGAGAAGCATGAGTCAAGTGCTTGTAAGTGCCTGGTTATAAGCTAATTGTCTGCTTCAACGGTTTTATTGTGTGTTGCAAAGAATAAAATATATATACAGCGCAATGGTATGTTTTGCAAAGGGCTAAATTGAAATGTATACAATAATATATTGTTATCAGTGATTCATTTTGATGTAAATGTCCTTAATACATTCAATTTATTTCCAGACACCTGATTTTGATGCGTCACATTTACAGCTCTGATGCTTTTGCATGGTATCACTGAATTGTCTACTATGTAGTGCTAGTGTGTTTCTGTGATACCAATGGTCAGCTCTGATCATTTATGAAAATTATGCTGGATTATGTTACGAAGAAGTCAGCAAATTCGCCATTAACGTCACTTCATGCAGAACAAGTGAATGGTTGGCAGGGAAGGTTCTTTGAAGTTTAGTAAATCACAGGCTCTTTAGTTATGTGCCATGTAGAGGCACTATTGCTTGTGCACCTAAATGCCGTGATATCCTTTACTCACCATTTTGTGTAGAACAGGCGAAAAACCATGTGACATGAGTCAAAAGTGTAGGTAATATGGGGTCATTTTTAACATTTCTGTCCAATGGTGCTTAAAATTCTGAAAACAGGTAGAAACTAACTGCAAAACAAGTATTAATCAGAAGCATAACACAAAACCAGTAAGCAAAGTACAGTGTTTGCCTTCATACTGTTTATGTTAACATTATTGTCACCTGATGTTTAACAAACAGCTTTAAAATCGTGGATATTTACCAACTTTGTATTGTAATGAGATTGTCATCTAAGCAATTCCGTAAGAGTTGCACTGTAACCCTTTCTGGCATGTTATCATAGTACGCAAGCTAATCAGTGGATTGATATATCTCTGATCGAGGGTTATTAACCAATCATCTTAACCATAGAATGACTTAGAAGATGTTGATGAAAAAATAAAATGATGTTTGGCTTTAATTTGGTGCAGTGTTCTGGGTTGTTTGTAAATAAGCCAAACAATAGTAAGTGAAAAAATTTACTATGTGGCAGACGGTGGTTAGCTTACAGCACTGGAAACATGGGCTCAAGTCACCCAGTGTAAAAATCTGCAAAGGTGTTGTTCCTCTCCGAGTTCGCCATGGTCCTCTGGGTCCTCATGGTTTCCTCCCACACTCAAAACATACTGGTAGGTTGATAGATTGTGAGACCATGGGGACAGGGACTGAGTGGCAACTCTGGTAGCGCTGTGGATCTATGTGCTCTATATAAATAAAAGATATTATTTTATTATAAAGTTTCAACTCGCCACATAATATTCAGCACAGTCACAAGTTGCCTGGATCTAGAAGTAAGTGCATGGGTTAGCATGCGTCATCTTTGATGGGAGGGTCTCTTTAAAAGGGAATCTTTGTTTCGCGGGGGCTTATCCTGACAAAGGGACAGTGATAAGCCTGGGGAGCAGGGCAGAACCTCCCATCACCACGGCCCTGTTTTGTATATAGTCAATTGTGATGTTACTTTGACAGCCCATGTACCTCGCTACAGCAGCAACCGCAGGTAGGTGGCAGTGAGGGCAGTCGACACACTTAACTGGAACAAGGTGAGAAGTAAATCTCACTTGTTTGTCATTTTTACACCCTCCATAGTGAAATATAACATTTTTTTTACAAACCTAATTCCTTAATTGAGGAATTTGCAACGTTCAGTTGCAGAGGAACATTCACTTGTCATTGTTCATTAATAAAGGGCTTGTGGTAGCTATGGAAGAACAATGATGAAAAAGACATGCAGGCGTATGCTGATCTGGAAGCATCACGCCTTAAAGCAAGCTTGAAATAAAAAAAACATGACAGTAAAACGGGATGATCACATGTAATACCCATATCAAGGTCCATACTTCCCATTTAACTTGTCCACATTGGCATACAGCTACGTGTCCCATGTTATTACACCTATCATCAGTTTAAAGTGGTTGCCACTTTACCTCTGTTTTGGGAAAGTGATTGTGTTGTGTGTGAAAAAAAAACAAAAAAAAAAAAAAAAAAAAAAAAAAAAAAATGGCCATATTATAAAAGCCCTGCCAAGTTTGCATGTTCTTTTCAGTGCACATGTTTGTAAAGTAGTTTGCATTATACCCAACGGGCACAAAATTTGCACGTTTCTGGTGCGCCACATTATAGGCTGTGTCAGGGAATGGTGATTGTTTTTGTCGGTTTACTACATTAAATTTTTTATTCAGCTTCAGAATATTACAGGGATAGAAACGATGTAATAGGAACTACATTGGCCCTGCAGAATCTAAAGTAAATTTTATAAATGGGGAAAGTTGCCCCTTGTAAAGGTTAAGTTGTTTTCTTTTATCTAATGCAAATCCCATTGATAATAAGAATGAAGAGGAAGTAATGTGCAGCCATGTCTAAGGACTCTATACGCTAGTCGTTGGTTTCCATGTCAATGGTCCAGTGATTTCAAGTCACAAATTAAAAACTGATGACAGGTCTATTTTTTTCATTGACGAGGCGGGGGAACCAGGTGATGTGCTTTATATGTTTGTATGCTTTATACATGCTCATCCAGTTTTCTGCAGACTGGGAAACCGAGGTAAACACAAGGAGCGCAACAGACACATCCACACACGCAAGTGTGAATCATTCTTAGGCCTCATTCACAAGAATGTCGGGCTATGTTAACGGGGTGTCCGAGTTCTTTAAAAAAAGCTAAGTGGCCGGGAAGGCTGCTTAAAAAAATAAAGATGTACTTACCTCCGGTGCCTCCCGTATTCCAGCGCTGCTGTCGGCTCTGGCTGTGTATAGGGACGGATAGGCGTACCCGGCCACGGCCGGCTAGAAGCTGAATGCAGCGCTGCTACGGCGGCCATGTTTGTTTACATGGCGCCCGGACCGGAGTGACAGCAGCGCTGGATACGGGAGGGCACCGGGAGGTAAGTACATCTTTATTTTTTTTAAGCAGCCCTGTCCCGGCCACTTTTAGCTTTTTTTTAAAGAACTCGGACAACCCCTTTAAGGCCAGCACTGGGTATAGCATATGTTTGACTGGTGAATGGTAAATGGGAGTGCTCCTCACCCCTCCCTTCTCCATAGGGAGACGTGCAGCAAAAGATAGAGCAGTGATGGTGAAACTTTTAAAGTCAGAGTGCGAAACTGCAAACCAAAATCCACTTAATTACCGTTCAGTGCAATAAGCTGTAACTTATTGCTACTTGTTCTCCTACATCATTCAATCGTATCGGCCCCCTGAGGACACCAATACAGCTGAAAGAAGGAGGGCAAATTCAGACTCTCGTTGTAGCTTCATTCTAAGGTTTATCTGTACAGGAAGAATGGTGGGTCCAGCAGGAGGACCTCCAAAGAGAATGCACTTCTGTCATCACCATCTAATTTTTCTTGTAGTTCCAAACAGTCAATGAAGTGTCGCTGTAAAATAGCTCTGAGAGCAGCATCTCTTGAGTTGCCTGGGACTGCAGGAAGATTTGGTGGATTTGGGGAACTCTGTCCTGGGGTGATGGCCTGAGTGTCCACAGAAAGGGCTTTGAGTGCCACCTCTGGCACCGGTGCCATAGGTTCGCCACCACTGAGATAGAGAATGCTTTATCTTTTTTTCCAGTGACAGCATGGTACAGTGATACATGTGTGTGCTCACCATACCATGCTGTGCATAATGCACTCCTATGGCAACTGTTGTGCTAGCTGATGTTCGCATTGCTAACATATGTCTGCCATATACGCTCGTCTTAGTCTAAGACCTACCATATTTTTCGGCCTATAAGGCGCACCGGACTATAAGGCGCACCTCTAATAAATGCCTGCTAAGACATCTAGGTTCATATATAAGGTGCACTGGAGTATAAGGTGCAGGATCAAATGCAGTACCTGTGCACAGTTCAAGCCAGCTACAATTCCCGGGAAACTTGTCTTCAGCGTGTCAGAGAGCTCCGATCTCAGAGGTATGGGCTGCTGGGGGTTAATGCAGGGTGATGCAGCAGGGGTTAAGCGGTCTCCCTCATCCAGGGTGTTATTTATGTGGGGTTCCCTGTGGCTCCTTCTCTTTCCCCTGTTACAGGGCTGTCAGGTATGGGGGATTTCTTACTGATGATGATGATTGCCTCGTGGTCGGCACTATGGCAGCTCCGGTCTCTCCGTGCTAGGGGAGGGCAGGATGAGCACAATGTTAGTTGTGGTGCCAGGGCACTTCAGGAGCTAGGGACCCTGTATACTGTGTGGGAAGGTGCAGGAAATTTCAGGGGATGGAGCTATTAAACACTGGTAAATGTACAGTACATCTTGTCTGTAGTACATTTCTGTATAAGTTCATATATAAGGCGCACTGGCCTATAAGGCGCACCTTTGATTTATGAGAAAATTAAAGGATTTTTGGTGCGCCTTATAGGCCGAAAAATACGGTATGTGAATAAAGCTTCTGATTTGTCAAGAATATGTTTTTATTAAAAAAAGCAAAACAACACTAAAAAAGTATAATATGACAGAAATCATTAAAACTTACACCCTTTTCTAGTGGATCAAACCACAGCTCATCACCAATTCTTGAAAGGGAGTGAAGCGCTTTCCCAAATACTAACATAAAAGAGACAAGAGTGAACATATGTAACATTATAGAGAATAATTAAAAATATATGTAGGAAAGCTAGTTCAAAAGAAATATGTTGTATTAAAGGAAACCTACCACCACATATCTCCTAACTCGTAGCTGCGCGCCCTCGTCTGCGAAGCCTGCCGTTTGCTCATTCACAGTGGCTCTGGCTTCGGAGCAGTGACCACGCAGCCGCTGCATGCCCCCTGCTTCATTGTCATCCAATCCTCTTGCCGCTCGCTCTGGCCAGACAGCAGGTGACGTCATCCGGCTCTATGAAAATCTTGTGCATGCATGAAGGTTTCAAGTGCGCATGCACAAGGAATCCATGTGCTAGCTTTTCAGACAGCCGGGTGACATTACCAGCTGTCTGGAACAGTGAGCAGCAGGAGGGGTGAATAACAATGAAGCAGGGGTTGTGCATAAATGACAAAGGGGAGGAGCCATGAGACGCCACTCGCTCATTTACATATTTTTATAACCTTCTTTTCTGGCTAATGCGGAGGCTCAGGAGATAGCTGAAAACGGATCACTCATCCCATGCACGTAACAAGCATACATTATATATAGGACAGTCTATCACTGAGAAACTGGTGGTAGATGTCCTATAAATGGGTTTTCCCATTCAGGCTTTTTCTAACATATACACCAAGCTAGGAAACTGGGGTACATTCAACTATATGAGAGCACCAAGCAATCCATAGAGTTGAATGGAGAGGGGTTACATATACGGGGCACATTCTCCGTTCAGCCAGGCTGAGTGGTGTCACACGTTAGTGCTTTGATTTTGTAACGGAAGCGCATGCATGCCATCAGAAATCAGCGACCAATGTCTCCAGTTTACACAATACAAGAAACCAGGCGCTGATTGCTGTTTACGTGCATTTGCACACGGAATAAAAGAGCTAACGTGTCACACCACCCTTAGGGTGATGGCACAAGGGGCGTTTTGATCACGTTTTTGGCCGTTTTTAAGCAGTCCATCAAAAAACATATGCATTAAAAAACGCATGTATTTTTGACCAGTTTCAATTAAGATAATTGGTCAAACCTGTCAAAAACGAATGCGGTTTCAATAAACACGGTTTTTGACGGACTGCTTAAAAACAGGCCAAAAACGCATTCAAAACGCCACATGTGGCATCATCCATAGGGATTTTTCAGTGGACCCTTGTTTCAAATGACTGTATTTAACCTTAGGCTTTCCAATGGCATTTCATTGTATATTGTGAGAAGCATTCACCTGAATGGTCTCCCATTGCTTTTAATGGGTGAGTGAATTGTGCCTTAAAGTTATACAGTGTAGTTATGCAGTGTATGCCTCTTTAATAAATGTGTTGCATGCGTTGTGCACCGCATGCTGCTATATATACGTGTAGTATCCAGGGATTTTGGGGTTGAGCAAGCTAGTGACATCATTTGCCAACACACTATAAATGTACGTGCATATACAGTTAAAAAACGTGATCTATATACAGCCAAATACACCCGTTTGTGTAAAAGGGGCCTAATGTTAGACGGTCAATTTTAATGGGGTGGTCGAGGAATCTTTTTTTTAATACCGAATGGGGAGCAGGGCTGTAAAAATGTTAAACCTCATACTCTCTCCATGCTCCTCTTCAGCCGCAGCAACGCCTGTCACTGACCGTCTCTGTTTTTATACAGAAGCAGCCGGTTATGCAGTGACAACAGCATTGCACCTCCTATAGAAGGAGTTTCAGGCTGTGGCAGGTGTGTGGCTGGGGCTGGGGAGTCAGAATTCGACTCCAGTTCCTCCAAAATGGCCACTGACTTCGACTTAACAGTCCAGTTTTCCTGGTCACTCTAGCAGTGCTTGACATAAATGTGGACATTCCTTCCCAATGCCTTATTCCTGTAATCTATAGCAGAGGAGCTTCACTCCTCAGCATGAACATAAAGGACAGAGCACATTCATCTCAACTAAAAAGGGGATCAGGGATGTACAACCCACGCGGACAGGCAACATGCAACCTGTCAAGCCATGAGATGCGGTCCACACCTTATGGACAGTCATAACTGATGTAATATAACTGATGGCAGATCATTGGTGCAGGAGGCCGGGGATGGTAAGCACAGCTGAGAAGTTATTACAGAATGGACCCACAGGTGAGGACCCAGAAGTGGTAAGTACATGTCAGCTGTACTGTACTGCTCCTGGATCCTCACCTGCAAAGTTCTGCTCCAGGTCCTGATGCTTTTGAATAAAACCAGCATGTGACACAGCGCAGAGCAGCAAATGGAGGAGAGAAGAAGCTGCAGTGTAGTGCAGAGAGGAGAAGAGACAGGAAAGGAGAGGATTTTTTTCTGCTCTGGGGTCTCCAGTAATATTGGTTTTATGCCTTATGGGGTATCCAGTATTATTGTCTTCTCTATGGGTCTTTAGTATCAATATCTGTCTGCTCAGGGGTCTCCAGTATTGTTAGTCTACAAGTCTCCAGTATTAATAGCTTTATGCTCTGGGGGTCTCCAGTACTATTATTATCTGTTCTGCACTATTATTGTTTGCTGTGAATTCTGTACTTGGTTTCTTAGGTGGTATTTATTGCTGTACTGTGGCAGGTATCATTTCTGGGTTGGAATTTTGTGCTGCACTGTTGTTGCTGGTTACTGATGCGGTCTATTACAATTGAGCAGTATGACAATATGGCCCATGGACCAATAAATGTTGCTTACCCCTGGCCTAAATCCTAAGATCAGGAATAGAACAGGTATGTAGGAAATTTCTAAATTTTTAAACTTTAGTATATGTTTGTGGAGTCAGTCCACTTTATCACTGTCAGTTTCATCCAACTCTACAGTCCTGGTTGCAACATCACGGTTAGCTTTTGTAAACAGAGACTGGCAATAATGGGCGCCATTGTTTCTACGGCTAGCACATGTCCCCAGTCTCTTCTATGGGCTCACGCACGTTGTATGTGCCCATTGCCCGTGCCGACAGATTCAAGTCCTGCCCAAGTTTATTATCCTGGAGTGTACGGGAAGGCTAAAACTTGTGGTTCTAAAACAGCGCCACATCCGCTTACATGTTGTGTATGGTACTGCAGCACAAGCTGGCGACTGGCAGTGGTTTCCTTACAATCCGCCCCACATATAACAACAAGTAAGCTTATGTGTTATGGAGAAAGTGTATTTTGTGGAAAGATAATACTAGGCGTTTTTTATTGCTTCATATTAAGTTACTAATTTTGTTGCAGTTCTGTGAGGTAAAAATGGACCCTGATACCTTTCAAATGTCCGCCAGGAATGACACACTTCATGTTTAAGGTAGTTACTGGGGTATAATGTGAAGCACCTCGACATTAATATATCCGCCTCGTTTTGTTAGAACGGGAACAGATCACAAGTCACAGGCGTATTTCTCTTTTCTCGCCTCACACACCCCGAGCATTTCGTTTGACTATTGTGCAATTTTGGTGCTTCCTGTGCTCCGTAGGAAATTGGTCACATGTTTCATCTTCTGAGTGTCGCACTGTAAGAATTCCTATTGGCTATTGACGCCATCTTGTGATTGGCAGCGGTTAGTGCTCTCCCATTGGTTGACTCGCTCTCTTGCTCATTCCATTCTGGCTGTCGGCTCCGGTTTGCAGGATGGTAAGAGCTCCGCAATACGCAGAGCCCGGCGGTGTAACATCTCTTTTCTGCTCGTGTACTCATTCCCCTTCCAGGGACGGAGTCCTCCTTACAGGTTACATCGCGGAACAGGACTAATAGCGCCGTAATACAGGCGCACAGTGAGCCGGGGCCTTGCTGCTTGTAGTGTCTGCAGATGGGTGTTGGTGCTGTCATATGATCTCAGGCGCTCTGTTAATGGGGGATCATTGAAGCAGATGCCTTGGCTACTACCGACTAGTTTCCGATCAGGTTTACCCTCCATAAATACCATATGAGGAGTGCTGGGGTATTATTGATCACAGTATTACAAGAATAATAGCAGTCTGTACTCGCATCATATGGTGTGTCACAGGGTAGGGACACATCTAATATCAAATAGACTAAGAAGTAGATGTCGGGGTTAAGGGTGAACTGTGGCTTTTGTATTCGTAAGTTTTGAAGTTGTCATTGACTGTCACATCATGTTACGTTCTGATATTGCATTCAGATTCACCAGTGGTCCTATGTACATCATGACCAGTGACAGTCACATACGATCACAATGTATTCTATAAGAATGAGATTCAGTGCTGGATTCCCCTAGAAATAGTTTTTTTTTTTTAAAAAAAAGATATATATCTACCGTAAAAGATAACACTTGATAGCTTTACAAAGTGACAGCTTTGCTTTGTGTTAGTATTGTTAATACCCCATACTTTTATTTATTCACACTAGCAGGATACTTTGTTTTAAATTTTATGTAAATGGGGCAGAAGTGCTTTTGGGGGCATTAGCAGAGCCCCTCCAGGCTACAGCATCATTAAGCACCCCTTCCCCCTTTCTGCACTTCCACTAGTAGATGATATAACCCAGTTCGAGGGCATATTGGTGCTACCCGCTGCCACAATGAAGGGGTGCCGGTGGAGGCAGAAGGCATGGTAGAAGTGCTGCTAGCAGGTGAAGCCAGAGCTCGGAGGAATCTCTCTCTCTTTACATAAATATAAATCCAGTATTAAAATAAAGGAACCTGCTAATCTGGATGGCTGTGTTAAGGATACTAACCCTTAGAAAGGAGTGGTGTTGCTTTGTTCAGTAGTAAGGCTGGGACTCCTAGTAATATGGAAGTCTGGGAGTCCAGTTCTGGAAATATGGTTGATATACAACTTTATACAGAGATGTTTCCAAAAGGGGAAGGGGCCATCTGTAAGAGGGCCAAAATGTGGTTCTCCTTTATCAAAAGTTACTACATATTCCTTCACTCTGAGCTTGTGGGTGTGGAAGTCTTTCAATGATGCCAAGCTCAGATTTTCTATCCCTAATGTCCCAACTGTAGGATGTTTTATCAGCAGAAATGGTAGAGCGGGCAATGTGGGGGAAATAAGTTATGTTTAAAAAATAAATAAATGTATTCCTTTAGAAAATCTACCTAGAACATGTTACCCATATTTTGGGCCAGTCCATATACAAGAAATACCATGTATAAGGCGATTTTTCTTTTTCAGCACAAAAAATGTGCTGGAAAACCCCACCTTTTCTTTCTTCTCTCTGCTGTATTAGCCGGCAGAGGGCATGTCCGGGTCTCTGCCGGCTTATACAGCAGAGAGAAGAAAAAAGAGGAGCCACTGGGATGGGAGCATAGGGGACCGCCAGAAGGTGAGTATATAAGTTTTGTTTTTTTGTTTTTTAATGTGCTGGTCAAACTGGGGGCTGGCTGGCTGTACACTACACACCACTTGGGGCTAGCTCTACATTACACATCATTGGGGGGGCTAGCTCTATACTATAAGACTGTGACCAATGCATTTCCCACCCTCAGCTTATACTTGAGTCAATTGGTTTTCCCAGTTTTTGGTAAAATTGGGGGCGTTGGCTTATACTCGAGTATATATGGTAAAATGTAAATGGCTGCTGGATCAAATTCATGACTAAGGCCATTTGCACATGAGTAGGTTTGTTCTGAAAAACCCGGCTGCACAATGGAATCCCACAGAATCCATGGATAGGACATAACACTACATATAACACTTTCAGCATTTTAAGGCAACTGACAAGACTCCCTTTGGAAAAGGAAAGGAATGAAAAACACAAATGCACGCTGTTCGTCATTTGAAAGGGCATTATGTATACTAGATCATTATTTGTTTTTTTTTGTTTTTTTTTTAGTCTAATAATATTCTCCATTCTTTTCTGTATTAAAAAAAAACCAATCCTTAAACATTTTCTTTCATAACATCCCAAATTGATTATTTTGTATTCATTTTCCTAATTTGTCACCCATTTTCTTTTGCTTTCTTTTATTTAACATCGCTCATGTTTCACCTTTTCATACTCCCTTGTCTGCAATCAACTCCTCCATAAGCCTGGGCACAGAGTAAGTTTCTGCTAATCATCTACTAACACTGGTGAGGTACCAATGATTGGTTTCTGTTATCTACCCCTACCGTTTGCATCTCTCACATTATGCTGCTATATAAGACATTCTCCAGCCACATCATATTCAGCACCCGCACAAATAAAGGCAAACATTTGTATATAGTAGGTCAAATCTAGGAGGCTTGGGAGTCATTCAAGCTTTGATGCTGTTGCTTTAATTTTATGTATTAAGTTTTAATTTGGTCTCCAAGTAAATTATAGTTTTAGGGAAGATTCAGCCCTATTCAAAAGACCAACATCACCTGAGGGACTTGGTTTATTGAGAATTGCTTTTTTCCACCAAATATAATGAAATCATAAAAGAAGCAGAGATAACACTTAAAGGTTTGTCTTCTCCACAGTCTAGGACTGGGGTCTGGAACCTTTTCGGCTTGGAGAGCAATGAACTTTACATATTTTAAAATGTAACTTCATGAGAGCCCTACAATATGCACAAGCCCCCCCCCCCCCTCCCTCCCTCCGTAGTTGGGTAGCCATAGCAAAGATAAAAAAAATATCACTTACCTCTTGCTCCAATGCTCTTTATGACCCAGGGGAGCCAGATGCAGCCATCAAGAGACACATCTGGCTGGTGAGCCATAGGTTCTGGATCCCTGGTCTAGTATATCAATGTGGCTCTGTTCTCTGCCTAGGGGCCAGAATATTTAATGACAGCCATTATGTTAATTACTGTGTAACCCCTTTAAAAAGTTCCTTTCCCGTTATCCTGTGGATAAGTATGCTGTGTTTTGAAGAGCTACTGCAGCACGTACCCACCGCTTACATACTTCAATTGAGCACCTTTCTAATTTTACATTTTTTGTTGGATAAATACGTAGTCCTTGCTATCAGCTGTTCTCTTTCTAAAGAAAAATGGTGTTGCAACTATGTTCAGTAAAACTTAATTCTGTTTGTAATACATTGTTACGCTCGTGTTTCAGCTTACTCCAAATCTTATCTTGGTCTACATAGGGAGGCAACATGATTTCTTGACTTAAATGGTGCAGTTATTGTCCTTTTTTAGGAGTATATGCTATGTTCCATGCCAGCTTTGAATATTTTGAGTGGTTCCCGTTTATAGGAATAACCCGTTAACGACCTGGCCCTTTTTTGTTTTTTCATTTCCATTTTTCACTCCCCACCTTCAAAAACCTGTGATGGCTTGTTTTCTGCGTAACAAATTGCACTTCATAGTGATGGTATTGAATATTCCAAGCCATGTACTGGGAAGCAGGAAAAAATTCCAAATGCTGTGAAAATGGTGAAAAAACTCATTTGTGCCATTTCTTGTGGGCTTGGATTTTACGGCTTTCACTGAGCACCCCAAATGACATGTCTACATTATTCTTTGGGTCGGTACAATCACGGAGATTTGTATAGGTTTTGTAATGTTTTCATACATTTCCAAAAATTAAAACCTCCTGTACAGATTTTTTTTATATTTTTTTTGGCATCTTCTGGCACTAATAACGTTTTCATACTTCGGTGTACAGAGCTGTGGGTGGTGTCATTTTGTGCGACTTTCAATGACGTTTTCAATACCATTTTTAGGACTGTACGACCTTCTGATCACTTTTTATTGAATTTTTTAAAATGGCAAAAAAGTGCCATTTTCGACTTTTCCTTTACAGTGTTAAATACAGTGAAAAACCGTAATTATATTTTGATTGGGCATTTTCGAATGCGGAGATTCCTAATGTGTTTATGATTTTTACTGTTTATTTATATTTATATCAGTTCTAGGGAAAGGGGGGGGATTTGAATTTTTAGGGTTTTTTAATTATAATTTTTTCTTTTTACTTTTTTTTTATATTTATTTTTCATACTCCCTAGGGTACTTTAACCCTAGGTTGTCTGATTGATCCTACCATTTACTGTCATACTACTGCCTCCTCATTCATTGCAATGTTCTGATTGCACATTGTAATGAAAGGGTTAAAATGAGATGTCATGGCAACGGATCGCTGCACCCTGACACCCCCTCACAGGGAGGGACAATCCTCGGCAAGATGGCGGCGCTTTGCCGGCGGCGATCGTGGTGATAACACCCGTGATCGGTACTAGCACCATGGAGGCTATGGAGTGGGCACACCCGCACCCGACACGCGGTGTACTATCACAGCGTTTTGAACCCGTTTTTAATCATACGTTTTCAGTTCGTTAAAAAACTGTTTGTGTTTTTGAAAACGCATGCCTTTTAGTCCGATTTTCTCAATTATCTTAATTAAAAATAGACAAAAACGGATGAGTTTTCACAAAAACGCATGCGTTTTTTAACGGGCTGAAAACGCATAACTAAAAACGTATGACGTAAGGAGTTAAAGCTTCTGCAATAAACTGCAGTGAAGACGGTATAAACATGATTATAGTATAGGTGCGGTAATTTAGTTAAGAAGTAAGACCTCATTACATCATCGTTCGTTAAGATGTCAGGAGTCCTTTCCGTAGCAGTGTTGTCTGTTTGTGACATAGGACACATCTAGGCTGCGGTCACATGTTGCGTATAACGCATGCGTTTTCAAACCCCTGAGGGGATTTTCCTAATTACATTGTTGTGTTTACAAAATGCATGCGTTAACACGTGTGTGTTAACATTGCATTAACACTTGCGTTTTGTAAATGCAATGTTGACAACAGTGTAATTGGGCAAATCTCCTCTTCAGGGGTTTGAAAATGCATGCGTTATACGCAAACAAAACACAACGTGTGACCTAACGAGCCATGTGTTACTAATGGCTCGTGCACCTACATGACCATAGACATATTTATTTTTACTGGAAGTAAACTTACAGTAGAAGCTTTCTATAGATTTACAGCAAGCAGAGATCTAGAAAACCGTGAGGAATCTATACAGAAAGTACATTGTTTTTCCAACTTTTCCTTACACCAACCATATCAATTATTTATTTATTTTTTAAGTGGACAACCCATTTCAGGGTTGTAAAGGACTTGATAGATGTGGTTGCTTCCTCATCCTTACTCCAGGGCTATTGTTGTCTGTACATTCCCTGGCATTACTTGAGGATAAATTAATTGTTCAGATCATGGACCCTGGAGACAATTTCCTCTGTCTTTCTGATTGTGAACATACATATCATTTTTGTCAAATGTATTCTGTGGGTTTTTCTGTGATCTAATGTTAATAATTGGAGTTTAAAAAAATAAATAAATAAAAACATAGTTGCATTGTTCCATAGATAGAAGCACAGCTGTCTATCGGTTGTTTGTAGAATTGCAGCTTAGATCATTAAAGAAAATCAACCACTCCACAAACACAAAAAAAACCTAGAAATACTCACTTCGGCTCCTCTTCATCTTGATCCCGGTGCTGTCCGTCACTAGTCATGACACACCAGATCACCTAGAAAAGACACTTCTAATTGCCAGCTCGGATACAGTGGCGCTGCAGTACATAGACAGCCCATGGCCATGTTTAACTTTTGCAGTAAAATCCCTTTAGAAACTAAAACACAAACTCAATCTGCAAGCAGGGAAAAGGTAAAATGTAATAAATGTGTAAAATAGTAGTTAATTATAGTTGTATAAATATAGTTAACCCTTTTAAGAAATCTGCCTCTCCATGGACATCAAGTCAAGACATTTGGAACTTCAGACTGTTCTGTTTTCCCCTATATTAATACCAATGAATAAGCAATTGCATTGTGTCTGTAGTCTTACATTAGGTCAGAATTGGGCCAAGTTCACATCTGCGTTAAAGGGTTATCATCGTGCCCTTCATTTATAGTGAAAAATATAACTCATGTAACTTTTTTTTTCTTGGATTAAATGGTGTTGGTTCCCCCTTCTGTATATGTAACCCTATGGGGAATGGAAAATCTTTAGTACTTAGTTGTAGAGAAGAGCCCAACAGAAATTATAGCGCAGATGTGAACTGGCCCTTATTGATTGCTGTTGTATGTTGTGTCATTTGTGTGTAAAGCCAAACAAATATATTGTAGATGAAAGGGTTTCTGCCAAAACTGATATTGATTTAGCTAATGTGAGTAGTTGTAATGCCTTCCCCTTTCCATATAATTACTGGTGTTACCATAAACGAGCGTGGTCAGGGAATGAAGTTATAATAGAGACGGTGTTTATGTTTTGCAGGATTGAGTAACCAGCAGTAAATTGTTGATCTGCATATTACTGCACTTGGGAGGGCATGATTTTAAGGCCAGTTTTGATGCACTATCTTGATACACTTTCCCTGGCACAGCATGCACCTAACTCATAATGTGGAGCAGACCGGGGACTGGAGTCAATTGTAGCTACCTTTGATGCCAGTTTTCTGGTATGAAAGATGTTAAATCTAACGGAAGCAGAACGCTCTGCCTCATCAAACTTTTTTTTTTTGGTTAGTGGTGATGGTGGCCGAAAGACTCCAAAAAGGCATTGATACATCACCCCAATGAGAACATTCTTAGTATCAAATATTGATACCCCCTCTGCCCCCCCCATTTTCTGGAACACAGGGGGCTTCGACACTCATAACTCTCATGATCATATATTTATTTGTAAAACTTGATAAACAAAGAGTTGAATGTGAACATACCCACTTCATAAATTGACGGGTGTAAACCCACAGTACAGTTCAGTTTGCTTCTCCGGTTATTGGAGCATTTGTTCCATACATATGAATCGGGTTGTGTTTTCAGCATGAGGATGAGATTTTTAGAAACCCCTTTTAAATACAGGCTTCAGGTGCAAACGTTTCTGTTAGGGTGTATCCACACGGTCAGTTTTTCAGACGTAGTTTTAAAAAGCCAAAAGCTGGTGTAGATCATAATGAGTGAGGATTATCACTGAGAAGAGTTACTCCTCCTCTATTTTCACTCCACTCCTGGTTTGGACATCAAAAATAGCATCTGAAAAACTGAACGTCTGCTGCTGGTGAACATACCCCTTGGCATTACAAGTGCTCTCACTTCTGAAAGCAATATCACATTTTGCCGATTCCTGTTGATTTATCTAGGTAAAATATTTTGAGTGATTCATTTACTAATAATGTGCTGTGATGATAATTTGTTGTGATTTAAAATCATGTGGACAAATGCATTTACACCATGAACGGAAGATTGTTCCATAGTTATCTTATGCTTCGACAAAATTACAAAAATAAAATGACTATAAATGACTTTCTTAAATTTATAGCTGAGTTCTATGTTTGTGGTGATACATACTGGGCATTTTTTCCCTGTCACATGATCTTGTAACACTTGCATGGAGTCTTCTCTACAATGAGCCATGTTTTATATGCATTATCAATTATTTTGATTGCTTCCTGAATTTATTGTATGAGTGCTATTTAATTTTATATATACTTCTGTTCTTATTTCATTTTTGTAGTTGGTCTTGGTACTAGGAGATCTGCACATCCCACATCGCTGTAACAGCTTGCCAGCAAAATTCAAAAAATTGCTTGTCCCTGGTAAAATACAACACATTTTATGCACCGGGAATCTCTGCACCAAGGAAAGCTATGACTACCTCAAGACATTGGCTGGAGATGTTCACATCGTCAGAGGAGACTTTGATGAGGTTCTTATTCTATTTAACTTCCTTTTACATTTTTATTTTGGAATATAAATAATAGAGTTAAATCTATCTCATAAAGTGAATGGACATCAACAGCAATCAGGATATATAACCTTTTTCCCTGTAGGTTACATTGTGATTTTAGTGCAACACTATATAGCACTAGGCTCCATTATATTTACACTTTTAGTATTAATACCAATGCAGCAATGCATTTAATCTAGATTATTTATCAAATCCTAGCTTCATTTTCTCTCTTGTCTGTTATTTGTCTCCATAGCTACAGACTACAAACAAAGCCTATGTAGTCTGATGCTGCAGTTATATCCCCTTTTATTTATCCACAGCCTTTTTACTGTATATATTAGCAAGAAGGATACTTAGTTTAATTATTTAAATAAAGCTACAATTTTAATGTGTTTGGTTTTTGGACTTTTTTTATGCAGCTAATGCCTGAAACCTCAAGACTTTCTATTCTGACATGTCTATTTGACAAAACTGCTTTAATTCTAATAAAATGTCTTTTTGTTTCTTAGAACTTGAACTATCCAGAACAAAAGGTTGTGACTGTTGGCCAGTTTAAGATTGGTTTAATCCATGGTCACCAAGTGATTCCCTGGGGTGATATGGCCAGCCTTGCATTGTTGCAGAGGCAGCTTGATGTAGATATCATGATTTCAGGACATACACACAAATTTGAAGCGTTTGAACATGAAAACAAGTTTTATATAAACCCAGGGTCAGCTACAGGAGCCTACAATGCTTTAGAAAAGTAAGTCATTTGTTTACTGATAGTCTGAATTATGTAGATGTTTCCAGATGTATAAAAACTGTAGATTCATGGAAAAAGTAAAAGGGGTTATTCCCATCTTTCACATTTATTGTAAAATGTGTAAGAAGTCACAAGTCTTACTCATGTAAGACCTGCATGAGCAGCAGCTGTAAGGTTTACATGCTATATACTGTTAAATCTGGAACCAAGACTGTTAAATACAAAATGACTAATTTGAAGATTGTAAATCTGTGGGATTCTTTTTAGAATGCTCTCCTATTATTTGCGAGTGTCTTATAACTTTAAAGTGTAATTGTAGGTTAAGCTATTGCTATTAATTGTGATGCATGCTATCGGAGAAAAATACTTCTTCCTCCTCTTGTCAGCCTTTTATCCTCTCTGTGCATCTTTAAAGAGGAAAGGTTGCCCTAAAAAAAACTAAAGTAAGCAGCTCCTAGCGCTACCCCAGTAAAAACAGTGTTAAACTGCTAGCTTTATATAGCTTTTGATAAAGCTAGTGAACACTGCACTGCCATACATTATACTTACATATTAAATAAAAAGTCACCATACAAATCTCACATATAGTATTGCCACATACCATACAATATGTCAATACAAAAATGGTACTGTTGTAAAGCACAACATGTCATGCAACAATCAAGCTCTCATCCAGCTATATAAACCTAAAATCAAGAGTTATGCTACTTGGAAAATGGTAATGTAAAAATAATAGATTTCCCGACATTAGGTTTTATTGTACAAAATCAGTACAACATAAGCAAAAATATAGCAATTTGGTATTGCGGTAATCATACTGACCCGTTAAATCTAGCATGTTAGTTTGGATATATGGTTTCCATGTGCACTGTATATGGTACTCGGGGACAACGGAGAACGAAAGACGAAGACTGAAGATGGAGAAAATTGCTAAACAATCAATACATGTCATTTAATATCCAAAATTTGTGTTATTTCAATAGTAACTTATTCCAAATTGTCATTTGATTACCTTAGTGAGATTCTCTTCCTTTTACTGATGACATTGTTTCTTTGCTTTTAGCAACATCATTCCTTCTTTTGTTCTCATGGATATCCAAGCTTCAACAGTCGTCACCTACGTCTACCAACTGATCGGGGATGATGTCAAAGTAGAAAGAATTGAATACAAGAAGTCCTAAAACAAATCCTTTGAACTGTTTATTGCCTTTAATCGTAAAAACCCGTATTTAATCGGTGAACATCTCTAGGCAGTCTATGTAAGCTTTTAACCCCTACTGGCAACGTAACCTGATTTTTTTCACCTCCTGCTGCTTTAATGTTTGATGTAAACAAACTAGTGATTTCTTAGTTTACATGTGTTATAAACAAGTGTGCCACAAATAATTAATACCCTGTATAAATAAAGAACCTTGTAAATATAACATTAAATGTTAACATTCACTGATGATTCAAAATAACTATACAAATTAAAACAAATACTTTTTCATTTCCTACCGTTTATGAATAGATTTTTTTTTTGTGTACACTTTGAGTTTTTTAATGAATTTCACTCACAAAACCAGAGAATTACAAAGTTCCTAGTTTTCTTGTAAACATTTATATATATATATATATATATATATATATTATACCATATATACTCGAGTCTAAGCCTAGTTTTTCAGCACAAAAAAATTGTGCTGAAAACCCAAACTCTGCTTATACTCGAGTAAATAAAATATAGGTTTTACCAGGTTTTTGGTAGAATTAGGGGCCTTGGCTTATACTTATCGGCTTATACTCGAGTATATATAATGTTATTGGGTTTAGGGTTTGGCCTGAAAACCACATTGGCTGTATTCTAGAAGATTGTGGCAAGGAACCTCTGCTTATTATTTGAATACTCAATACAGCTGTGCCTCCCTTAATTTCTGTATGTTTTACAAGAAACTGTATAAGGAGGGGTCATCAGTTATTGGCATGTTTGTTAAAATGACACCTAAAACAAAAGAAATATCCTTGTTTCATTATGGTATTCCATGTGTAGGTCTTGCACATGTACTTTTATATTCTGTTTCTATGTCTACATAACACTTTATGAAGGTAATGTGAATCTCTGTCTGGTGACAGGCTATGAAGATCTATATGTCACCCATAACTTAGATCAGAACTTACTGTGTGAAATATGATGCACCACACAGTCTTGCAAGGGGAATATAAATATTAATTAGAGAGTTATAGGAGTTCACAGCTCAGCCATCCTGATGCTATTATGAGGGTAACTCCATTTATTTAGGAATATATAGATGAGAATGATAATTGCAGCAGACCTCCAGCTGATTGGTCAAGTGATGCTGTGCTGAAGCATTATGGGATATTGGCAAACCCTTAGGAGAAGATAAAAAAGTGAAATGCAATCAATTGAGTCTTTTTTTTTATAAAGAGAGGAAAAGGATCCTTTTAAAGGAAATGTCCGTTGATTTCAGTGGCTTCTGTTCTGAGTTCTCCAAATGTACACTAACTGAATCCACTGCAAGTCCATTTAAATCAGTGGCCATTTTAGTTTCATACATATCAATTTATTGATGATCCAAAAGAAATTTACATATTATACAGAAGTAAGATGCATATACACATATACAGTTTAAAGCTCATCAATTCCTAACAATACAAACTATTCCACATGGTCATAAACATAAATTGGAATGCCTACAATCCTCCCAGTACAATAAATGGCCATTTTAACTGTATTGAAAATTAAAAAAAAAAAAAATGTGCACAGTAGTGACTCATATATCCTGACAAATGTATTTGTGCTGTCTAAGGACTCCAGGAAATTACAAGTGGTGCTGCCTTAGGACTTCAGGTAAGGAATATTCCGGTAAACTATATTTTCTATATTGTTGTTTTTTTCCCCCTTTGAATTTGTAAGATAAGTTTTTATTTGTCTGACAGTATAATATGTAGAAGTATGATACAATTTTTATCTGTCCAACTCCACTGTTTTTGGCATAAAAAGCTAGGAACACATGTAAGAAGTGGTAAATCAAATGTAAGACAGACATTTTTTTTTTTTTCACTGTGGGGTGTTCTAGAATTTTAGCAAGTGGACAATTAATTCACCCTAGTAAACTAACATAACCTTGGTTGCCTAGAGATCTTGGAAACCAATGCTGTTTATAAAGCAAAATGTTGATAATTTAAGTGCCATGTAAACATTTTTTTTCTATCCTTTCATCAAATTTTTATCTTATCTCAAGTTTTTATTGAAATAAAGTGTACAGGGCACAGTGTGGTACAATAAATAGATGCATAACATTTATTGAAATTAATATATACAAAAAAATTTCCATTTATAGTGTTTTCAGCCGTCACAGTTGGTTTCATTTCATGGAAAGGCAAGTAATCTGCTCACATACATCGTCTACGGTTTGTGACACTTTAGTAGTTGAAGTTGCTGTATGGTCTCTACACAGAAAAAACAAAGTTAGTGTCTTCAAAGTGTTTGTTTTATCGTCAGCAGGCTTTACAGAGATTGCTCTGCATTACAAAGGTGAAGGTACTCAATCTATCGCTACTGGTGCATCTGTCTGCCACCAATTTGGGGAGATGTTTCCAAAAATAAGTAATGGAAGAATATTTCCATAATACAGAATGCTACTACATGATAGTCACCTCATCAAGATACTATAGTGTTTCTAATTTCAAAAAGATGTACCTTCTACAATGTCCTTTTAGTTCATGCTTGCTTTTTCCTGAAGCTGGTAGTTTCTTTGAACCTGTATACAGTTCAGTGAAAAATTAGATCAATAAATTCACATATCAGCCTAATGATGTATCTGCATATCTATCATGGTCTCCTCATTTTTTTCATTATTTCAAGTTTTACTTTAATATATTTTCTAATTTCTGTATCCTGTATATTTCTATCAGCCAGATTTGTAGAAATGGTACAAATAGTACCAGATTTAGGTACAGATTTCCCTGCAGATCGGGTGCAAAAGGGTCTGGATAAGGGTCTATTCCATGTGAACATAGTGTATATCTTCCATGTGCCATCCATTTTTTTAATCCATTATATAGTAGAGCATGTTCCTAGTCTAAATCAGTATTTATGTATCACTCCTAGACTATAATTTATGAGGATCTGTGAAAGGGTCAAAACTGCCAAAGGGATGCAAACTAGCCTTAGGATATATAATTTACACAGCGGTAATTCTGCATTCACTTCTTTACCTAAGTTGCCCATGTGCCTTTACTTCCTTGTAGATAATCCCTGAATGCTCATCAAGTGAGAGATTTACATCTCTGAGTTCTGCTGAATAGGTGGAGCTGCAGCAGAACAGTTATGACTCATCCTGCTCCCTCTCCCTCGCCTCTTCCTTTCACTGTGCACAGACTGTGAGGAGACATAGGGTGACGTCACAAGCACAACCTAGAGCAGGTACAGGGAGTGTATGCAGGAGAAAGCATACTGAGAACAGGTAAAGTATGCAGCTTTCTAAGGCACAGACACAGGTACATATACATGCAGATACTTGTTCAATAGAAGAGATTTATTGAAAAATGGCCAACCCCTTTAATTCTAGGCAAAAGTCCCCAGTGAAAAAGGGACATGCTGCAGATTTTTGTAACTCTGTGTGTATGGAATATGGATAAATCCCATTCAATAAAGTGCTACTGTTTTAAATATTTAAAATATTTTCCACAACAAACTGCTGTGGTTTTATCATGGAGGGAAGCAGATATTGCCCCATATTATTCTGTTTTATTTCATCATGTCATACCACATCTTATCTGTGACTGCAGATGTTTTTCTGTCAGGGCTCTCATGTTATTGGCGCTGTAGATTCTGGCGATGCTGCATAAATATCGTTTTTGTCCCAGAGTAAGGTCAGGATGCTAAAAAAGAAAATGTATATTAAAAAAATATTTGCATGTTCTCTTTCTATTACAACATAACTGACGTGGGCTTATGACCGTTTTATTCACAAATTTTTATTCTATACATCAGAACGCTAAGACCTCTTCAAACTTGGGTAGCAGCTACATCATTTAGTTGTCCAAGTGACTTGACAGGCTCCTTGCCTCTTCTATATTTTATATAAAAAAATAAACTCCTTCAAAGTCAAATGAGTCATGTTTTTCCAGAAATCTGTCACTTTTATAGGCTGAAGGGAAAGTATCATTTCATATGTCCCGATCTTCAATTCTATAGTACCATAGTGTAATATTAAAGATAAAAATTTTCATCTTTCAGATGACAACAGGCTTGTGGTTTTGTGATCTTCAAAAAAAGGAGATACAGGCAGTTTAGGCCACAATTGTGAATGTGCGGTGGTGTGACTGCCCCTCTAACCAGTGTAATAGTAGTGTGCAGGTTAGCACTTCATCCTTAAGTTCTTGAAGATGTTGAAGATCAGGTTTGGATCAGAGAAAAAAAAGTTCTTCCCCTTTAAAGGAAGAAGGTGTGACCTAAATGGTCATAAATTAACCATGAGTAACCTATCAAAGGTGACCTACCACCAGATTGAGGACAAGTGATGAGTTATCAGTAATGTCAAGGTTTTCCTGGACATCCAGTGTTGTTCTGTTGCTTTAATGTGTCTCATCTCAACGGTTGACTACCCCTATCATAGAAGAATGCAGATAGGTACCATGAGATGATAGTCACTCATATTTGATGGCATTGTTTTAAAAACATTTTTACAGAGATTGCTCAGAGATTTCATTAACATGATGTCTACAACTTTTTCATTTTAGTTGTTGGTTTGATCCACATTTGGTTAGATATAATAGCTTTGAACTGGCATCACTAATGGTTGTGACTCTTTTTATTTGGGAACCATGGCAGAGATTTGGAAAACAGGTTGACTTGTTTTCCAGAAATAGAGGCTGTCTTGTCCACTGGCTGCTTTTGGTATTGCAAATCAGTCCCATCCATTCAATCTCCAGGCACAACTAGTCATGGTGAGATCATGTTTTTTGCTTTGAATTATTGGTGAGGTCCTTGAACTTGGATATAGGAATCTGCATAGACATTACCAGCCTCCACGTGCAATTCCACATATTCTGTTGCCACGTGTTACACCTAGCCCACCAAGCTGTAATGGCCTCAGTAAAACATGTCTTATATAACATGTGACACTCAGGATTACGGCACATCTACATTTCATTTGCACCTATTCCCGTTTTAAGATGTACTTTCTGAAAGAAATTTTCTCCTGTCCTGCATCTTTTCATCTCCCTTAAGTAGATCAAAGACCTCTTTAGCTTAGCAACAAGCCATCAGCCTCCGCCATTCCAGCACAAAGGCGTAGTTGTCCAAACCCATTACGATCTGATTTTACGATGTTCTGCTGAATTGTTTATATGAGACCTGTCTTCTGCTTTCTTTCTGTTATCACTTAGGTTTGGTGAAATTTGTTCTTCAATGTGATGAAAGATGGGAATTACGAAAATATCTGCCCTAGATTTTCCTTACAAAGAAACAAAAGGTTGAGACATCCTTTGGTGGACAACAAATAGGAGAAAAGAATAGTTGGCACTCACCACTTCTATAAAAATATTTTCTTTATTTCTTTTTTATTCATACATCTTTAAAATTGGTGAACATTACAGGAGAGAAAGTTCGCAATTCGGATGCATCCCAGGCACGAGTCGTTCACACTAATCCTATCCTGAATCAGCAACACCATAAGAATTATAAGTAATGTCACTTTTCCTGTGAAAAAGGCTGTTTACACTCGAACTATTTATATCCCACAGAGAGGGTTATCAATAGTGCCCCTTCACACATTTCCTATATATTCTTTTTGCAATCCTTTGGTGGACAACTGTATTAGGCTTCTTTCTGTAAGCAGAAGACTACCGTACTTATTAACATTGGAGGACTGTAAAAAGTGTGTCCGGCTCCCAGAAACATCACTAACCAAATCTCCTGAAGTCCAATGAAAAATATCAAGGTGGAGGAGGTGGTCAGACCTCCCAACCTTGACTTTAGTATTAAGCTCTCTGCCTCCTTGACTTTATACAACCAATTTACATCTCACTTAAAAGTTGATTTTCTGGATGATGCCACAACACTGGACCATGAAAGAAACACAAACTAGAAGGTGGTACGCTACCTGAAAATACAGGCCAATACCTGATGACAAGTTCCCTGTTAACCTGCATTTTCTAGTGCGTTTTGCTTCTGTCAAGTGAAGTAAATAAAATATGTAATATAGTAAGACCATACCTTCAGAAAAGCTTCATTTCTCATAGTCCTGGGAATTTTGATTGTTTTAACCTGTTGTCTTAAAGGAACAACTCTTTGGGGGCATCCTTTCCGGGAATCCTTTGAATTCTTATCATTATGAGCTCCTTAAAAAAATAAACTTATCACTTATTATGAGTGGAATTGATTGGTCTACAACAATTCATTGCCACAAAGAAGTAACTATCTTTACTGCATGATGATGAATGATGATACTACTGATGGAATAGGGATGTGATATTACTTCTGCACAAAAAACAGTTCATCCACACCTGGATTATGTGGTTAAATTCTGGGTACCAGCTCATATAGACAATGCCCTTAAGCTGGAGAGGTGGGACAGCAAAAATATAGGGGGTCTTGTATGGGGTTTGATGTCCCCACCAAACTGCAGCTGAAAGATGCAGCACAGCCATTTTTGTCTGAATGTAGCTCCGGTCAGAATCGTTTCGTAATCTCCAGTGTGTACATTTAGCAGTGATAATATCATGTGTCCGCTTATCTATTTTAGAAATAGGAGAGAATTCTGAATGGGCACTTACCTTCTTCCGTATCCCCTTGACTGAAATCCATAGTCCTGAAGAAAGATGCATATGATCAATGAAAGTTATGTCTGGGTGGCACCTAATCCACAGTTCAGCTCCAAATGACAGAGCAGGGAGTCTTTTGTTCTATTCTCTGTAATAGCATTGTTGTATTAGCATTGTAATTGTATTGTTGCTCTTTGGGATGGCTATCCGTTTCACCCTGAGTGTTATTTTAACAAGAGGTCCAGGATAATTCGCTCAATGAGCGTCCCCTGTTCTATAGGACCCCAAAAAACTGCAATGAATCCAATATGTCTAAGAGTGAGGTCACATGTGCCGTTTGGATGTGTTTTTAAACACACTGCAGAAACACATGCGTTTTTACATGTTATCATGCGTTTGGCTGGTTTGTAAAAACGCTTTTTCTCATTTTTGGAAGTGTAAGCAGTTGTGAAAATGTTAACACAGCTGTTTATACTTACATCAATGCAAAAAAACGCTTTCACACCAGCCAAAGGCATCGTAAATTGTACAAAACAAATGCATTTTAGTAAATATGCGTTTCTGCATTGAAAATGCAACGTGTAACTGCACCCTAACACCCTCCCCTCTAATGCACATATATATATATATCACTATATCCTGCTGACCAACCTTTCAATGGGTTTCTTATGGTCTTGCTTCATATGTGACATTTTCTTATTCTTAGAGGTGGAGACATTATAGGATGTTTGTCCCTCCATCTTCTTCTCTAAGGTGCCTCACCCTCCTTCTAGGAACATGCCAGGTCCCCATGGTAACATTCACACATAGAAGGATTCACACATGCCTCCTCCTTGGATGCTTCTGCAGAAGATCCATAATGCTAAACAGGAGCAAGAGCCGTCCTTACTGCGCATGTGCCAAAAAGCAATCTTCTGTGCTAGAGACTATAATACCCGGCACCTGCTGCGAACCTATTACTTATTACAAGGGGGAGTCATGTATCGGGTTAGATTAAAAAAAAAAATTAATTTAACGAATGACTTTATTTCTAGCGCGGATAATACTTGCTGCATTATGAACCCCATCGGCCACCGTACTGTTCCGGAAGTAAAATCACGTGTAAACAAGACTATTTCGCCTCAACTTCAAGCTATCCGGCGGACATCGCAGAGAGCATGCCTCGCTATGCGCAGCTGGTGATGGGCCCGGCGGGCAGTGGGAAGGTGAGGCTAGCCAGAGGAGCTGACCCTATAGCACACATACGGATAGACCAGGCTCAGCTCAGGAGAAGTTGGATAATCTTACTGACGCTGTACTGCACATTATTCACGTTCTACATCCAGAACAGAACATTCAAGTTTTTCTTGCATTAGCCTTTGACTTTGTCAATGGACCTATGAAAACCTCATTCCCAATGTTACATAATATAGTGATCCCTAAAGCTGATATGAAGATGATGTTAATTTGTGACAATTATGTTGCTCTCATGTGATAAATTTGTTGCACCACAGAAAAAGCGATTGTTTTAAATGACAAGTTTGTTCTACTTTTAACAAAGTGTAGATACTATCCATGAGAATCACTCCATTAAGCTACATGTCCATGAATAGTACACATTGAGTTGGGGAGGTAGTGACGGCAAGCTCTGATGTTCACCGGTGTATATACTACAATAATATATAACGATGTTACAGATGGTGACGTGTATACTATCACGGTTAAAAGTTAAGATTTGTCAAAGACATCCAGTGTGTTTATAAATCGTACACAAATCTATCAGAAATCTGCCAGATAAAATGCAAAGGGGTCACTGTAATAATTAGGAGCCTAATAAACCGCCAAATATCTTATGCTGAAAACCATGCCATAGCTCCATCTACAATGTTCCACAAGTGGGTGAGATCATTGATCAGTTGAGTTCAGTGAAGTCAGTCGTATCCACTTCTGCGCTGAGAAATCTTACAGGACGATTCACATCCAAGGGTCCTTATATTTAACTAAGGCCAACTATGCTATTGTAATTTAGTGTCAAGGTGGGTCATTTATCATTTTTGCCAAAGGGTTCATGTTTTTGGTGCAATCATTTTCACTGGGATGTCAGATTGTAGCACAAGAGGTTAATGAATTGGCGCGGGACCAAAACTGTCTCTATATTCATGAAGGTGAAATAGAACTCCATAGACCAGATTTTTGTAGCCCTCTGTGTACCCCAGCAATTGCACCAAAAACAGTGTAGGGCAACTTAAAGTGAAATAAAGGAAAAGTGTTATGTTAGAATTTACATAAAACCATAGAACATAAAAAAGTGAACTTCCAACATATTGATCTCCCTGCAGAGCACATACTGTTCTACTATGGTCCAGCACTGTGAGGCTCTGAACAGGTCGGTTCAGGTTGTAAATCTGGATCCTGCAGCAGAATATTTTGACTACCCGGTCATGGCAGGTAAGTTGCAGCATAAATTATATGTATCAACTTTCCTGAAACTGTGAAATGATTGCATATAATTCTACATATGCATCTGCACCCGCCAACACCCGTCAATCGGCCATGAAAAGCAGACGTTAAAGTCTGTTATTCCTAGCCCGTTTGCTTTGGTTTGGCATCAGTCTGGCATCCATCTTTTGCTGATCCTGTTTGGAATGACCTTTATGACCTATGCCCCGGGTGTAAATTCACAGGCAATTCCTTGAAAGACTTGTAACGTAATGGTACGTCACAAGGCCTTTAAGGGCGTATGGAGAAGGCTCACAGGCTGATATGTGCATATTGCTTGGCTTGGATCGTTGCTTTCCGAGAAATCATCGAGGAGCAATGATCTATCCCCATGACAGCCTAGAGTCCTTTTAAGACTCAAGGAACTATCATTCACTGAAATCTGTAACAGTGTGCCAGTAGCACACTATTACAGATCGATAATGCTGTAATATTTCAGTAATTTATGCTAGAAAGTCTAAAAATAATAGCACCCTAATGTCTAAAACACCACTTTTACGCTGCTAAGAATAAGTGATCAAAAGGTCATACAGTCCCAAAAATGGTAGCAATAAAAATACCATCTCATCCTGCATAACAGGATGTATAACAGGTTTACTTCATATGACAGTAGCGTCAATAGAACCTTGCAATTATTTCTTCTGTTTCTAATGTGTTTTGTATCCTGATTCAGATATCCGAGAGCTCATAGAAGTAGATGATGTGATGGAAGATGGTTCCCTGCGATTTGGCCCTAATGGAGGACTAGTGTATTGTATGGAATATTTTGCTAATAACTTTGACTGGCTGGAGAGTTGTTTGGGGCACACTGAAGATGATTACATACTGTTTGACTGTCCAGGTAATTGTATTTTCTTTATAAATCTTCTACTTAAAGGGAACCTGTCATCAGAAATTGGCCTAACAAACTATTACCTGTATGTTGTCAACAAATCTGAACAGCTTCTCTATCATGCTTCTTTCATGGCTAAGCTTGGAGGCATCCTCAAGAAAATCAACTTTAAAGTTTAACACTGAAATCAAGCTCTCCCTGTTTCTAACTGCCTCCTAAACTGTGATTTACATCATGCGCTGGAATTCGGGAGAGATGGTCAATGATGTCCTTGGACATCGGATCATCAATTACAGTAAAGGGGGCATACTGAGGCAGGGAAAGTTTGACTTGAGTGTTAAACTCTCCGCCTCTGACTTTATAAAATCAATTTACACAGCACTTCAAATTTGATTTTCTTGATGATGCCACCACACTGGACCATAAATGCAATATGATCTAGAAGCTGCTTAGCTGCTTAATAACATACTGATAGTGGTTTATTTGTCTAATTCCTGATGAGGGGTTCGCTTTAAATGGGGGTGACATTGTGCTACTTCATCGAACAAATAGATTTAAGTGCACTATTAAAGGGGATTGCCCACAAAGACAACATTTCCTCTACCCACAGGATTAGGGGATATATTATAAAATAGGTGGGGTCTGACGACTGGGCCATCAACGAACACTAGTAGAGGGATACCTAACTTTGATTGACTGGAGAGCTTATGTGCCCCTTAATTATGAACGTAATTATCCAACAGTTCATTTATTTAGTGCTTTTGCCACTACATATTTTGTTCATTCCAGCTGCTATTCACCTTGGATGGACTTTTTTTGTAATGGATGGGATGTGCTAATATCAGGTCCTCCTTCCTTTAGAATCTATTTAATAATGTTAAATGTAATGTTATATTACAACGTATGCGTAGCACCTATAATGAAGGTGGCCGTAACACACAGTGTTGTGCAATGGTCCATAAAAATATTATACATTTGCTTCACATTTTAATTGACCTGTATAATGTAAACTAGGTCAGATTGAACTATACACGCACCTACCAGTTATGAAGTACCTGGTGGAGCAACTTCAGCAGTGGGAGTTCAGAGTCTGTGGAGTGTTCCTGGTGGATTCTCAGTTCATGGTGGAATCTTTCAAGGTATGTTTAAATATGTTGCTCAAAATATAGGGTATCTCAGTCAGAATCCGCCTTGACTTAAAATTAGTGTCAAATACCCCTTAATTTGCTCTCCAGTTCCATTCTACTGCTTGATATGACATTGTACCACTCTGGTTATAACACTAGTATGTGGTACAGTTTCCGAGACACAGGTCTCCTGCCATGATGCAGTTAGCTAGGATTATGCGATTTGGAAGGGCATTATTACAACTATTTCTTTTTCTTTCAGTTCATTTCAGGTGTCATGGCTGCTTTGAGTGCCATGGTCTCCTTGGAGATACCTCAGTGCAACATCATGACAAAGATGGATTTATTGAGTAAAAAGGCTAAAAAGGAAATCGAAAAGTAAGATGACCATAGTCCTTTTTGTTAATGTGTACTGTAGTCTCTCAATATGTGAAGCATGTACCTGACCACATTGCTTTCTCCATTACAGATTTTTAGACCCAGACATGTATTCGATGATTGAAGACTCAACAAGTAAGCTGAGAAGTAAGAAATTCAAGAAGTTGACAAAAGCGATCTGTGGATTAGTAAGTTATAGATTATATTTTTAGAATTCATTCCACATTGCCTTTTTTTATAATTTTTTATTTATTTATTTTTCTTGACACGCAAGTATTTTAATTTTGTACAATACAATGTAACATCTACTCTTCGAAACCTGAGCCCTTTTCATACACACCGAGTGTTTGCTGCACAATAAAGCAAGCATCTGTTGTTAACACCCATGGCTATGTGATATGTATGAAAATCCTAATATACTGCAATACTGTAGTGTTCCAATATATGTTTGGATCGATCACACGCCCAAGGGTTAAAGTAACTAGGGAGACAATTAAAAAAAAGTTTCAAAGAAATGGAAATGTTAAAATGAAAATGGCCTAGTCCTTTAAAAGGTTAAATTAATTTAGTATTTTCTACTATTTGTAGTATGTGAGGAATTTTTAATCCTTTCGGTTACTACTAGCCTACCAGAAAATAAACGCAGTGCTATGTAATCTAATTTATTTGTTCTATGTATTAGATTGACGACTACAGCATGGTTCGGTTCTTGCCATTTGATCGATCTGATGAAGAATGTATTAATATTGTTCTCCAGCATATAGATTTTTCTATACAATATGGGGAAGACCTAGAGTTCAAAGAGCCAAAAGTAAGTACCGGTAGTTTATATTTATCTATTTAGTAGTGTAACTACTTTTATGCATGAAGAGGTGGAGAGTCAAACCACTGAGAAGGGCGAGCACCCAAACTAAGCTTCTTTAAGTGGTGCAGCTGTGAACTTGATTAGTAGTGTAACAAGTGATGAAGCAAGTTGTTTTTTTGTCTCTTACAAATCCAATCCACATTATCTCTTATACCTGGTGCCCCTCCACTTTTAGGATACTAAAACTAGGCCATTCAGCACATGTAAACATCCCATTATATTTACAATGCTGGGTATAGGATGCAACCAATTGCTCGTTCTTTAGCTGATCGCTAGGACATTTACTGTGAATGAATCTTTTTATGACCTCTCATTTCTGATGATTGGCTTAATTATAATGCCGTATAAGAGGCTCTTTAGGAAAGCTGACATGTAAGGTCTTATACTATGGACCGATCATAATGCAGAAATGCATATTCTCCTTGCAAATGTTTAGACCTGAATAATAAAACTAATGGATTTTAGTGATGATATAATTATATATTAACTGTGATGCATGGAGTCATGTCCTCAAAGCATTGTTCAGGTCACGGTACAGTCCACGTTTCACAAACTGACCATGTTCCTGTGAATGATACCTTGTCTCTATGAATTGCTACAAGTTGAGTGTAAAGCCAATTGTTTTATTTTCCCCACAGGAACTGGAAGAGGACAAGTCCCAGAATCTTGATGAATTCTTCCAGGACCGAGCAGATGAACAGTGAAGTTGATGATACAATATTTACATTGTAAAGGGAATTTGGATTTAACCCTGCCTCCACTTTGTATACTGAGGAAGCAGTGAGGTGTGGCTGATCTATAACCTGCCTGCAATGCCATACAGAACAGAGTCTTCTAAGTCGGATATATTTAAAAAAAAATAGCTGAACTGAGGCTTTAATACATATACCACATTCATAATTTTTATAAGATTGGTCAGTTTTGTTGTACAGTAGTTAGTACTTTTATGATTCTCTAATTTAATTTATTTTTCTATTCTCATAATAAAGATGTTCTGAAGTTTTGCATCTGTTACACATAACAACTGACATGCCTTACGTGGGCTTTAAGCTTGTATAAAATTGCGGGGCGTTTGTGGACTTTTGTTTTTTTACCGTAGGTGGTTGCCAGACGACCATGCTCTAGTGGAATTCCAGACTGATCACAGTGCCAAGGATGAGACTCCTTGTATCAAAGTGAAATATTCTGATTAAAGGCGTATTCCCATGAAGACAAGATTTTTAAATGTACGCAGGATAACAAAATAACACATTCTTTGTTATTAACCAAAATACAACATTTCACAGTAAAATTTCAAACTGTCCCTATCAGTCCTGCTGTTCACAATTTGGTTGTTCCTGGATACGACCATAAATCTTCTGCCTATGGTTGGATTCTTCTCATGAATAGTTTCTCTTGTCTGCACACTGCAGAGCTCTCTGCCATCTGCCCCTGCATTACAAGACCAGCTCAGATGGCTTCTGCTAGCAAGTAGTAGTGTGCAGAGACTTAAGCCCCTTCCACACTGGCGTTTTTCACGCGCGAGTTCTGCGAGTGCATTTGACGCGTAGAACTTGCATTGCACTCTGTCCCATTGTATTCAATGGGTCTTTCTTCATTAGCGTTGGTTTTAACGCGCGTGCTTGCGTTCGTTTTCACGCGCGTCAAAATCGCAGCGTGCTCTACTTTTGCGTGTCACGCGCGTTTTTCACGCCCCATTCAAGTCTATGGAGATGCATCAAGAACGCATTGCACTCGCAATCATTGCGAGTGCAATGCGTTTTAAACGTAAGGGTTGTTAGGTGACCAGAATAACTTTATTTCCCCTGCTCACGATCGAGCATTTAATTAAAAAAACACAATGAAGAACAGTGAAGAATAGAATAAAAACATTGAACACAGTGAACACAGGATCATTTAAGAGAAAAACACAGTGCAGAATAGATTAGAGATGTTCGGCACATCTGCTTAGTTGTCGGGAGATGCGCACGGAACGGTGCGTCCAAAATAGCATGTGAAGAACAATATATATGTGTGAAGAACACATTGCAGATGTATTTAAACATCTGCAATGTGTTCTTCACACACATATATATTGTTCTTCACATGCTATTTTGTTCGCGCCGTTCCGCGCGTATCTCCCGACAAGTAAGCAGATGTGCCGAACATCTGTAATCTATTCTGCACTGTGTTCTGCACTGTGTTTTTCTCTTAAATGATACTGTGGTCACTGTGTTCACTGGTTTTATTCTATTCTTCACTGTTCTTCACATCTGCTAACTTGTCGGGAGATAATATACGCGCGGAACAGTGAAGAATAGATCGCAGATGTTTGCAACTTATCAGAAGACATTATTTTTCAATTAAATAACACATTTTAATCCCAAACCATGGTCCCTTTGAAAAATGCTCGAGTCTCCCATTGAATCGCGCGTGAAAAATGCGCCAAAAACGCTAACAACACGCGCGTGAAAAACGCAAAAACGCTAATTACTCCAAGGAAAAATGGAACAAAAACGTAGGCAAAAACGTCAGTTTTTCACGCATTGCACCCTGACGTGAAATGCAACGCTAGTGTGGAAGGGGCCTTATTCTACAAGCTACAGAGTAAGGGAGGCATAGAGCAAAGCTGACTCTATGTTTTATTGATTAGGTGAGTTGGCAATGCTGAGAGTGTCATTGTGTATTATATCCATCGCATGCATCTCATCTCTCCTTTTCTGTGTGACTGATGTTAGTAAAATGTTCAGAGGCTAAATGAAAAAACTGGACCCTGATAATCACATTGTTATTACTCGGCATCTCAAAGCACAGAGGAATCATGAAGTGTCTGCTTAGAGAGTGACGATCACTGAGTGATAGGAGCTACAACAGCAATTCAAACTTTAGAGTAAAATTGTAAAGTAAGGGGTTAAAAATTATCTTTATTGTGTCAACATCACTAGGGGATTAACATTTTTGAACTTTCTTTCATGGGCAAGCCTCTTTAATCTTTTTTCTTTTTCTCTGTTTTATATGTGCAAATTTGGGTGCAGTTGTAGATTAGATTAGATTAGATTTGTGACTTTTCCTCCAGCCCAGTAAAGTTTGCCGTAACTGAGGTTTTTTTTTCAATGTTGCATCTGATTTCATTAGAATCCAAAGGAGAAGATTTTTAAAAAAAAATAGCAATTTGTTGCACAGATAAAATCCATTCCCAATCAGAAATCCCTCCCTGCTTTTTGGAGGAACAGAAGTGCCAAACTATGCAAATTTCACTATGATGCACTGTGGTCATCTGTTCAATGTCCCTTCCAATTTTCACAGACCGAGCACGGTGTGGCCTTAGGGCTCGTGCACATAAACGTGGGCAGCTAGTAATAGTATAGTTTTGATGCAGCTTTTTGGCCAGCAGACTAGGCATTACGTTTCTATATAATGCAGGGACTCCTGCCCACTGCATTATGTGCAGCCAGTGGGATTAGGCCACCATACGTGTGTGTGACCTTATTTAAAAGTGCTTTCTGGAGTTCCCAATGCAAATGATTGTAAAGGGGATCCAGCAGTCAGGCACCTAGCAATGAGACAATGCTTTGTATATAGATATATACAGACGAAGGCTCTATAGGAGCCGAAACGCGCGTCGGGGCCAGCAGTCATCCCCGGACACCTTGCACATCCACTCTGCCATACGGTAAGGACTGGTAATCACATGCCCCTCATGGCGTTATTCATATCAGGCATGAGCCTTGCTATGCCACCACTAATGTGCATGTACTCATGCCATTAAACTATACCTACAATTTGTCTACATACCAGCCCATTGTAAATTGCTTAACCCTTTTCATAATGTGCTGTGTCCGGGTATGACTGTTCTCTTTTTCTGTTTTATGTCCACCCTGTAACTTTGTAACCCTGTTGTATAACTCATTTTACAAAATGTCAAATTTTGGTTCTGTGTTTTTACCGTACATATAATAAAATTTTGTTTCTTTTATCAATCTTCACACTGTGTTCTGCCTCATATTGTCTCCCCTCCTTCTGAGGGGTACCATATGTTTTATATATATATATATATATACTATTTGTGTGGCAAACATTTTAAAGGCCTAAGTGCCTTATTCAGGCAGCAGAACTCTAGTGAGTAAACCAAGAACAAAACATGAAAAAACATAAAAGCCTAAATCTGGAGTTATGCTTTTACCTGTTTTTACTCCTGATTTGGCTTATAAATATTAAGGGAACATTCTGATCACAAAACTGTCACCTGAATGAAACCAAAATCTCAAGTGTGCTGCATTATGTAATAAAATAATGATTTCTTAAAATATGTATTTTTTACCTATCATTTATTAGGTATCTTTTTGGTTTTTAAGAAAAAAAACATTTAGCCAATGTTTAACTCATAGGCCAAAGAAAAATAGGGGAGAAAGTACATCAGAACCCTCGTTCTGAGACCAGCTTGAGTTTCTCTTTGCTAATTGATCGTTTTCAACATTTTTGTACATTTTCTAAAACATCTGTGTTTTCCCCATGATTTTGTAGAATCATAACAAAAACCGCAATGTCACTGCATTGTGTGATTTTAACCTTAATACAAATAGAAAAAAAATCTCAAACCCGTGGAGTTGATTGATTCTATACATAAATGGTATTTCCATAATTAAAAGAAGCTTCTTATGCCCTTGTTTTTAAGAAAAAAAGGCTTTAAAAAATCATACAAATGAGCATGATGGGCTCCAGGCTCTATAGGTGTTAATGGAGCCTGGAGCCCTTCAGGCTCATTTGCATAATTTTAAAGCCTTTATTTTTTTAAAATTAAGCCTTAGGACGAGGGTCACAGTTCAGCTGTGAAATTTGGCTTGCAGAATCTGACCAAAATTCTAATAGATGTACAATCTGTTGGTTTAAAAAAAAAATCATTTAGAAGCTGTAGAAAATATTTTCTGGGCTATGGATGATCAGATTTGCTGTATTGTCCATGTCCTGCACATTGTTGTCATGAGATTCTGTGGAGAAATGCTGGGGCAAAATAAGCATCAGCCAGTATTCTGTGCATCTTTTCAGGAAAGTTGAAATATAAGGGTCCTCATACACATAAGACTGGACCAAGTGTTTGCGAGGTGCCTGATAAACTTCATACATACATGCATTACGTAGATGGAGACTTTATTAATGACTTTTAAGGGTGCATCTATCACCATATACAGTATGGCATGACATTTCTATTTAGGGAGGTATGGAGATTTCTTTTGTTAGTCATCCAAAAGTTGGAATAGCATTAATGTTAGTGATCCTAGAAAACCAGAACTATATTCATATAATGATGTCCCCTGTACTGCAGTCATCTGCTCAGTATCGCCACCTAGCAGCCACATTACTCGCTACAATCAGTCTGTGCCGTGTTGCTGCCTCTAGCGGCGGCTCAGAGAATCGTCACTCGTTACACTTCCTGCTTCTGGAGCCTAGGGTGGGACAGCGGAAGTGTCGGAGCAGCATCGCCGGTGGGTAGTGATCGTCTCCTGCTACGTTAACGCAATCATGCCGGTAAGTGGGCAGGTGGCATCAATGCTCTGTGACCCTGGCAGGTAGGATTACAGGGTACCCGGGTGCAGGCGGACGTCTCCCGCAGGAAGTGATGGGTGAGGCCCGGGGGAAGCGCTGTACCTGCACCAGGGACTTGTCATTCACCCTCAGACATACAAATAGGTGCAGTACATGTGCCATGTAGCAGAGCTGACTCTATACTATATCTATATTATAATATAACATATTCTTATGTTCTGGTAAATTCCACCCTAAAGTCAAATAAAGCCGGGTGACAACCAGTAGGACAGTAATGCCGGGTGACAACCAGTAGGACAGTAATGGCGGGTGACAACCAGTAGGACAGTAATGCAGGGTTGTCACCCCAGATATCGAAGATATTACTGTATGACTGGACACTTTGCTATGTGGTACCTTAGGAAAGTTGGGTGAGTCTCAGTGCAGCAGTAATGGTACAAGGATTGGTTGTCACCCGGATTACATAGAACTTTATACCTTTACATAGGTGGACCTTTCCTTATAGGGTTAATGTTTCCCATCTCTGGCCACACTAAAAAGAGAACAGGATGTGGCTCACTGTATGTGCACATTTTTGTCTCTGTGTTACACTTATAAATGAGAACCTGCCCCCCTCTCCTTACATTTTGGTTATCCTTGTATTCCCCATAAAAGAACAGTAGATGCTTAGAAGCCACAGTATGAGGTTACTAGACAACAGCGCTCTTAAGTTCTTTTCACGTTGTCAGACATGTTCTAGACTTCTCCCTTCATTCACTTGGAAAGCAGCTATCTGACAATTACCCCCTAGCCACCAGGACATAACTACTACATTCTCCTGCTGTTTCCTATACTGATTCAATCTTAAAGTATACATATACAAATACAATGAAATATTACAGAGCAATAACAAGGTCATATGAAACAATAGGAATGAGGACCTTCTCACAAGAGCTTACAATTTATGTATCTCTATAACTATAAGCACCTAAATATCACCGATCAGGATTCCATATAACATCCAATTCATCTTCATAAAAACACACTCACAATGGAACAGGGTGATGTCCGTTTCCCATTCCTAATATTGTTTAAGAACCAATGAATATAAATTAATAGGTGTATACAGATTTATCAGAAGTGTCCCAGAGGAGAACTATTCTAGTTGGCCAAGGCAACAAATCAGATCTCATCTTTCGTTTCATAAACAGCTGAGGGAAGATGAAAGCTGAGCTCTGATTGGTGAACTGTTCTCCTCTCAGGCAATCACCTCCACATTATGTGTAATATAAATTTAATCTAAAAAAAAAATGATATCCAGGTAGCCAAAGGCATTTTTTATAATCAGCATAGCACAGGCTATTGGAGCCTGTCACCAGCTAAAAATGACATTACTGGTAACAGGTTTACTTTTGTCACTTCTGTCAGACGTAATACAACAGTTGAGGAGATTTGCCTAATTACATTGCTGTTAACAATTGCGCAAATTGCAGCAATCGAATTGGGCAAATCTCCTCATCTGTTTTATTGCGCTTGTACACACCACATATGTGAGCGGACATACATCTACAAATCATCAGTGATTTGAGTTTAATCTGACATCTTGCTAGCTTACTAAGTGACAATAATATTCAATCTGAAATCCCAGCGTTCACCCAGTGTGAAGAATCCCACCTGACTGCCAAATTGTAACTTGTGATGGGTATCCACATATGTCTTCTGACAGCAAAGATCCCAGAAAGGTGTATTCATGACCCGCCCTGTACCTTGTATAAGGAATCATTCACTTCTATCTCTGTGCATGTGTACATAGTGACTCCTATGGCGCTGATATTATTGTATGTATAACAGTCATTTAATGTTATTTACCTTTGTATGTCTTGGTATGTAATGTGTCTTCATTTCACATGCAATGGCCTCGAATTTAGTTTAATAATCCATTGTCTGGTCCATAGGCCTACCACTCTATATTAATGGAACCTGACACCAAACTAATTGGGAATATGGCAATGCTGCCGATAAGAAGCCAGTTTAAAGGACCTGCCCCCAAAGAAAGTAAGTATTTCCTCACATTCCTACTACGGGACAGGTACAAGTCTCTGCTTGCTGCATGGAGAGTGACTTAGGAAATGTGTACTTATCCACTCACTTCATGTAATATGTATTATGAGACATATTAGTAATAAAAATGCCTAGAAATCCTATTACATGTGTATCTCTATGAAACGTAATGCTTTAAAGAAGTTTGAGGGACAATGACGCTCCTGGTTACTAACCCCTGGGTTGACGTGTTCTCCCTTTCTTATAGAGGTAGCTTCTTCGATGGAGAGCTATGGAGATTACTTTCATAATAGTGTATTTCTGGATGGTGGCAAGGACTCTCATACAGAGCCTTACCAAAGTATTCGGCCCCCTTCAACTTTTGTACCTTTTGCCACATTTCAGGCTTCAAACCTAAAGATATAAAATATATTTTTTTTGGTAAAGAATCAACAACAAGTGGGACACAATTGTGAAGTGGAACGAAATTTCTTGGATATTTAAAAAAAATTTAAAAACTGAAATGTGGGGCAATGTATGAAATATGATGCAAAAAGTCCCAGCAAAACATCTGCGCCAAACTTAATTCATGATTGGCTTGTATCTATATAATACTCACCCATACCATGGAGAGGACCTGGCCCATGCATATTAAAGGGAACCTGTCATCAGGAGCCCTTTTCCTGTCTCCCTCATGTCCCCAAAGAGAATAGTGTAATAGTGTACAAATTGCCAAAAAGTTAGAGAAAAAAGTTCCCCCCTCAGCACGTCATACATGTCTGCCCCACTCCTCACTGGCACTCCTATGGGACTAGGAGCTCTGCATATGGAAAGGTAAACCTTGTTCCAACTTATTTTCGGAAAAAGACAGTTTTACTGAATAGAACTCTTTGGCAATGTGTACACTATTCTCTATGGGGACATGGGGGAGGCAGAAAAAGGCTCCTGATGATAGGTTCCCTTTAACATGGAAACAATAACTTAATTTTCTTGATTAAAAATGTGACCACAGAATCATTAGGTGACGCTATTGTTGTTCATTTAATAGAATTGTGACTTTTATTAAATTTTTTTTTCTTTTACAGCTAAAGACAACGATATTATTGATGAAGCTATTTATTATTTCAAGGCCAATGTGTTCTTCAAAAACTATGAGATCAAGGCAAGTAATGAAAGCTGAAATACATAGTAATAGTCGTGTTCTGTAGTTGGACACCTTTTATCATCATTAAAATGTATTTTCTTTTTTAGAATGAAGCTGACCGCACCTTGATTTATATCACCCTTTATATTTCTGAGTGCTTAAAAAAATTGCAGAAGGTGAGAGTTTCCTCAAAAATCACATATACCGCTTTTCATTGTAATTTTTAGATTTACAAAATTAGCTATTGATAATATTGGATGTTGTGGCTCTATCATTGTATTTTAACGCCTTATCACCGACGCTTGTTTTGAGATTAGTGACCAGACTTGATTTTTTAGAATCTGACATGTATCACGATAATTGGTTATAACTTCGGAATGCTGTAACATATCCTGGTGATTTTGAGATTGTTTTCTCCTAACACGTTGTACTTCATGTTAGTTGTAAAATAAGTTTTGTGTATCGTTCTGAAAAAAAAAAATTGGCAAAATTTCGTAAAAAATCTTCAGTTTCAAAGTTTGAAATGATCTGCTTTCCAGACAGGAAGTAAAACTACCCAAAAAGCATGATAATTAACATTTCAGGAATGTCTGCTTTATGTTAGAATGATATTTTATGCGTCCTCTCATTTTTCTAGGATGTTATGAGGCGCAGAACTTTAGATGCGGTTGTACTCATTTTCATGAAAATTGCCAAAACTCACATTTTTAGGGAAAACTCAGCTTTCAAGTGACTTTGAAAGGCCTAAATAATAGAAATACACCATAATTTACCCCACTACAGAAACTTCACCTCTCAATGTATGTAAAACAACTTCTATTAAATCTGTTAACCCTTCTCATGGGTTAAAACAATATGGACCTGCGATTTAGAAACTTTTGAATTTGTTTGGAAAATACATTCATTTAGGCCAGTTTCATAATGAATGAAATGAAACGCTCTGCAAAGTTTAATGTCCAATTTCTCCCAAGTACTGATATGTGGTGGTAAACCGCTGTATGGGCGCATGGCCGGGCATAGAATGAAAGCATTCACAGCAGATTTGTATTGTCACATTGTACAGGCTATAACATTTAAATTTATTTGGCAATGTGAACATATGAGGCTTATTATTTACGGGGTGAGATACAATGTATAGATAATTCATTTTGGGGGTCTATAGCTTATTCATGAGATTTTATTAACTATTTCAAGGGGACACAAACAAAATTATCAATTTTTTATTTTGGATTTTTAGCACTCCCCCAAACCCCCCCCCCCCCCCCCCCCCCCCCCCCCCGCTCAACGCAATGTCAAAATACCGTAATATTTTAACTTTATTCTATGGTTCACTACATTACGGTGATACCTCATTTATATAGTTTTTCTTATCTTTGCTCAAGATAAGTTAAACATAATAAACATCTACTCTCCTCCTCCGGCGCCGCCGATATCCTGCGCCGCGGTCCCTTCGATCCGTGCCCCTGTTTGTTTACAGGGGCACAGAAGCCGCGCACAGGGAGCTTCCGGTCCGCGATGTGGCCGTCTCCTCCCATCCGTCCCTATCTCTCAGCGTTGTAAGCGCTGGGAGATGGTGTCGGATGGGAGCTTCCCTCCCTGTGTCCCCCTGTATACAAACCGGCGCACAGAAGAGACTGACCGCGGCGCGGGACATCAGCAGCACCAGACGAGGTAAGTAGATGTTTATTATGTTTAACTAGCCCACTCCAATTCTGCTTTCTTGTGTATATAAAAATTTTACATTTTGTAATTAATGTTAATTACCAAGTAAAATTGTTGTTGTTTTTTCTCCTTTTAAACCAGTGTAATTCGAAAGGACAGGGGGAAAAAGAAATGTACACTCTAGGAATTACAAACTTCCCCATTCCAGGAGAACCAGGGTTCCCTCTGAATGCCATGTATGTGAAACCTTCCACCAAACAGGAAGATGGTAAGGTTCTGATCTGTTTGCTATGAGGGTGGGGACAGATATTATAAATACTTTGTTTAATCCCTCCCTTCGTACTGGTTTCTACACCAAATTTTAATCCACAATTGTTTGGTTGCAGGAAAGGGTTAATGGAGTAGACTATAGGGGTCCCATAAGTTTTTTTCCCCTCTAATTTAAAAAAAATGATTGAAATGTTTCTATTGGTTCAAGGTTTAACAGCAATAACTTGGGTAGGCACTGGTCACTCCTGCTTCTTTTGTGGTCAAAAATGTAAAATCTATTATTTTTTTCTAACTCGAAATGGACACACATTCATACTGTTATATGTTGTATCAAAAGCACTAAAAGTATAGTCAGAATTGAAATACATTTTTTGTTTTATTATGATTTTTATTGTATTTTGGATCTTGTTAGACAATTGGGAAAGAAGGTTATACCTAAACCGGTTATGAAGGGAATGAATAACTCAATACACACAGTAATTCTAGGCATTGACTCTGAAACTAAAATTAGTTGTTTAACAGGGATTTCTTTAGTGTGTGAATTTTGGAGCCCACTGCTGTATGCACATGTATGTTATTTCACAGCTGGAGAAAGCAACATAACTCTTCACTATGTCAGTGGTGCAAATACCCTCTTTATTCTGCAAAGAAACATTTCAGAAAGGCTTATTGGGTTAAAAACATGGCTACACGGGGTCAATGAAAATATTTGCTTCTGCTCTTTGAGACTGTTGGGAGCCCTTTGTCCATCATGGTGGAGTTCTTTGAATAGTGGGCTGGTTTTCCTACTGATATTTCATATGTACATCACTTACTGACAATGGTTTCTTTTCTATTCCATCCTCCTTTCATCCAGAGGTGATGAGGGCCTACTTGCAGCAACTGAGGCAGGAGACTGGCCTGAGACTGTGTGACAAAGTCTTTGACCCTCAGACAGATAAGCCAAGCAAGGTAATACACTATACAGTATTAGTTGCCGATAAACAGTCCAACATGATTTTACAAGTGTCTAAATAGAATGAAGACCATGACAAAAACTTGACCATGTACGGACACACTTTAAATTCTGTAATCCGTAACTTGACCTAAACGTACATCAAAGTTTAAAGGTATTTTATGCACACTACATATTTCCTTTAAAGTGAACCTGTCACAAGGAATGTGATTCTTAGTTGGCGACAAGGACAATAGCCTTGTCAGCATTCTGAATAATTTCAGTAGTTTATATAAGTTTAATTCACATTACCTGGCTCTCTGCCAGCAGCATGCGGTGAGGCACTGGGAGAGGGGGCAGCTGCAGCCAGTGTGTGCCTGTGTCAGTCTCCTCTCCACCACACTCATGCAGTCTCCCCTCACCCCTCCCCTTTTTCCTGCTATGTGCATTGAGAAGGGAGGGGGCGGTGTTGTGGAGGAGAGGATTGATTCATGCGGAGACGCAGGCAAATATAGGCTGCTGCTGCCCCTCGCCGTGGACTTAACACACGCTGCTGGCAGGGAACAAGGTAATGTGAATTAAACTCATATAAAGTATGCTGACAAAGGAATTTTTAAAATCAGCAAAGCATAGGCTATTGGAACCTGTAGATTGTCTTGATTCTTCATTAGGTTGCTCATCATTATTGAATTAATGTGTTTAAGACATTTTACTATCACAATCTCATTGTTAATGTTTTTTTTTCTCTCTCCAGTGGTGGATGTGCTTTGCCAAGAAACAGTTTATGAACAAATCACTTTCTGGTCCTGGGCAATAAGGAAAGAATTTGGAAACCTTTGAAAATATTGAATTATTTTGAATTTAATTGTTTTGATTTTGGGCAAAAGTTTTATACTGTGTTGTAAAAGAACCGTTCACAACCAAACAAAGAAGGTAAACTTTGGAATATTATTCAGTGTTAAGCTGGTGCTTAATAAAAGCGAGATATCTTTTCGTCATTTATGTTTGGTGGCTTTGTGCTTTAGCTGTATCTCCACTGGTTGGAACAGTGATTTGTTACCATGCACATCTTCTCCTGTATGACAATAAATAGTGAATATTTACCCTAACAATGGCTTGTTCTAGTTTAAAAAGTGAAAACCTTAGTTAAAACTTATGTAAATCCAAAGGCAGCGAACATTCCTATCTATAGATCCATAGCAAATATATAGGTAAATCCTAAATGATCCATTTATGTCTGATTTTAGGGGAGCACCTTGCCACTGGAATGATCGGCTATTTTGTCCCAGCATCAGCAGAGTCAGAATCAGTTGGCTTCATGTTATGTGTATTGACCACAAGTCATAATTTGTAGGTTTTTAGATTTCACCACCTGTAAAATACAAAAAGTAAAGGCAAACCTCTAAAACCCATTTATTTTTTTTAAAGCAGACAAACTGGCGAGTTTCCACCTTCATCCAACTTTGTCACAAACACAAATTATTTAAAGGAAACATACCATTTGCTTTTATGCATTATGAAGCAAACATACCTTGAGAATGCTATAGCTACACTGATGCAGAAATATAACTTGTTTAATCCCTGAACTGAGTGGTTTTGTTGAAAAAAACTATTATAAAATTATGAAAATGAGGCTCAGTCGCTCCAGTGGCTGTCCAGGCGCTCTCCTCTTACCCTAATTATGCACCGCTCCAGCCTTGTCCTGCCAAACATCCAAACATAGGCCAATAATAAATCAACACTCTGTTGTCCGTGAAAGGCAGAGGTAATCAATCGCTGCACTATTCCCCATCTGCTGTGTATGAGTCATCCAGCTCAGGTTGATTAGTCCTGTCTGGACAGTTCAGGCATGTGGATGTAATGTGTTTATGTACGGCAGCCAGGCTGCACCCAGCATTCCCAAGCTCCTGAATTTTATAACACCACTTGGTTCAGGAATTAAACAAGATATGTTTCTGCATCAGTGTAGCTACAATATTCTCAAGGGATGTTTGGTTCACAATGCATAAAAACAAAAATTAAATTAAAAATTCTAAATTTCCACTAAAATATTTACAAATCCAGACTACTTACTTTCCAAAAAATGGTAAGGCTTGGCACTTATCCCACAATCGCCCAATTATATCTCCACAATAATGGAACTTCTTGCCAGCACTATTCGCAGGTGTTAACAGTGGGTGTTTGCTGCAATACGCAGCAAACACCCTACCCGAAGCTGCACCATAATAGTATGGCATAAAAGGAAATCAACCAAACGGACTGAGTGGTTTAACCCAAGCATGCTTCCATGCTGGCGTGTGCCCCCTAAAACAGGATCCTTTCTTCATTTAGCTGTTAATTGCTTTTTTTTCATGAAAAAAATCTTTTAAAAAGATGCAGAAGCCCCTTCTAATTATTCATTGCTCTCTTCTCGGCTTATGCAATCCTCCTCCCTCCTTTACGCTGCCAGAGAAATGGTGACAGTCGATAGAGCCCAAAGGGACGTCTGTGATGTACACAGGAGCCCCTGAAGCTCTTTTTTAAGTCCTTTTTCATGAAATATAAGCAATTTACAGCTAAATGAAGAACAAATCTTGTCTCGGGCCACAAGCCACAGTGTAAGTATGCTTGGGTTTACTTATGGGGGTTTTCCGACAAAACAATTTGCTGATAGGTGGGGGTTTCAGTGATGAGACCTGCACAGATCACGAGAACAAGGGCTCTGATGGGGTCCCAGGTACCTCCGTCGGAGCCTTCGTCGCTCCCCGCAGCAGACAGCCGTGCAAGACCTTTCTGCTCTATTCATCTCTATGGAGCTGACGGAGATTGCCGACCACCAATGTGTGTCTACCCTAAAGCCAGTGACACACATGGCATTTTCATTCAAATCTTAGACACAAGGTATTATAAGGAACAAGCAATAGTGGTTCACTGTCAACCTGAAGAAAACATGACTCTTCTCTTCACGATTAGAATCTTCTGTACTCATTAGCATATTAAGAAAATGGCTTTAATTAAAGGATATCTACCACCAGGATGAAGGACTGTATGCAAATGAGCCTGATGGGCTCCAGGCTCCATAGGTTTTAATGGAGCCTGGAGTCCCTCAGGCTCATTTGCATACAGTATTTCATTCCTGGTGGTAGATATCCTTTAAGGTACAGAGCCGCAGTGGCAGATATTAGGTGATATGAAGAGGACTTATACCCCTCACACTATTAATACCTGCCGGTATAGGAGGCGTGAATAATTAACAGCTCATTTGCGTCCCTGCGCTCCGGGTTGCTTTTTATAGCTCCTTTTATCCAGCGATCCTGGCGTGTCAAGATTAAAGAAGACCAGTACTGGGATCCAGAAGAAGAGGATTATAGGTCAGTATCTGTAGTTTAATATTCCTTTAGCTTTAGTGGTAGATTACATTTAACCCCTTAAGGACAAAGCCACTTAAAGGGGTTGGCCACTTTACCTAATGTATTTTGTAATGTGTGTGTAAGTGCAGGGGGCAGGAAATTAGGTAATTTACCAATATACATCTATAAAAAGTTCTGCCTTTTTGATATGGTAAGTGAAGCCTCCTGTCTTTTACCTCATCAGCCAGACATTCCTGACCATAAAGTGGCCGCAGATGGAGGGTCATGTGATCTCTATCTGTCCATGAGCAATCGCCATGCCAAGACCTTAACCCCTTAGTGACACGCGCAGTAATAGTACGGCGCGCATCAGGTGCCGGTGCATGGAGAAGGCTCAAGGGCTGAGCCCTCTCCATAGCCGGTAAGTCTGTGCTGTATATTGCAGCATAGACTTACCAGTAACACCCATGATCTGAGCTAGCAGCGATAGCAGGTGTTATCTTGTCGATCAAAAAGATGGCAAGGCATGGGCGCCACAATCTTGTTGAAGATCGGTGCTTCCCATGACGTCATCAGGAAGCGGTGATCCGTTGATATGACAGCCTTGGGTCTTCCAAAGACCCGAGGCTATCTCGTTTTAACCTATTCATTACAATGTGCTAATGAGGATGAAAATCCCCATATACTGTAGTATGGCAGTATATGGTAGGATCGAATAGACAACCTGGGGTTAAAGTACCATAGGGTGTCTGAAAAATAGTAAAAATAAAAAATTATAATAAAAAAACTAAAAATTCAAATCACCCCCCTTTCCCTTGAAGTCATATAAATATAAATAAACAGTAAAAATCACAAACAAGTTAGGTATTGCCGCATCCGAAAATGCCAGATCTATCCAAATATAATAACGTTTTTTCGATGCGTTTAACCCCGTAACGGAAAATAGCACCCAAAGTCGAAAATGGCATTTTTTTGCCATTTTGAAAAACATATAAAATTCAATGTCATCAAAAGTCGCAAAAAATGACACTACCCACAGCTCCTACACCAATGTATGAAAAAGTTATTGGCGCCTGAAATGGCAAAATAAAAAAAACATTTTTGTACAGGAGGTTTTAATTTTTGTAAATGTATGAAAAAATTATGAAACCTATAAAATTTTGGTAACCCTGTGATAGTACCGATTCCCATATCGTACCCATAAAGTAGACAATGTCATTTGGGGCGCACAGTGAAAGCCGTAAAGTCCAAGGCCACAAGAAAACGCTGCAAATCCGTTTTTTTCACCATTTTCACTGCATTTTTTCCCCTGCTTCCCAGTACACGGCATGGCAAATTAAATACCATCACTATGAAGTGCAATTTGTTATACAGAAAACAAGCCATCACAGAGCTCTATACGTGTAAAAATACAAAAGTTATAGATTTTTGAAGGTAGGGAGTGAAAAATGGAAATGAAAAAACAAAAAAGGGCCAGGTCGTTAAGGGGTTAATCTTATATTCATGAATACTATCATAAGATCCTGGCAAGGCGATAGCTCATGGACAGATAGAGATCACATGACCCTCCACCTGCGGCCATTTTATGGAATACCACGAAAAACAAGAGGTAACGTGGCCAACCACTTTAAGGGCTTCAGAATCTGCCCTGTATCACAATAAATGGTTATAACCTTTGAACACTAACATATCCCGGGAACTTTGAGATTGTTTTCTCGTGACACATTTTATGTCAAATTAGCTGAAACATTTGGATGATATCTTTTGCACTTAGTATTGTAAAAAAAAAAAAAAAAATGAAATTTAGCAAAAATTTAGAAAAATTCTCTATTTATTTAGAGTTCTAAATTCTATGCTTTTCAGACTGATAGTCAGGCCACCCAAATAACTTCATAACTAACATTTATGAAGGTCTGCTTTATGTTGGAATGGTTTTTTATGCATCCTCTTATTTTTTCTAGGATATTTTGGACCTTAAAATTTTGGGTGCAATTTTTACCCATTTTTATGAAAATCGACAAAAACCCATATTAGAGAGTCCTTCTCAGCTTTCAAGTGACTTTGAGAGACCTAAATAATAGTAACATCCCATAAATTACCCCATTATGGAAACTACACCCCTCAAACGTTGTAGTTTTTTACTATTATTTAGGCCTCTATTAACCTTTAGGTGTTTCACAGGGGTTAAAACAAAATAGAGGTGGAATCTACAATTCATAAATTTTTTGGACAAAACATTCATTTTTGCCCAAAATTTCACAATGGATTACATGACTAAAAGCTCCACAACGTTTGATACCCAATTTCTCCCAAGTGTAGGGATACCCCATACGTGGTGGTAAACTTCTGTATGGGCACTCGACAGGTCATAGAATGGAATGCGGCATCATTCAGAGCAGATCTGCATTGGCACATTTTACAGGTTTTTTTTCTTTTTACGGTGTTCACCGTACATGTTCAGTAACAATTTATTTTATTGTACAGGTACGACAAAACTGATTATGTAGCATCGTTGTGGTGATTCCAGCTGTCACACACAGCAGGACGGCCCCAGTAATCAGCAGCAGAGCCCATGCAGGATTTAGGCAACACCCAATGGTGCAATTTCTCCCACCTAAAAAGATAAGAGGCCTCTAATTGACATAAGTAAAGCTCAACTACGAGAGACAATATGAGAAAACAAATCCATAAAATCACATTACCTGATTTTTAAAGAATTTATTTGCAAATTATGGAGGAAAACCTATGAGTAAGATTTCTGGCTCTCAAAGACCTGTAACTTTGTCTTTAAGAGGCTCCTCTGTCCTTCACTGGTTACCTGTAGTAATGGCTCCTGTTTGAACTTGTTATCCATATAAAAGACACCTGTCCACAACCCCAGTCAGTCACCCTCCAAACTCCACTATGGTGCAGACCAAAGAGCTGTCAAATGACACCAAAAACAAAACTGTAGACCTGCACTGTAGACTGGGAAGACTGAATCTGTAATAGGCAAGCAGCTTGGTGGGAAGAAATAAACTGTGGGAATAATTAGAAAATGGAAGACCCCTGATAATCTCACCCCGTGGGGGTCAAAATCATCACAATAACAGTGAGCAAAAATCTCAGAACCACATGGGGGGACCTAATGAATGACCTGCAGAGAGCCGAGACCAATGCACAAAGGCTACTGACAGTAACACACTATGCCGCCCGGGAGTCAGATCCTGCAGTGCCGAACATGCACCTCCCTGCTTAAGCCAATACATATTCGGACCCATCTGAAGTTTGCTATAGAGCATTTGGACGTTCCACAAGAGTATTTGGAGAATGCCACATGGTCAGATGAAACAACTAGTTCTGTTTGGAGGAGAGTAAATGCCGACGTGCATCCAAAGAACACCAGACCTACTATGAAGCATGGTGGTGGCAACATCACAACGAGGGGCTAGGGGTCCAAGACGAATGATCTGTGTAAATGAAAGAATGAATAGGGCCATGTATTGTGAGATTAAGTGCAAACCTCCTTCCACCAGCAGGGGCATTGATGATTTAACATGGCTGGGTCTTTCACCATGATAATGATCCCAAGCTCACCGCGGAGGCAATGAAGGAGTGGCCTTGTAAGAAGCATTTCAAGGTCTTGGGGTGGCTCAGCCCATCTCCACATCTCAATCCCATAGAAAAAGAGATCTGCGTTGAGGAATGGCCAACATACCAGTAACAGTGTGTGCCAACCTTGTTTGACCTCTGTCAGCGTTATATATCCTTTGTTAGCAAAGTATTGAGATCAACTGGTTATTGACCAAATACTTAAAATTTATTATATTAAGGTGGAAAATTAAAATCCAACAATTTAATTTTCTGGATTTGTTTTAACATCGTTTCAGTTGGAAGCCTCAAACTTTTTTAGTGGGAGAACTAGCACAATTGGTGGCTGACTAAATACTCCCCTACCCGATTGCATTCTTTGGACCAGTACTAGCACTGGGATACTAAATATCTTAAGATCTCAAGTTTTAAATGTACAAAAAAAATAAATTAAAAAAAATCATTTTGTCCTATTCTGACACCAATAACTTTGATACTTTGGTATACAGACCTGTGTAAGGTATAATTTTTGTCTGAAAGTTTTCATTGCTACCATTTTGGTGACTGTAAAACTTCTTAAATTAGTTTAGTCAAAACTGTTGTCAAGTGGCAATTTGGATGCCAAACATTTTGACTTCCCAATATACAAATAAAAATCCTGAACATGTTTTATCAGTTCTATGGAAAGAAGTGTGTGTTTTTTTTTTAATATAAAACGGTTTTATTGCAGAATCAGAATAGCAGAAAACATTACATTGACATTTTGTTTTACAATTTAACATCAATATCGTGTTAATCTCCATCAATTTGTCTGCAAGAACAAACTATAATAAAATAATGCATCAATACCATCTAACTGGGTCTTTGGTTTCATTTTTGAATGTCGCTATTGTATTCGAAGGTTTGTGTCACTGTCCCCTCTCTCATCTCCTGCTGGAGTGAAGCTTATTTATACCTTCAATTGTTTCTGTTTGTAGGTATCCAGTCTTCCTTGGTCTCAAGAGGGTGGTAAAGTCTGGGTTCCCATCTGGAGTCATATAGTACTCTTTTTAAAGAGGTTTTCGTGTGTAGCTGCACTGCTGTACTTATATTGTGCTCAAACTCTGTCAGATTATAAGTCTCTCATGGCCATCCTAAGTCTGGGGGGGAGAGTAGTTGGTTCTCGGCGAGTTGCACCAGAAATCTCATGGCAGCAGTAAGTAGCCGGTGGTGTAAGATCGTAGGAAGGGAAGACTGTAGTCTAAGGGTACCTGCACATCAGGATTTTGCATCATTTTTAAACCAAAAGTTATGGTCCAAAAGATGTAACATATGCTGATCTTTCCATTATACCTTTTCCACTTTGGGTTTTGGCTTAAAAACAACAATGGCAAAATTCTCACTAAATCCTGACAATGTGCAGATACCCCAACTCTGCAACACTGACAAGTCTCCCTCAGGATTTCCAGAATATTACACAAGCCACTATATTTCATTATGATTGCAGAAATGATCAATAGGTATAAAAAAACCACACACGACAATTAAAAGTAATAACCCAGTACGTGCTCTGCTTTATCACTTACCAAGCAGAGTATCAGGAGAAGACTGATGAGAATTCATGTAGATTCCCATGTGTCCATGGCTTTTAGGCAACCTGCACACAATGCAGGATCTATGTAGAAAGTCTGCATTTGTTCATTCCACAGTAATTACACATATTTGCTACAACAGGTTAGCAGAGCTCTTTGAATTCTACTCAAAAAATGCATATGCCCCAAATTTTAATCTTTGCAACTCCAAAGCAGCTGCTGCAAAACGTGGCAATTTTTTTAAATCATATCCATCATGTTAATATAGTAGCACACTGCATTTAAGCAGTGAATACCAAGAAGTTTAGTTAAAAAGGTAAGGGCCCTAATCTAATAAATATATGTATATGCACAATGAAGGCTTAACCAAGCATCTGACCCACACCTCAGAGATGTCATGGATACAAATACAGGTATCTATTCTACAAATCAAGTAGTCATGGCACCTACACTCATATCCCCTTAACATGCACCACAAGGTTTGAGATTTTTACTGTAAAAAAAATGAAGAAAACAGTTATCAAAAACATCTCAAAAATAGTTTAATTCTGTAACCAAATAGTTGTTTCACAAAACAAGAAAAACAAAATTACACATACATACAGCATAGGGTTAATATAAAAGAGGTTTTAAAGTGTCTAGTCTATCAAGAGGTCCAAGTGCGATCCATGAATATTCCCATCCCATTTGAGAGTAGCAACATTCAACAATCCATGAACAGTAGCAAAAGCCATCCAAGATTAAACTTCTGGCTGAGGTTAGTAGCCAAGCAGAACATTGTGAGGTCATTCGCTATGGCCCCACAGATTTTCATAAGGGCAAATGGCATTTAATGTTGATGCTTTTGGCAACGTTTCCTGTAACCAACTGTGAAACTCCAAGACCTCTTCACAATGCGAAGACTAGTTCTGTAAAGGAAGCCACTTCAGCTTTATTAAAGAAAAACAATAGAAACATATGCAAAAATATATATCTGAATAAATAAAGAACTCCTGGTGGGATTGAAAACCAATCTGCAGGTTTTGCAGTTAAAAATGTGAAGTCTATTATATATAATTTATAAAATAAACCAGTAAGTAAACTGCCCGCTGAGGGCAAGACAGAGGTCAGTGAAACGCCACACGCTGGGAGCCAAATTCTGCGTCTGCCTGTGAATGCTATTGCTCTTCAGATGGCTTAGTCCACTGCAATTAAAAACATATAGTAACATTCAGGAGGACTATCAAATCAAAATCATTAATATTATACATTACAAAGATGGACAAGGTTAAGATCAATATTAAAAAAAACAACAACTTACTAGTTCATTCAAATGCCATTTCTTGACTTTTCCTAACACAGCGAGCAACTTTTCTTTTGAATTCACCATTTGGATCTTCCCTCCATTCTTTCTGTTACCAGAAAAGTGTAAGAAATAAATATTTTGTAATATACTTAAAAAAATAAAGTATTCATTTGTGGATCATCTTTTTCAGCTACAAAAGCCATAGATAAAGATTATAAATGTATGCAACAATGACAGGATACAGCAAAAGTTTCCTATTGATTTCAATCCCATTTAAATGGAGCAGTGGCCACACAAAGCCATCTTTCTACATTCCAACATTACACAGCAATTCTGTATGTTTAATGCATGATGAAGCTTTTCAATAATGTGCAGTGTGTGCCCCAAATCTGTTTATTACAACATGGTCCCATTTAACAAAATTAGAGAGAGTACCACTGACCAGGCACAGGACACTGCACAGCGTTTCTGGCTAATACACCACATGCCAATCCCGTTAGCCAGAGACCAACTTTTTTCCCCTCCCAAGAAAGGTTGATAAAGTCCTAGAAAACCTCTTAATGGTTAATTACGGTGTGATATAACATGACCATGGACCAGTGTTTATGTACAGGAAGTAAACAATGAAGCTTCCTGTTGTATTAAAGAATACCGGGAGGAATTGATAAAGAAAGTATATTGGAAAATTTTATAAATTCATTATACAGTGAAACTGGAGGTACTTACTGCTGCATCTACATTGGCTGGAGAGTCACTGTTTGGGTCAGCAAGCATCGAAATAACACTGATCATTATGGTCTCCACAGTGTGAATGGGTAACCAGCGTTCCTCAGGCTTCTCATAGCCAAATTTATCTTCACCAGGCTCATGGAGAATAGATATACAGACATCACCGTTCTTTGCAACTGTTAATGGAAGGGATAGATGAGTACAAAGACCATCAGCCCTTTAACTGGTTAGTAGGTTCCACTCACTGCACTAAATAATGGCTGTCAAAAGTTTATTTTTATGGAAGTGGCAAAAAAAAAAAAAAAAAAAAAGCGTTACATGCAAAATCACCGAAAAGTAAAACAAAGAAAACAGACACTGTTTAGAGCCTACACTACAACCAATCCATGTCATGTACAATGTCATGACCATCTTCCATGCCAGTACAGGTTACATAGGTTAGCAACTGATAGAGATCTAGATCTAGATATTGCATTTGCACATTACAGTGCATCTAACATTTTACAGGCTTTTTTTTTTTACAAAGGGTTATACCCCACTAACCATATCCACAGAACAGAAAAGCCTGAGAATACAGGATACTTTGTTTCCAAGTAGACAAGCAAATTTTATATTTATGACAAAAACCTAAGGGGTTTTTCAGGATCTCAGAAAACCCCTTACAGTTAAAGTTAGTGGAAAAACCTTGACTGTTCACCGAACAACTCAATGTCATTAAGTGGAGAAACCCATTGCATTCAACTGCGCAGTAAACAGGGACTTCTCTTACCATTAGGATGCCAGATTTCTGTGATAAACTTCATTTTCGGAGGTCTCAGTGGATAGTCAACTGGGAAAGTAAGATGCACCTTGAAGAATCCACCCTCACTTCAAGAAAACAAAAATATTCATATTAGAAGATCACATACAACATACTATCCCTCGTTGGTGCATAGATCCAATTCCACTTAAAACAACAAAAAGACACCTTTGACAGAGTCCATCAGCTCTAAACCACCCCCCCCCCCACAAAAAAAAATAAAAAAAAAAATGAATAAGTGAGGTCCCGATAGGAACCCATTACATGTCTCATGAGCTGATCGCCAAATGAAGAATTTCTAAATTGCCCCAGATAAGCAATACGTAAAATAATATTCACAGGACACAGTTACCATTCATATATAATTATATAAACATTAAGGTCACCTAATTTATAAATTAGATGTGAAGTATTATAAATATCTGTGTAAGCATCTCCGAATCAAGAACTTACAATAAAGTGTCCTGTGGCCCAATAAGCAGCACTTCCCATTTGTAGATATCATCGTCATCTATCAACCCAGCAGAAAATCCCTCAACAGGGTTCTTGTTCAGTTCTGAAAAATAAAGATGCAGAAGAAGGTTAACTTAACCCCTTAAGGACGCAGCCTTTTTTTCACTCATGTTTTGCTCCCCACCTTCAAAAATCTAACATTCAATTTTAGTGTACAAAGCTTATTTTTTGCGTAACAAATTTTACTTAAGTGTCGTTATTTATTAATCCATGCCGTGTACTAGGAAGCTGGAAAAAATAATTCCAAGTGTGGTGAAAAACGCATTTGCGCCACTTTCTTGTGGCCCGAGTTTTTCACGATTTTCAATATGCTTTTCAAATGTTATGTCTACTTTATTTCTTGGTTCAATATGATCACGTTAATACCAAATTTATATAGGTTTTGTTTAATTTGTGAAAATGTATTAAAAGGAATTTGTACGGAAAAAAAAATAAAATTGTTTCACCATCTTCTGACGCCAATAACTTTTTCATACCTTGGTGTATGGTGCTGTGTAAAGTGTCATTTTTTGCAAGATGAGCTGATGGTTTCATTGCTATTATTTTTTCATTTTGCGATTATTATCACACCATGTTAAGCGTTGAGTCTCTGCACCCACACAAATAGCCGAATAAATTGGCTGGGGATCTCCTCAGACCACAGAATCCACTTCATTGCCTAGTATAGGGGACTCCAGACTCTTCACCAAGAGCTGTGGTGCAATGGCTCCCTCATGGATGCTCTGAATGGGCCAGTATTAATCCCAACGCCTCATGCACACAAAGTATTATCCTCCTTGGCAAAAAACACTCAAAATTGTTGAGAGCATTACTCTTTTGGAAAAATGTTAGTGCAACTTCAGTGACTAGGACTGAGTAGTAGTAACAGATATCACCACTACAGAATGTGAAGAGCCAAGCGCCTCCACTACAGTACCAGCATAGTGATGAGGCCATGCATGGCATGATAACTGTATGCCATGCATAACAGAAGAGCTCCAAAGAAATATCATATGCTTATCTGTATTCCCCATGGAACAGATCCCAAGAAGTGACTGGCAGTGACACGACTTAAGGAAATCCACCATCAAAATTCATCTCCGATCCAGGCACTGTGCCAGTGGTAGTATTCCAAAATCAACTTTTAATGTCATCCTAATGAGCCTGAAGATTTACCCTAGCTCCTCTGATCTGGCTTAACACATCCCACCCTCCCCATGCTGCCTCAGCACGTGTGCAATAAGCAGTACATCCAGATCAGATGGGCTAGAGTAGCCACCAAGGCTCATTAGCACAATTTTAAAAGTTGATTTTAGAAGGAAAGAGAATGAATAACACATAAGAGGATTACCACAGTCACAGTGCCTGGATATACACTCAGTGTTTGGCATCAACAACATGAAAGCATGGATCCATCCTGCCTTGTATCAACGGTTCAGGCTGGTGGTGGTGTCATGGTGTGGGGAATATTTTCGTGGCACTCTTTGGACCCCTTGGTACCAATTGAGCATCGTTGCAATGCCACAGCCTACCTGAGTATTGTTGCTGACCATGTCCATCCCTTTATGACCACAATGTACCCAACATCTGATGGCTACTTTCAGCAGGATAATGCGCCATGTCATAAAGCTGGAATCATCTCAGACTGGTTTCTTGAACATGACAATGAGTTCACTGTACTCAAATGGCCTCCACAGTCACCAGATCTCAATCCAATAGAGCATCTTTGGGATGTGGTGGAACGGGAGATTCGCATCATGGATGTGCAGCCGACAAATCTGCGGCAACTGTGTGATGCCATCATGTCAATATGGACCAAAATCTCTGAGGAATGCTTCCAGCACCTCGTTGAATCTATGCCACGAAGAATTGAGGCAGTTCTGAAGGCAAAAGGGGGTCCAACCCGTTACTAGCATGGTGTACTTAATAAAGTGGCGCAATTGCCCCTTAGTTGTATACCTTGTGGCACATCTGATGACTACCAGATAGTAATGTGCCACTCAAACAAGCTGGGTCTTTCAGGTAAACCCAAGTCAGCACCAATTATTAAAGGAAATCAACCACTGAAAAAAAAAAAAGTTAGAAATATTACTCTCTGCTCCTCATATTCTTGATCCCAGCACTTACACAATGGGATCACCAAGAAAAGAAACAGTTAGTAGCATGGCATACCCCGCCAGCGCTAAGCCCGCCGCTTACGCCTACCCCAGCTATGAGCACAGCCGTATCGCGCCATACCCGCCCAGCGTATGGCACAGCGTATGCCCACTACCCCGCCAGCGCTATGAGCACAGCCGTATGCCGCCATACCCCGCCAGCGCTATGAGCACAGCCGTATCCGCATCCCGCCAGAGCTCTATGAGCACAGCCGTATGGCCATACCCTGCCAGCGCTATGAGCACAGCGTATACCGTCATACCCTGCAGCGCTATGAGCACAGCCGTATACCGTCATACCCTGCCAGCGCTATGAGTCACAGTCCGTATGCCGCACCATACCCTGCCAGCGCTATGAGCCAGCGTACTGCCGCCATACCCCTGCCAGCGCTATGAGCACAGCCCGTATGCCGCCATACCTGCCAGCGCTAGAGCACAGCCGTATGCCGCCCATACCTGCCAGCGCTATGAGCACAGCCGTATGCCGCCATACCTGCCAGCGCTATGAGCACAGCCGTATGCCGCATAACCCTGCCAGCGCTATGAGCACAGCCGTATGCCGCCATACCCTGCCAGCGCTATGAGCACAGCCGTATGCCGCCATACCCTGCCAGCGCTATGAGCACAGCCGTATGCCGCCATACCCTGCCAGCGCTATGAGCACAGCCGTATACCGTCATACCCTGCCAGCGCTATGGGCACAGCTGTATACCGTCATACCCTGCCAGCGCTATGGGCACAGCTGTATACCGTCATACCCTGCCAGCGCTATGAGCACAGCTGTATACCGTCATACCCTGTGGCACAGCCTAAGGAGAGCCTGGTAGTCAGCAGCTCTTCTCCATGACATGAGGCCTAAATATAGATGCCACGTTTAAGAATTAGCAGCTCGCCGTCCAGAGCAGGGCTAGGCTATACATGGCTGTGCATGGCGCCTGCATAGAGCGGCGCTATGCGGGGGGGTGAGGCCTGGCGGCCCGGGACTCCTATAGAGATAGTACATCACTTCACGCTCCATAAGCCCCGTATTGCCGCCGGTGCTGCGTCCTGTGCAGCCTCATGGTCGGGCAGGCGGAAACTACTGAAGCAAGAAGTTTCCTCACGAGCCGCCCACAAGTCTCCATAAACAATAGTGAGAGAGAGACAAAGAGCAGACTACGAGAGCCGGGGACATCACCTGCGAGCTGCTTCCTCAGGAGAAGGACAGACTGTTCTGACATGTTGAGGCCACTGCACCACTCCTGCTCTCCTCCGACAACCTGTCACCACAATTCTCCCTGCTCACCCCTTGCCTTGCACCACTTCCGCCCTTATAGATTTTAGTCCTGTCTCCGGAACGCATAAGCCCCGCCCTGATATGGAACGCATGATAAAGACCAAGCAGCCATTTTGAAAATAGTAGGTGTCCCTTGTGTGCCTGCGCGGATAATGACAGAAACCAATGTCTGCCACCCTATACAGTTGTAATAATTTATAGGAAACAATGCACAGATAGGACTTATTTGTGGAAGGTGGGACATGTATGAGAACGTTTAGCTATAGTTACGTCTAAAGTGTAAAATGCGCAGGCGCAATTCGAACACCTATGATATTTTTCAAGTTTGGTCTTCAGTGAGCGCCATCATTTAACGCTAGCGGTGCTGGGTGGAGCTCCTGGACTGTGTACTGGAGACTGCGGGGATTCCTATCCGAGATGAGTGTGATAGATCATGTACGGGACATGGCTGCGGCCGGGCTGCACTCTAATGTGCGACTACTGAGCAGTCTGCTGCTGACCATGAGCAACAACAACCCGTGAGTGTCTGATAGACCGGCAGATGGTATAAGACTAGTGATGTACACACATACACCGCATACCTCCCAACGTTTCAAAATGAGAAAGGGGGACAAAAATCCGATCCTTAGGCCACGCCCATGGCGACGCCCCTTTCTTCTTTTACATAAATTCACATCAAATTGCTTTTTTTCCTTTTTACCAATATGAAACTGTGCCAGCGTATGATAAAGGTCCTGTACCCCGCATTCCAACATGTACCCCTCACTATAAACACTGTATATACGTGTAACCCTCCCTCTACACACCGCATATACATGTACCCCTCACTTTAGATACACACCGTGTATACATGTACCCCTCACTATAGATACACACCGTGTATACATGCAACCCTCACTAAAGACACACCGCATATACATGTCCTCCTCGCTATACACACAGGTTGTATACACCGTATACATGCGCCCATCACTATAAACACAGGCGGTATACACCATAGTATGAAGCCCCTCAGCCTCCACATGTCAGTGTGACAGACAGGGGGAGGTATCCATATGCAATGAGCTGTAGGGTCCCTGGGGAGCCTTTAGTTAGCCCAGAGAATGGCAGCCACTGCACAACTCGGCTCCTGCAGCTCCAGGCAGGGCTGTCACTGGCACCTGCACAGACTGTAGCTAGCCCTCAGCCCTGACCTCTTACACAGCCACATCTCCCCTCTGCTGCCTTCTGCCTCATGAGTATTCAGCAGCTGGATATCAACACAAGTCCAAGCATTGCTGCAGGAAGGTGGCAGGCGGGTGCTGGCTTGTCCGTAGCAGTGGAGGAACTCAGACATCCGTGTCAAAGCGGGGCACAGCGGGACAGTCTCTCAACCTCCCTGGATGGCGGGACAGCAGTGAAAAACCAGGACTGTCCCACTGAATCTGGGATGGTTGGGAGCTATGCAGCCGGGTGGTGCACGGTATCCCGTAGCAACTTTCAGCTTGACATCCCATAATGGCCTTGTCCAGGGATAGCAAAACATAACTTATTCTTTCCTCCAGTCTAGAATAATAATACCGTATATATTTGTGTATAAGCCGAGTTTTTCAACACAAAAAATGTGATGAAAATCCTCAACTCGGCTTATATACGAGTCGATAGCCAGCCCAGCACTTTAAAAAAAAAAACAAAAAAAAAAAAACTTATATACTCGCCCTCTGGTGGCCCCGATGTCAACGCGGGTCCTCTTCTATTTTCATCTTTCTTCGGTAACATCCTGTAGGGCGCCACCATGTTTTTCTCCCGGCGGGCGCATAGTCTGACGTCAGCAGCGGCCACGTCATACTATGCGCCTGCCGGCCGGGAAGAGGGTGCCGGCACCCTGCAGGATGTTACGGAATACAGAAGAAGATAGAAGACAGAAGAGGACCCGCGCTGACATCGGGGGAGCAGCGCTGCGCATCAGGGCCACCGAAGGGTGAGTATATAAGTTTTTTTTTAGTTCTGGGCTGGCTGTATACTATTTGGAGCAGGCTGTACACTACACGGGGCAGGCTGGGCTGGCTGTGTACTAGTGGGGGCGCCTTACCGCGCTTTACAATCATAGGAAACATATACAAATATAATATTACATTACAACTTAAACATAATTATATGGAACTATAGGAGTGAGGGCCCAGTTCACAAAAGCTTACACTGTATGATGGGGTTTAAGAGCTTATATAATAGTCCAGATAGATTGAGAGAAGAGGTAGGGAGGTGCAGCACTTTGCATAGCTTTGTGGATGAGGGCGATTATTTTAAACTGTATTTGTAGTGGACAGGCAGTGACTGGTATACACTGAAGGCAATCGTGTAGCGTTTGTTCTAAAAGACCATTGTCGCTGCTGCATTAGATTGGAGAAGAGAGAGTTTAGTGAGTGGAAGACTGATTAGTAGGGAGTTACAGTAACATCCCTCAGGTCTAGTATCATATGATATCATCGACAGCCGCCTGGAATACACAAGTGACAATATACCTGGTCTATGGCTTATTAAGTCTTGATGGGATATCTCATATCGCTCATCTTGTCTCTCATATCGCTCATCTTGTCTCAAATATGAGACAAGTTTTTTTCTAAGAATGGAGAGGTCTGTAATTTTTGTACCATTGTACATTGTACATTTTTTAACTAATTAGCATTTTATTGCATGAAATATTACCATATATAACTGAGTATAAGCCGAGACCCCTAATTTTAACACAAAAAAATAGTCAATAGGTTTTTCCAAAGTATAAGCCGAGGGTGGGAAATACATTGGTCACAGCCTCCCCAATATATAGCCTGGCAGCCCCCTGTAGTGTACAGCCTGGCAGCCCCCTGTATGTACAGCCTGGCAGCCCCCTGTAGTGTACAGCCCTCTATACAGCGATGCTCCGGCACATGCACATAGTAGAATGTCAGCGAGCAGCTGACGTCATGGTGCCTGTGACTGGCGGCGCAGGGACATGGAGCCAATGCCAGAGCATTGCTGTATAGAAGAGGACCTGCCAGGGGGGGGCCTCGGAAGGTGAGTACAGGGTTTGTTTCTTTTTTTTTCTGAAAAAACTTGTCTTATACTCAAGTATATACGGTAATTGATACTATAGATAAACAGGGAAGAAGTTTAATATATTCGAGGCTTTCAGGTTTCGAGGCTTTAGTTGGGCAACCTTTACTTTCAGCTCTCTCCAAAGATTTCTGTTTGGGTTCAGGGCTCTGGACTGGCTAGACTACTTCAGGATCGGGAAATGCTATATACATATGCCTATCCTTGGTTGCCCTGACTGTGTGTTTTGGGTCATTGTCATACTGAAATACCCATGACTTATCTTTAATGCTCTTACTGAGAGAAGGAGGTTTTTGTCCAAAATCTTGTTATCCCATCCATCCTCCTATCAATATGGTGCATTCATCCTGTCCCTTTTGCAGAAAACCACCCCCAAAGTATGATGTTTCTACCACCACTTTCAAAATCAGCCTGGCATCAAATACTTTTTCCCCCATTGTAAATTTGGTGCTAACATGGAAATCTGCTGTTGTATGATACAGTTGAGGTGATGCAACTAAGGAGTAGATGGGGGTGGGTCGGGTAGTGTCTAGAATATATGAAATCCAAATGTGTGTGTGTGTGCGTGTGCGCGTGCGCGTTCGTGTTCCATTGTTTAGGATGTAAATAAAGGGGATGCAGTGTCTGTAAAGTTAAACATTTTTTTTTTCTTTTTTTGTTTAGGGAAATGTTTTCACCATCTCAAAAGTACCAACTTTTAGTTTACCATGCAGACTCGCTTTTTCATGACAAAGAGTACAGGAATGCAGTCAGCAAGTACACCATGGCTCTACAGCAGAAGAAAGCATTGACCAAGACATCTAAAGTCAGACCTTCTACTGGGAATGCTGCTACAACACCACAGAATCAGGTACAGTCCAGATTGCTTCAAGGAAATCTAGCATTTAAATTAAGTATAATAAAACCAGGGACACCTACTCATAGATCCAGGCACTGTGACTGTGGTAATCGTCTTGTATTTGTTATCCACGGCCTCCTTCCTTTTTAATTCAATTTTCTGAAATTATGCTAAAAAGTCTGAAGGTGTACCCTAGCCACTCTGTGCTGTAGCCTAACAGGCTGTTACACTGAGCTCATCCCTTTGGCTCAGAATGTTTCAGCACACAATAGGAGGGGTTAGTGACCCTTTCACACTGTAACAGGCTCTGAATCTGAAGCACAGTGGATCTTCAGACCTTCAGCCTCATTCGAATAGTTTAAAGGTGGTTTTAGGACCAAGGAGGCCATGGATCAGTGCCTGGAGCTATGTGTAAGCATCCCTGGTTTACCATGCTTAATTTTGATGGCAGATTTCTTTTATTTTCTTATAAACAGAACTTCTTTCCTAGGTCATGGTTTGAGGTGGTTGAGAGTACAACAAATTTCCGTTAAGTGTTTTTTTTTGTTTTCGTTTTTTTGCTTGTCTTGCTTTTGTCACTTTTCTGCAGGGATGTTACAATTTTTTAATTATTATGGAGACTAAAGCAAAAAATATCCATCTTCAATGATGGATCTGTGGCAGTAGTAATTTCCCTGTCAATGCTTTTCTGTTTTTCTGTCTGCGGCATGACTAGGTGAGTTATCTTTGATGCAGCATTCCAGTATATGTTAGGCATATTTACTAGGAAAGGTCACATTGCTGACATTAACTGGACTCAAAGACCCCAGTACACGTTCAATGCGCAGCCTCACTGGTATCCAGCAGGCTGCGCAAGGAAAGTGCTCTCACCATGAGTAAGACTTTAAGACGGCCAGGTGATGTTACTGGCTGTCTGCAATAGTAGGGCAGGACAGGGGTGAATAATGTTTAGGGGGCGTGAATAGATTAGAACACGTCGGAGCCAAGAGCCGCTCTCGGGCTCATTAGCTTTTTTCTATAAAGTTATTTTCGCAGCAATGAAAAACACCTGCAGCTACAACAGGAAACTGGTAGTCTACCAGATGTTTAAGGCATCTTTAACAGTCCCATTCCCAGCATCCAGGCATGATGCATGATACTGGGACTTAAGAGCTGCCTCCAGGGCTTGCGGGATGCTGCTGTCAGGTAATGTGAAATATACTTTTATAAAGCAGTGAAAATATTCATATTTCAGACAAAGGTATTTTTAAACTCAACATTGCAAATGCTATTGGAACCTGTCATCATGGTAAGGGGTTCCCTGTAAATCCCTTGTTGACTTTTGGCCAATTTCTTTATTCCAGAGGTTATCTACCCCCAACATAAGTGTCCTTTATATTGTTATTTTTTTCGCTAATAATAATGGAAGCATAACAGAAGGTAACTAACCTTCTTTAGCTTTAATTCAGTCCGAAGGGAAGGTGAATGAAAGACCTTCTGTTAATTTTCCACTTTTAGTTTCCTTTACGCTCTCATTGAACAAAACGTAAAATGGAAATCCCTTACGCTAGTGTGAACAGAGCCTTTCCGACCTGTTTGTGTGTGAGACTTGCATGTTAATTGGGAAAGGGGCATATGACCTTTTATTATTATTTAGGAATTTAATGATGACTTAAAATGCAAATAACCGATCAGTGTCCCAACTCTGAGATAGTAGGAGATTATGGCTGATATTACTCTTCTTTTTTCACCACCCATTGTTTTATATCAGAGTTCCAACAATGTTAAGTCTTGAGTCTTTCTCACTGTATCTGTAATTTATGATTATTTTGGTGTCTACAGAGTCTTCCATCAGAGATTGAAGTCAAGTATAAAATGGCAGAATGTTATACAATGCTTAAACAAGATAAAGATGCTGTTGCTATATTAGATGGAATCCCTTCCCGACAAAGGACTCCAAAGGTAAATTGAGGTCAATTTTTTTTTTTATAACTTCTGCCTGTGTGTTTGTTCCCACACACTGAACAAATTTTAAAGACTGAATGTTTTTTTTCACTGAATGTGGACAGGACCCTGTACTACAGAATGTAGCACCCTTTTGGCATTAGAGGGAGTATAGCAGCTAAGCTGCAGACTGTATTGGGTAGCAGCCAATGAAAACTTTGTGAACAGTAGCAGCAGGACTGTTGGACTTTATATTAGATCTCTGCTCAGAACACAGTACAGCGGGAAAGGGGAAGGCCAATGTGACAGGGTGTGCATTAGTTTGGGCAATACTAGTACCATGTGGGGTTTAAGAGTATGTTGAAAAGCTTGAGGATCGCTGGAAAGTGATCCAGGTGTCTGGTGTCATGGAATTTCTTGGGCTTTTAGTCAGAGGACAGCAACGTTTTCTTTGTCTGTATCCAGAAGTTGCTCCACCCCTAGACAGTCGGTCATGCAGTGCATGTCTGTCAAAAGAGGAGAGATCTCTAAGCAGAGGTTGTTTTGCCCACTTTTTGACTAACACGACAAGGAACATGCATTAAACGAAAAACCCCTTTAACCTGCAACCAGTAAGCTGTGTAAATTGTAAGACAGTCTATAGCTCTGACTTATCTTACAACCTGTATTTTTTTTTTAGATCAACATGATGCTGGCCAATTTGTACAAGAAGGCTGGCCAGGAGCGATCTGCTGTGACAAGTTACAAGGAGGTGTTGAGACAATGCCCTTTGGCACTGGACGCCATTTTAGGTACAACTACAGTTCTGTTTGACCCTTATCCAAGCCAAGTACTATACAAAGACAACAGACTTTACATTTGAACTATGTTAGCCATGTACAATTACAGTAGACATAGACATCTTTATAGCCCCATCAAGTTCCGTAACTCTTTACAAATCATAGGGGACATATACAAATATAAAATTATGGTACATTACAGAGAACAAACAGTCATATGGAACGAGAGGAGTGAGGGCCCTGCTCACAAGAGCTTACAGACTATGAGGATGAAGCGGGGACACAAGAGGTAAAAGAGATTGTATAATGGTCCAGCCATTCTTTATAAGGGAACATAAACTATTTCATTTTGAGGCAGTAAAAATACTATTCTTCTGTTACTTTGCTTATTAGATACTGTTTAGATGACTTACAGAGAACTGAAGATGTATCATGTTTGCAATATTGCAATAAATCATAAATAAGTTGTTTTATTTTTTAAATTTTTTTGGAAAGCTTTAAAAAGCTGTGCCTCATTAATACTTTCCTCACAGCAAGTCATGAATTTCATCTCAGATTGAACAAAAGCTGTAAATGGGAACTATTGACTTTCTCTTCACTTGGCTATTTTTGGCTACACAGAGAGAAACAAATAAAATATATTTTAATTTAGCCGTGCAATTAAAGTTGGAAAGAAGCTGTGCTTTATTGAAGGATCTGAAATGCCTGTTCCCAAGTCGAGTTTGGCACAAGAGTTCCCCATTGAGAAGATGTTGGGTATTGATTGATTTGTGGGCAATACAGCAAGATGTAATTTTAGACCGTCATATCTCGAACAGATGGAACCCTGCAAGGAGGAGGAAGCTGTAAAATAACTTGGAGATTATGGGAAGGTTCCTTACGTTAAAGGAAACTTTAGCAAGTGAATACATTCTTTACAGTAGTGAAAGAATTTAGTTTTGTAGCCTAGAGTTCATATAGTCCCCTGTATGCTGCTGCTAATATAGCCATATAACCATGCGCCTTGTGTAATATCGGTGACCTATGGTTCATTATTTATTAAACCTGGCCTGCACACAGGAGGACACATTCCCTTTAAGGATCAACCGAACAATATATGTTTTAATGGCTGCTGTTTATCTAATTTCTTCTATTTGTATCTTACCCAAATCACCTAACTATTACACAGTGGGGCACATTTACTTGCGATGCACTTTTTTTGGCTTTGCCCTGTCTTTAATGGTAAAATGGCTTGCACAGGTATTTAAGTAGTGGGTGCTCTGTGATTGTGTCGCCCGCATCCCTTTTTTGCCGCCGCCGCGCTGGCTTCCATGCGACACAATTTAGGGGGTGTGCCTTTGGTCGATCCGACTGGTTCGGACTGCGTGCAGGATTTAACTTTCAAATTGTGTCACAAGCCCTAGCCCTAACATGCACCACTTAAAAGAAACTCTTTTAAGCAACACATTCATGATATCCGGCGCACGATCTTAGTGAACTTTCTGTGGACTCCAGTGGCGGGGTAAGTAAATTTGCCCCAGTGTGTCCACAGTATCCGATCAAGATTGACACATTTTATTGCTATTGTTATCTCTAGGACTGTTGTGCAGTATTGTGCTTGTATATCTTTCATCATCTAAGATTAGTGAGATTACAACACATATTTACATGTGCTTTCATTTTATTACCTTATAACTGGGTTTCCGTAATTCATACTGCATTCCAATATTTGCACATCATTCCGTAATGAGGCATCATACTTTCCTAACTTTTAGTAGTACATTTATTTGATAAATAATACCAGCTTAATTTTCCTCGTCTATGTCTATTTTTTTTTTTTGTATTTAATGTATAATTGATGTACTTTTTCATCTAATTTGTATATATACTAAATATTGTCTGATGAATGTTCAATTTGACAACCAAAACGTCACTTTACTGAAAGTTTACTATGAATTTTCAATAAATTACTCATTTCACTATAACAGTGGGACTGGAGTTACAGCATATGTCACATGGATCATTGACTGGATCTGAATAAGGCCAGATGAACATCTTTATGTTTGGCTTGAATCTGCCCATCTAATGTATATGGTGGGGATTAGGATCAGACATTTGGATTTCATGTAGATGGAACAGACGTCTGAAAGTGACTTTGATAAACGTGAATAAGAAAGGGAGCAGAGGGTGTATGGGCAAACTGGCAAGACGACTGTCTGATGAATTATTTCTAGCCATCTTAATACCATTTAGGATCATTTACATCTGTCCAAAGTTTCCCATCAAGCCATCTAGCTGCTCAAGTCTGCAGTTTTTCCTGAAGCTATTATATGTTAGTTTGGCTACAATCTACTACAGTCTCCTGTTTTGTTGAATATGTCAGCAGTGTATAGATTTTATTGTACTATTCCTAGTGGAACATCCTACACGCTGTAAATTGTCTTCTATTTGCAGGTTTGTTGTCTCTTTCTGTAAAAGGAGCAGAAGTGGCTTCCATGACACTGAATGTTATTCAGAGCATTCCTAATCTGGACTGGCTCTCTGCCTGGATCAAAGCGTATGCATTTGTACACACGGGGGACAACACAAGAGCGATTAATACAATCTGGTAAGTCATTCATGAAAAACTGTCATGTTAAACTGGGGCTCGTTCATATTTGCACAAGAGGTTCTATCCTGCTCTTCTGTTGTTGAAGAGGATAACGAAAACCAAAACTTTATGGTTATATGAAGCCCTTCCAATAATAGAAGATATGTTATAGTAATGGAAACAACCCATCTGTGTATTTAGTTTAATGTGAACTGATGATAAATGAAAGGTTTTTTTTTTTTTTACTTAAGAATGTATTAATGGCTCCCAATATTATAAACCATTTTTTCCTCAGTTCTTTAGAGAAGAAGTCTTTGCTGAGAGACAATGTAGACTTATTGGGGACTTTGGCTGACCTATATTTTCGGGTAGGCGATAATAAAAATGCCATTCTGAAGTTTGAGCAGGCACAGATGTTGGACCCTTATTTGATTAAAGGTAATGATATTATATTTCTTTGTGTTGTTCCTTTGGTATATTGTTTTTATATATCAGACATATAATGATGCAGGGATACCTAACATTTTTAAACTTAAAAAAAATATATATATATTAGCTACATTTCTCTATTTGCTCCTTTTGTCGACTCTTTAGGGCAGTGATGGCGAACCTTTTAGAGCCTGAGTGCCCAAACTTCAACCAAAAGCCACTTATTTACTGCAAAGTGCCAGCGCAGCACTTTAAGCACTAACCCAATTGAAAGGAGGAGGGTAAATGCATCTATCATTGTAGGAAGGTTCTTCAGGCAGATTCTTTGAGTTCTGTCTGGTGAACTTCATTATGGGGTGATGGCCTGGGTGCCCACAGAAAGGGCTCAGAGTGCCGCCTCTGGCACCAGTGCCATAGGTTCGCCACCATTGCTTTAGGGTATTTGCTCCCAAAGTGGTCTGATTACTCATGCAATATTGGTGTATTGCAGTATATTTTAGCTGCTATGGTATCTGAATATAACAGCATTCAGCACCAATTGCATCATTTAACAGTAGTTGTATAATAGTGTAATCTTCATATACCGCTCCCACCTTCAACAGAGGACATCTGCCTGTCTGTGGCACCTAGGATGATAATCAAGGTGCACTATTAAAGGAGAGATTGTCCGCTGTAAAATGACACTAGAGTTTTGTTTCTAAATGCCACAGTATAGAAGGTATAGCTGTTGGAAATGTGCCCTCTCTGTCGTGTTAGCTGACAGCATTATCAAAAAGCAGGAGGGAGCTGCAGGCCAGAGGAAGCTGACACATGCTCTACAAGCAGGCAACATGGACAAGAGGTCTTCCTATAAGGAAAGTGCCATCGCTAGACATTCTAAAGGCAATAGTCACAAAAAATTCTCAATGGAGCTTAGGGTTTGGAGAATTATGATGATGTTCCAGAAGATGATGACATAATTATATTTGAATAAATACATTTATAAAACTTGGCTGCTTTATGAAAGGATTATATCTGAGATTTTGTTTTATTTGCTATTGGAGATTGTTATTAGATTGCGGAAGGTTCAGCGTGTGGCTACCCCACAAATCAGCAGTTTATGGAGATGTCAGAGTTTTGATGTTTTCTGTGCTCAAATTCCTTGTAGAAATGGCCCACACCAAACTTCCATAGTTTGTAGCATCATGAAAATTGCCTGCCTGCCTGCCTAATATCAAAATCTGCTGGTTTACAGGACATGCCAGTGTACACAATGGTCACCAGTATCTTGCAGACCCTCATTCCTTGTAATTTATAATCTGCTTTCTTGAATGCGAAGCCTTCTATCTTTTACCTCATCAGCCAGGCATTCCTGTCAATAAAATGGCTGCAGATGAAGGGTCGTGTGATCTCTGTCTATGAGCAATCGCCCTGCCAGGACATTAGTCTTTTATGATAGTTTTCATGAATATAGGATCAAAGATCCTGGCAAGGAGATTGCTCATGGACAGATCACATGACCCTCCATGTATGGCCATTTTATGGACAGGAATGTCTGGCCGGTGAGGTAAAAGACGACAGGCTTCAATTTATAAATGTACATTGGTAAATTACCTAATATCCTGGTCACACACACACTTGTATATACTGTGAAGAGGCTGCAGCAGTGATCCAAACTCTGACTTCTCCACAAATCGCTGAATTGTGCGGTAGCCACGTGGTTGGATCTCTACAAATCTAACAATCACCTGACCTAAGGATAGCTAATTGAAAAAGAAAATCTCAGAATGCTACTTCCTTAAAAATAATTTGTGCAGCTGACATGTATTCTTTAAAGAGGACCTGTTATCTATAAAAACGGCACTAGGAGCTGCTTACTAAAGTAAGCTACAGCATATGCCGCAGTGTTACACTGCTAGCGTTATCAGAAACCTCCGATAACGCTAGCAGACACTGCTGCGCTTGACAATAGAAACGCCGGACCACTCTCAAAGCCGGGACCGTGTTCATGAGGGGGCGGGATCAGGGGCGGTGACTGCTGCATGACGCGTGACAGTCACTGCTGGCCTGTGAAGTGGGCAGGGCGGTCCGGGGAAGAGGCAGCGCCTTAGACTGCTCCCTGCTAGTGTACAGCTCAGCAGTGTCTGCTAGCGTTATCCGAGGTTTCCGATAATGCTAGCAGTGGGACTGTTGTAGCACTAGGAGCTGCTTTAGTAAGCAGCTCTTAGTGCCGTTTTTTAAGGGTGACAGGTATTCTTTAAAGAGACCCTTTATGCTTGTGTTCCATGGGAATCTGATCAATGTGTATAGGAGATAAGTTGTCAAAATGGACAAAACTAGGGCTTTTATGATAACTTACCCAAATGTTCCTGTCTCTGTAGGAATGGATATATATGGCTACTTGTTAGCTCGAGAAGGGCGGCTAGAAGATGTGGAAAATCTTGGCTGCAGATTATTCAATATATCTGACCAGCACGCGGAGCCCTGGGTGGTGTCAGGGTAAGGATGACTCATACGTATTAACTTGGATACATATATGTTCACATCAAATTTACTGATCATAGTTGAAAATATTATTTGCAGTTTAACTTTGCTAAGAACATTGATCGTAACATAGGAGGTATTCTTTAGCGATAAGTGATCTTGAGTTGATAAAACTTCTATCTGCTTTTCCTTTACAAATTTGTCGGAAAACATTTGCTGCCATCTCCAGCATAATTGTGCAGTAGAATGCATACTACATATACTTGAGTATAATCTGAGTCAAGTATTTGCCGAGCCAACTAATTTTACCACAAACAAAATGGTAAACTTTGACTTAAGGGGTATTCTCGCCTGGGCATTCACATTCATTTCATTTCACTGATCTTCCATTTATAAACATTTCTTCAATTGATGTTATTAAAAAAAATGTTCCGTGTGAAGATATTTCTCATAAATGTAGTCATTCTGTCCCTAGAACGAGATGGCTTCCTCCGGTCGATACGACACGTCACACTCTGGCAGCGGCGGCCAGACTTGCGTATTGAGTCTTGTCTGGCCTCCTGGATTCAGCAAATCATACCACAGACGGCTGTGGGTCATGTATAAAATCCCGACTTTTATATACAAAAACATTTGTTTCTTGGTGCATCCCTCAAGCAGAACGTGGCCGTATCCGAGGAAGCCATCTCGTTTCTAAGGGACAAATTACTAATTTATGAGAAATTATCTTCACACAGCACTTTTTTTTAATAACATCAAAAAAAAAACAAAAAAAAAAAAAAAAAAAATAATTACAGAATTTATATATGGCAGATTAATCAAACTGAATGTGAATGCCAAGGCGAGAATACCCCTTTAAGTATAAACCAAGGGTGGGAAATGCAGCAGCTGCTATTTAATAAAAGGAAGATAAGGCCATATCTTCCGATGGCGCCTATATATGTAATAATTCCAATATTATCGCCATCGGACTATAGGGTCGCGGGGCCTGGGTCGTGTCGTAGGGTCCCGGGGGCGTAGCTATACGGACTCGACGCGATAATAGACTTCTACCGAAACCTAACTCGGCGACGCGGGGAGTGAGTGGGGACGTAGGTGAGGTGGGTAGTAGGGCACGGACCATCTTACTAGGGACCCGCAAGACACAAAACAGGGGGCACCGCAGCGCTCCCACTGTTCACATCTTCGCTAAAGGCAGACCATAGCAACCTGTATCCCGCTTCCATAAGTTGTTCGTTAAGGGGGTGGGAGGGGTTTCGAAAGAAGGGGGGGGGTAGGGGAGAATAGGGTCCGTCTTTTTGTCTTCCGTTCCCTCTTTCGCTCTTTTGTCTCCGTTAATCGGGGACCTATGTGAAATTATTCTCCGGGCTGCCTCCAGCGCATCCTAGGTCGCAACCGACTAAAGGCCACTTTGGATTCCATGGAAATCCAAGCTTTTACTTGCGCCTTATAGCCTTAAAATCGGTATAATGGAAACTATAGGAGTGGAGGGCCTCCTTTCACAAAATCTTACAACTGTATGATTGGGTTTTTCCACAAGGTGGATAAGCTTATATAATAGTCCAGATAGATTGAGAGAAGATTTGGAGTGTGCAGCACTTTGCAATATAGCTTTTGTTGAGGGAGATTTATTTTAAACTGTATTGTAAGGGGACCCCAAAAGGCAGTGACTGGTATAGACTGAAGGGCAATCGTGTTGCGTTTTGTTCTAAAAGACGATTGTCGCTGCTGCATTAGATTGGAGAAGGAGAGTTTAGTGAGTGGAGACTGTTAGTATGGAGTTACAGTAACAGTCCCTGCCGGTCTCAAGTATCATTGATATCTACAGCATATGAACCATCCGCCAACCGCCTGAATCACAAGTTAACAATATACCTGGTCTATGTCTATTAAGTCTTGATGGGATATCTCATAAAAGATATCTCATCTTGTCCTCTCTATCCTCATCTTGCTCAATATAGACCAGTTTTTTAACTGAAAAGGAAGGTCTGGAATTTTTATTGTAGGTACACTTTCATAACTAAAAAAAAGCCAAAAAATCATTGTACATTTTTTAACTATTAGATTTTATTGCATGAAATATTACCATATATACCTTAGTATAAGCGAACCCCTAATGTTAACACAAAAAAATAGTCAAAGGGGTTTTTCCAAAGTATAAGCCGAGGGTGGGAAATACTTGGCACAGCCTCCCAATATAGAGTCCTGGCAGCCCCTGTAGTGTACACCAGCCTTTCAGCCCCTGTAGTGGTACACGCCTGCAGACCCCTGTAGTGTCATCCCTGGGCAGCCCCTGTAAGTGTACAGCCGGGCAGCCCCCTGTAGTGTACATCCTGGCAAGCCCCCTGTATGTATCAGCCCTCTATACAACAACGCGATGCTCCGCACATGCACATAGTAAGAATTTCAGCGATCAGCGGACGTCATGGTGCCTGTGACTTGGCGGCGCAGGACATGAGCCATTCCGGATCATGCTGTATAGAAGAGACCTGCCAGGGGGGGGGCCTCGGAATGTGGAGTACAGGGTTTTGTTTCTTTTTTTTTTCTGAAAAAACTTGTCTATACTCAAGTTATACGGTAATGATACTATAGATAAACATGGGAGAAGTTTAATATATTCGAGGCTTTCAGGTTTCGAGGCTTTAGTTGGGCAACCTTTACTTTCACATCTCTCTCCAAAGATTTCTGTTTGGGTTCAGGGCTCTGGACTGGCTAACTACTCAGGATCGGAAATGCTATATAACATTGCTATCCTTGGTTGCCCTGACGTGTTTTTTGGGTCATTGTCATACTGCAATACCCACTACTCATCTTTAATGCCTCTTTGTTACGGAGAAGAGGTTTTTTTGTCCAAATCTTGTTTCCGCACATCTCCTATCATATGGTTGCAGTCATCCTGTCCCCTTTGCAGAAACCACCCCCAAAGTATGATGTTCTACTATACCACACTTGCAAAATGCATCCTGGCATCAAATACTTTTTCCCACCATTGTAAATTGGTGGGCACATGGAATCTGCTGTGTATGATACAGGTTATGGTGATGCAACTAAGGAGTAGATTGGTGTGGGTGGGGTAGTGTCTAGAATATATGAAATCCAAATTCCTGTCCTTTGGATTTCTCTGTTATCCTTTTTGTGTGTGTGTGTGTGTGTGTGTGTTTTTTTATAGTATAATCCATTGTTTAGGATGTAAATAAAGGGGATGCAGTGTCTGTAAAAGTTAAACATTTTTTTTGTTTTTTTTTTTTAGGAAATGTTTTCATCCAAATCACCATCTCAAAAAGTACGCATACATTTTTAGTTTACCATGCAGACTCGCTTTTTCATGACAAGAGTCCAGGAATGCAGTCCAGCACGTAACACCATGGCTCTACAAGCAAGAAGAAAGCATGACCAAACATCTAAGTCATACCTTCTACTGGAATGCTGCTACACACCACAGAATCAGGTACATTCCCGATTGCTTCAAGGAAATCTAGCATTTAATTAGTAATATAATAAAACCAGGGGGACGAAAAAAACGCAGCAAGCGGGTCCAAGACCGATCACAAAAAAAGCCCCCCACCTTTCCCAGGGCCTTTTACGGTCCGGCTCGAGCCCCCCACGGACATGCAGGAGGGGAGGCCGCTGGCGGGCGCGGTCTATCCAGGGGGGCGCGGTAGGGGTGTCTCTACTCATAGATCCAGGCCCTGTTGACTGTGGTAATCGTCTTTTTATTTGTATCCTCCACGGCCTCCTTCCTTTTTATGCCATTTTTTGAAATTACTGCTAAAAGTCTGAAGGTGTACCCTAGCCACTACCTGTGCTGTAGCCTAACAACAGGCTGTTACACTGACTCATCCCTTTGGCGTCCGAATGTTTCACACACACAAATAGGAGGGGTTAGTGACCCTTTACAACTTTCACAACACTGTAAACAGGCTCTGAATCTGAAGCACGTGGGATCTTTATTCAGACCTTCAGCCGCATGCGAATAGTTTAAGGTGGTTTAGGACCACTGAGTGCCATGGATCAGTGCCTGGGCTATGTGTAAGCATCCCTGGTTTACCTGCTTAATTTTGATGGCCGATTTCTTTTTATGTTGCTTATAAACGAAACTTCTTTTCCATAGGTCATGGTTTTGAGGTGGGTTTGAGAGTAACCAAATTTTCCGTTAAGTGTTTTTTTTTGTTTTTCGTTTTTTTGCTTGTCTTTGCTTTTGTCACTTTTCCTGCAGGGATTTTACAATTTTTTAATGATTATGGAGACTAAAGCAAAAATATCCATCTTCAACTGAATGGATCTGTGGCAGTATAATTTCCCTGTCAATGCTTTTCTGTTTTTCTGTCGGCGGCTGATAGGTGATTTTATCTTTGATGCAGCATTCCAGTATATTTAGGCATATTACTAGGAAAGGTCACATTGCTGACAATTAAACTGGAACTCAAAGACCCCCCATACAACGGTCAATGCGCAAGCCTCAGCTGGCTATCCAGCAGGCTGCGCAGGAAAAGTGCTCGCTCTCACCATGAGTAATACTTAAGACGGCCAGGTGAGTTACGGCTGTCTGCATAGTAGGGGGCAGGACAGGGGTGAATAATGTGTAGTAGGGGGGGGGGGGGCGTTAATAGATTAGACACGTCGATTCCAAGAGCCGCTCTCGGGCTCATTAAGTTTTTTCTATAAAGTTATTTTCGCAGCAATGAAAACACCTGCAGCTACAACAGAAACTGGTAGTCTCCCGCTGTTTAAGCATTTTTAACAGTCCATTCCCACATCAGGGCATGATTGCATGATACTGGGATTAGGGGGACTTAGGAGCTGCCCCCTCCAGGGCCTTGCTGGATGCTTTGGGCGGGAGTCAGGTACTGTGAAATATACTTTTTATAAAGCAGTGAAAATTATTCCGTATTCAGCAGAGGTAGTTTTAAACTCAACCATTTGTCAGATGCTATTGGAACCTGTCAGCATGATCATGGTAAGGGGTTCCCTGTAATCCCTTTTGATTTTGGCCCATTCTTTAATTCCAGAGGTTATCTACCCCCACATAATTGTCCTTTATATTGTTTTTTTTTTCGGCTAATAATAATGGAAGCATAACAAGAAGGTAACTACCTTCCTTAGCTTTAATTCAGTCCGAAGGGACTGTGAATGAAAGACTTCTGTTTTGTTTCCCACTTTATTTTTTTTAGTTTCCTTTAACGCTCTCATTACACAACGTAAAATGAAATTCCCTACGCTATGTGAACAGAGCCTTTGCGACCTGTTTTGTGTGTGAGACTTGCATGTTATTTGGAAAGGGGCATATGACCTTCTTATATTATTTAGGATTTAATGATGACTTTAAAATGCAAATAACTCGCTCAGTGTCCCAACTCTGAGATAGTAGGAATTATGGCTGATTTACTCTTCTTTTTCAAATCAACCACCCGTGTTTTATATCAGAGTTCCAACAATTTAAGTCGTATCTCTCTCACTGTATCTGTAATTTTCTATTATTATTTTGGTGTCTACAAGAGTCTTCTCATCAGAGATGAAGGTCAAGTATAAAATGGCAGAGATGTTACTACAATGCTTAAAACAAGATAAAGATGCTGTTGCGATAATTAGAGGGAATCCCTTCCCGACAAGGCTCCAAAAGGTAAAATTTAGGTCAATTTTTTTTATTAACTTCTGCCTGTGTGTTGGTTCCCACACACTAACAAATTTTAAGACTGAAGGTTTTTTTTCACTGAATGTGGCAGGACCCTGTACTACAGATGTAGCAACCCACCCTTTTTGCATTAAGGGAGTATAGCATATAGTCTGCATGTATTGGGGTAGAACCAATGAAACTTTGTGAACAGTAGCGCAGGACTGTTTGGACTTTATATTAGATCTCACTGCTCATAACACATACATGCGGGAAAGGGTAAGGCCAATGTGACAGGGTGTGCCATTAGTTGGGCATACTAGTCACCATGAGGGGTTGTAAGAGTCTTTTGAAAAGCTTGAGGTCGCTGTAAAGTGTCCAGGTGTCTGGTTGTCATGGAATTTCTTGGGCTTTTAGTCAGAGGAAGCACAAACGTTTTTCTTTGTCTTATCCAGAAGTTGCTGCCACCCCTAGACAGGTCCGTTCATTTGCAGTGCATTTCTGGTCAAAGAGGAGAGATCTCGAAGCAGAGGTTGTTTGCCCACTTTTTGACTAACACGACAAGGAACATGCATTAACACGAAAACCCCCTTTTAACCTGCAACCGGATTAGCTGTGTAAATTGTAAGACAGTCCTATAGCTCCTTGACTTAGTCTTACAAAACCTGTAATTTTTTTTTTTAGATCAACAAGTGAAATGCTGGGCCGCAATTTGTACAAGAGGCTGGCCGGAGCGATCTGCTGTGACAATACAAAGGAGGTGTTGAGACAATGCCCGCTGTTTTGGGTTTTGGCACTGGACGCCATTTTAGTTACAACTACAACAGTCCTGTTTGTACCTTATCCAACCAAGTACTATACAAAGACAACAACTTTACATTTGAACATGTTAGCCATGTACCATACGTAGACATAGACTCTTATATAGCCCCCAATCAAGTTTCCGTAACTCTTTACAAAGCATGGGACATATACAAATATAAAATTATGGTACAGTAATAGAAACAAACATTCAATGGAACGAGAGGAGTGAGGGCCCTCTCACAAGAGCTTACAGACTATGAGGATGAAGCGGGGACACGAAAAGGAGGTAAAAGAGATTGTATAATGGTCCAGCCATTCTTTATAAGGGAACTAAACTATTTCAGTTTTGATGCAGTACAATACTATTCTTCTGTACTTTGCTTATTGATACTGTTTTAGATGACTACAGAGAACTGACGATGTATCATGTTTGCAATATTGCAATAAAATCATAAATAAGTTGTTTTTATTTTTAAATTAAATTTTTTTGGAAAGCTTTAAAAAATCTGTGCCCTCATTAATACTTTCCTCACACAAGTCATGATTTCTTCATCCAGTGAACAAAGCTTAATGGGAACTATTGACTTTCTCTTCACTCTTGGCTATTTTTGGCTATACAGAGAGAACCAATAAAATTATTTAATTTGAGCCGTGCAATTAAGTTTGGAAAGAAGCTTCTTTTATTTAATGGTCTGAAATGCTGTTCCCAATTCGAGTTTTGCATCAAGAGTTCCCCATTGAGAAGAATGTGGGTATTGATTGATTTGTGGGCAATACAGCAAGATGTAATTTTAGAGCCGTGATCATCTCGAACAGATGGAACCCTGCAAGGAGAGGAAGCTGTAAAATAACTTGGAGATTAGGGAAGGTTCTTACTTTAAAGGAACCTTTACTAAGTGAAATGCATTCTTCACAGTAGTGGAATGTTAGTTTTTTGTAGCCCTAGAGTTCATAAGTCCCCTGTATGCTGCTCTAATATAGCCATTAACCATGCGCCTTGTGTAATATCGGTGACCTATGGTTCATTATTTATTAAACCGGCCTGCACACAGGAGGACACATTCCCTTTCAGGATCAGAGCCGAACTATATTTTTAATGGCTGCTGTTTATCTAATTTCTTCTATTTGTAATCTTTCCCCAAATCACCTAACTATTACACAAATGGGTCACTTTACTTGCATGGCACTTTTTTTGGTCTTTGCCCTGTCCCTTAATGTAAAATGGGCTTGCACAGGTAATTAAGTAGTGGGTGCTCTGTGATTGTGGTCGCCGCAACCCTTTTTTTGGCAACCGCCAGCCTGACTTTCCCTTCGCACAATTTAGGGGGTTGGCCTTTGGTCGATCCGACAGATTCGGACTGCGTGCAGTATTTAACTTTCAATTGTGTCGCAAGCCTTAGACCTAACAATGCAACCACTTAAAAGAAACTCTTTTAAAAGCAACACCTTCATGATATCCGGCGCACGATCTAGTGAACTTTCCTGTGGACTTCCAGTGGCGTGGTAGTAAATTTGCCCAGTGTGTCCAGCAGTAATCCGATCAAGTTGACCATTTTATTATTGCTAGTGTATCTTCTGTACTGTTGTGTCAGTTTGTTCTTGTATATCTTTCATCATCGAAGATACTGGAATTACAACACATCTTTACATCTGCTTCATTTATACCTATAACTGGTTTCCGTAATTCAGACTGCATTCCAATATTTGCATCATCATTCCGTATGATGCATCATACTTTTCCTAACTTTTGAGTAGTGACATTTATTTTGATGATAAACTAAATCCAGCCCGTAATCTTTATTTCCTCGTCTATATCTAATTTTTTTTTTTTTTTTTTGTATTTAATAGTATAATTGATGTACTTTTTTCATCTAATTTTGTATATATAACTAGAATATTCTGTCTGATGAATTGGTCAATTTGACAAACCAAACGTCCTTTTATAACTTATGAAATGTTACTGATGAATTTTCATAACAAAATTACTCAACTTCATACTACTATAACAGTGTGGACCGGAGAGTTAACACGCAATGTCACACAATGGATCATTGACACTTATTACTGATGAAGCAAGGCCAGAATGAACATCCTATTATGTTGGCTTAGAATCTGACTAACCTTTATCTTACTACTTGTATACTTGGTGGGTGATTAGAGGATCGACATTTGGATTTCATGTAGATGTAACAAGACGTCTCTAAGTGACTTTAGATAAAACACGTGAAACTAAGAAAGGAGCAGAGGTGTTGCAATGGACTAGTGTGAACGCAAGAACTGTCACTGAGACATATTTCGAGACTGTCTGATGAATTATTTTTTCTCTCAGCCATCTTATAAACCTTTAAATACATGAGTGATCATTTATTAACATCTGTACAAAAGTTTCATCACTCCATCCAGCTGCTAATACTGCAGTTTTTTCCCTGGAAGCTATCTATATAGTTAGGTTTTCCCTCTACTACTAGCTTCTCGCTATCTACTAACTACATCTACCTATAATTTACACTACCAAGTCCTCCTCTACCAATCTCAGGCAGTTTGTTTAATGGAATGTCAGCAGTGTATAGATTTTTTAATTGTAACATTCTCCTAGTGGAACATACCTAACAGAAAACACGCTGTAAATAATCAATTGTCTTCTAATTTTGCAGGTTTGTTGTCCTTCCTTTTGTCATATCTGTAAAAGAGCAGAAGGTGGCTTCCATGACACTGAATGTTATTCAGAGATCAGAATCCTAATCGGAATGTTTTGGCTCTCCCTCTCAGCTGGATCAAAAGCGTATGCATTTGTCAACTCAACATACGTGGGACAACACAAGACGATTAATACATCTGGGTAATCATTCAATGTAAAAAACTGGTCATGTGTTAAAAAACTGAAAGTGGTGTCGTTCCTATATTGCAACAAGGGTTCTAATCCTGCTCTTCTCGTTGTTGAAGAGGGATACGCAAACCAAAACTTTATTGTTATTGAAGCCCTTCCAATAATAGGTAATTTATATGTTATTGTATAAAGTGGGAAACAACCCATCTGTGTATTTAGTTTAATGTGAACGTGATAAATGAAGAGGTTTTTTTTTTTTTTACTTAAGAGAATGTATTAGTAGCTCCAATATTATAACCATTTGTTTCCTTCAGTCTTAGGAAGAAGTCTTTGCTGAGAGACATGTAGACTGATTGGGGACTTTGGCTGAACGCTATATTTTCGGGGTAGGGCGATAATAAAAATGCCATTCGTGAGTTTGGGAGCACGGCAGCGATTTGGCCCTTATTTGATTAAAGGTAATGATATTATATTTCTTTGTGTTGTTCCTTTGTATATTGTGTTTTTATATATAGACATATAATATCAGAATCCTAACATTTTTAACTTAAAAAAATATATATATATTAGCTACTTTCTCTATTTGCTCCTTTTGGTCGACTCTTTAGGGCAGTGATGGCGAACCTTTTTAGAGCCGAGTGCCCAACTTCAACCAAAACCACTTATTTACTGCAAAGTGCCAGCGCAGCACAAGTTAAGCAGCTAATGTATTTCTCCTTGTCATGACACCTTTCGCATTGTTTAGCCTCCCAAGGAGCACCAACCCAATTGAGAGGATAGGGTACATGCATCTATCATTGTAGGAATGGTTCTTCTTCAGGCAGATTCTTTTAGTCTGTCTGGTGAACTTCATTATAGTGGTGATGGCCTAGGTTCCCCGAAAGGTGCTCAGAGTGCGCCTCTGGCCCCAGTGCCATAAGGTTCGGCCACCATTGCTTTAGGGTGTTGCTCCCAAAGTGTTCTATTATCATGGCAATATTGGGGTATTGGCAGTAATTTTAGCTGCTATGGTATCTGAATATCAGATTCAGCACCAATTGCCATTTTAACAGTAGTTGTATATTATGTAAGCTCTGTCATATACCGCTCCACTTTCAACAGAGGACATCTGTCTGTGGCACCTAGGATGATATCAGTGCAACTATTAAGGAGAGATTGTCCGCTGTAATGACACTAGAGTTTTGTTCTAAATGCCCAGTAAGAAGGTACAGCTGTTGGAATGTGCCCTCAGTCGTGTTAGCTTGACAGCTATCAAAAGCAGGAGGGAGCTCAGCCAGAGGAGCTGACACTGCTCTACAGCAGGCACATGACAAGAGTTTCCATAGGTAAGAGGGCCATCGCTAGACATTCTAAAGGCAATAGTCACAAAAAATTCTCAATGGAGCTTAGGGTTTGGAGAATTATGATATGTTCAGAAGATGATGCATGATTATATTGAATAAATACATTTATAAAACTTGGCTGCTTTATGAAAGGATATATCTGATATTTTGTTTTATTTGCTATTGAGTTGTTATTTGCGGAAGTTAGCGTGTGGCTACCCCCACAAATCAGCAGTTTATGGGATGTCAAGGTTTGATGTTTTCTGTGCTCAATTCCTTGTAGAAAAGGCCACACGAACTTCCAATAGTTTGTAGCATCATGAAATAGCCGGCCTGCCTAATATCAAAATCTGCTGGTTTACAGGACATGCCAGTGTACACATGGTCCCAGTATCTTGCAGACCCTCATTCCTTGTAATTTATAATCTGCTTTCTTGAATGCGAGCCTTCTATCTTTTACTCATCGCCAGGCATTCCTGTCAATAAACTGGCTGCAGATGAAGGTCGTGTGATCTCTATCTATGAGCAATCGCCCTGCCAGGACATTAGTCTTTTATGATAGTTTTCATGAATATAGGATACAAAGATCCTGGCAAGGAGATTGCTCATGACAGATCACATGACCCTCCAAGTATGGCCATTTTATGGACAGGAATGCTGGCCGGTGAGGTAAAAGACACAGGCTCAATTTAAATGTACATTGGTAAATTACCTAATATCCTGGTCACACACACACACTCGTTAATACTGTGAAGAGGCTGCAGCGTGATCCAAACTCTGACTTTCCACAAATCGCTGATTGTGCTGTAGCCACGTGGTTGGATCTTCTACAAATCTAACAATCACCTGACCTAAGGATACCAATTGAAAAGAAATCTCAGAATGCTACGTACTCTTAAAAATAATTGTGCGCTGACATTATTCTTTAAAGAGGACCTGTTATCTATAAAAACGGCACTAGGAGCTGCTTACCATATGCCGCAGTGTACACTGCTAGCGTTATCAGAACCTCCGATAACGCTAGCAGACACTGCTGCGCTGTACAATAGAAACGCCGGACCACTCTCTCAAGCCGGGACCTGTTTCATGAGGGGCGGGATCAGGGGCTGTGACGCTGCTGACGCGGACAGTCACTGCTGGCCTGTGAATGGGCGGGGGCAGTCCGGGGAAGAGGCAGCGCCTTAACTGCTTCCCGCTGTGTACAGCTCAGCAGTGTCTGCTAGCGTTATCCGAGGTTTCCGATAATGCTAGCATGGGACTGTTGTAGCAGTAGGAGCTGCTTTAGTAAGCCGCTCCTAGTGCCTTTTTTAAGGGTGACAGGTATTCTTTAAAGAGACCCTTTATGTGCTGTGTTCCATGGGAATCTGATCAATGTGTTGGGAGATAAGTTGTGAAAATGGACAAACTAGGGCTTTTATGATAACTTAACCCAAATGTTCCTGTCTCTGTAGGAATGGATATATAGCTACTTGTTAGCTCAGAAGGGCGGCTAGAAGATGTGAAAATCTGTGGCTGCAGATTATTCAATATATCTGCCACACGCGGAGCCCTGGGTGGTGCAGGGTAAGGAGACTCATACGTATTAACTTGGATACAATATGTTCACATCAAGTTTACTGATCATAGTTGAAATATATTTGCAGTTTAACTTTGCTAAGAACATTGATCGTACATAGGAGTTATTCTTTAGCGATAAGTGATCTTGAGTTATAAACTTCTATCTGCTTTTCCTTTACAAATTGTTCGGAAAACATTTGCTGCCACTCCAGCATAATTGTGCATAGATGCATACTACATATACTTGAGTATAATCTGATTCAAGTATTTGCCAGCCAACTAATTTTACCACAAACAAAATGGTAAACTTTGACTTAAGGGGTATTCTCGCCTGGGCATTCACATTCATTTCATTTCACTGATCTTCCATTTATAAACATTTCTTCAATTGATGTTATTAAAAAAAATGTTCCGTGTGAAGATATTTCTCATAAATGTAGTCATTCTGTCCCTAGAACGAGATGGCTTCCTCCGGTCGATACGACACGTCACACTCTGGCAGCGGCGGCCAGACTTGCGTATTGAGTCTTGTCTGGCCTCCTGGATTCAGCAAATCATACCACAGTCGGCTGTGGGTCATGTATAAAATCCCGACTTTTATATACAAAAACATTTGTTTCTTGGTGCATCCCTCAAGCAGAACGTGGCCGTATCCGAGGAAGCCATCTCGTTTCTAAGGGACAAATTACTAATTTATGAGAAATTATCTTCACACAGCACTTTTTTTTAATACATCAAAAAAAATAATTAAGAATTTATATATGGCAGATTAATCAAACTGAAGGTGAATGCCAAGGCGAGAATACCCCTTTAAGTATAAACCAAGGGTGGGAAATGCAGCAGCTGCTATTTAATAAAATGTGACGCTGTCTCCCCTTATTAGCCCCTTCCCACTCTGCGGCGGATATATCCGTCTCTGAGCTTATGCCGACTCAGTTCAAGATCAGAGCAGAGCCAGCATCGGGATACACTGGGTGTCAGCTGCAGCCAATAGCTGACATCCCAGTGTAACACTCGCGGGTGTTTAACCAGTTAATTGCCGCGGTCCGCACGACCACGGCATTTAACTCACCTGACAATGGTCTCTACCCCATGATCAGCCCCCTCCCCGAGCCATCTTCGGGGGACAGTCCTCTTAAAGGCACAGTGTCATCTCACAGTGATGTGAGATCTTAACTTGATAGGAATTTTTTCTTTGTTTTTCGCATAACAAATTGCACTTCATAGTGACGGTATTTAATATTCTATGCTGTGTACTGGGGAAGCGGGAAAAATATTCCAAATGCAGTGAAATTGGTGAAAAAATGCATTTGCCTTGTTTTCTTTCTAGGGTTCTAGACATACCTGTGCTTGGAAATCTCTGGCACTACAATATACTGTATATTACATGAAGTAGCAGGACATACCCTTGACCCGCTGCTCCATCAGTCATGATTGCAAATCTTGTACTCTTGCAGTGGAGGTCCGAGCAGCAGGAGATAACAATAAAAACAACTCCATTAATAAAGGATGCCTGATCTTTTCTCCGAACAGGAGATAAGCTGCTACCAGAGGTGTCTGGCAGCTGCTTGCTCCCCTCCCCAGTCATATATAAAAAGTTGGTATACCTGGACATCCCCTTTAAGATTACAGACAACTTTGTCATAAGAAGGTCTCTCACTCCTCTTGCTAAAAACTAGTGCTACAGATTTTAATACCTTTTTGTCTAAGATTTAGACTATGTGAAAGCTTAGACTAAACATAGAAGTTGTGTGATGAACTCCCACTCTCGAGTGACGTCATGATGTAATATACTAAAGTACAGTGCACACATAAAAACATACAATTGTCAGATAAAAAGGTTACAAAAAATATACATACACAAATCGCTAAAATAAATAGGGAATAAAAACTAAATAGCCTAACCAATGAATAGTAGCAGATATCCGCACTGTGAGACCTCGGCTAGGAATTCTTTTGGGCAGCCGTCCACGTGGTATTTGGAGTCTCAAGATGACTGACCTACACTCACCGGCCACTTTATTAGGTACACCTGTCAAACTGCTCGTTAACACTTAATTTCTAATCAGCCAATCACATGGCGGCAACTCAGTGCATTAAGGCATGTAGACATGGTCAAGACAATCTCCTGCAGTTCAAAACGAGCTACTAAGTCTGGGGAAGAAAGGTGTTTGAGTGCCTTTGAACGTGCATGGTTGTTGGTGCCAGAAGGCTGTTGAGTTTTCAGAAACTGCTGATCTACTGGGATTTTCACGCACAACCATCTATAGGTTTACGAGAATGGTCCGAAAAAACATCCAGTGAGCGGCAGTTCTGTGGGCGGAAATGCCTTGTTGATGCCAGAGGTCAGAGGAGAATGGGAAGATGGTTCGAGCTGATAGAAAGGCAACAATGACTCAAATCACACCGTTACAACCAGGAGCAGAAGAGCATCTGAACGCACAGTACGTCGAACTTGAGGCAGATGGGCTACAGCAGCAGAAAAGACCACACCGGGTGCCACTTTAAGTAAGAACAGGAAACTGAGGCTACAATTTGCACAGCTCATCAGAATTGAGACGTAGAAGATGGAAAAATTGCTGGTTGATGAGTCTCGGATTCTGCGCGACATTCGGAGGTAGGGTCAGAATTTGGCTCAACAACATGAAAGCATGGATCCATGCTTGTATAACGGTTCAGGCTGGTGGTGGTGGTGTCATGGTGTGGGGAATATTTTTTGGACTCTTTGGCCTTGGTACCAATTAAGCATTGTTGCAACGCCACAGCCTACCTGAGTATTGTTCGTGACCATGTCCATCCTTTATGACCACAATGTACCCAACATCTGATGGCTACTTAAGGATAATGCGCCATGTCATAAAGCTGGAATCATCTCAGACTGGTTCTTGAACATGACAATGAGTCACGGTACTCAAATGGCCTCCACCGTCCCAGATCTCAATCCAATAGAGCATCTTGGGATGTGGTGGAACGGGAGATTGCATCATGTGGCAGCCGACAATCTGCGGCAACTGTGTGATGCCATCAGTCAATATGGGACCAAAATCTCTGAGGAATGCTTCCAGCACCTTGTTGATCTATGCCACGAAGAATTGAGGCATCTGGAGGAAACAGGGGGCCAAACCTGTTACTAGCATGGTGTACCTAATAAAGTGGCCGGTGAGTGTAGATATTAGCATAGTCCCATCATTTATAAATGATGCTTAAAACGGGTGCTAATGAAATACACAGCACCCCTCAGCTACACACATTTCTTTTAGCCGAGTTCTGATTAAACGCTGTAACTCTGGTTATGAGGGTGAAACAATTGCGCCATTACCTCAAATCCACTGGGCACTTTGTTACCTTTCATCCTATATCAGACAAGAGGGGTCTATGTCCACAAATAGGTGATTTCGTGAGATCCACCTATTTAAGATTTTAAAGGACGATGGGGCTAGCCTCCCTGACCCTATTCTGTTAGGGGGATCTCATAACTAAAGATTTTGTCCAAGCCATTTGATAAATATGAGTTTCCATTGCTTTTGGTTTCATATTCTGGCATGAAAGAAACACACAGGTGCACGAGCCGTTAACATCGGAGTAATCAGAGCCGCGTGATATAACGGCTTGTGCACCTGCGGGTCCGTCACATGACCATGGACAGATTTCTATCCAGTGGAAGTGAACATGGATGTTTTCTATAGAAGGACAGCAAGCAGAGATCTTGAAAATGTTGATACAGAAGTATATTGGAAATTTGTATTACTTTACATAAAGCACATAAATTATTTGCTGAAAGTGGACAACCCTTTTAACATCTAGCATCTAATTAACATTTGCAGTACAAAGGGTGAATTTATGGGTGGCTATGACTAAATGTGAATTTAATTAAGAGTTAGAAGTTGACGGGATTCAACTACTTAATACATATTTCACAGTCTAGTAAGTTTTAGGTTTTTATGCCCTCTCACTTCCTGCATTTATCTTTTAGTAGTGAGAAATATGGTAATATTCCTTAACCATGACATATCCCTGCATCTGGAGCAATCATTTTGAGAAAGGAGGACTATTGACCAATTGTTTTTTTGTTTTTTTTTACAGATGTCATAGCTTCTACACAAAGAGACATTCCAGAGCTTTGTATTTGGGAGCCAAAGCAATCCAACTCAACAGCAACAGTGTTCAAGCCTTGTTATTGAAAGGGGCAGCTTTGAGAAGTATGGGGAGAGTGCAAGAGGCCATCATTCACTTTCGCGAAGCAATCCGCCTGGCACCCTGTCGTTTGGACTGCTGTGAAGGTATAAAACACTGAGATAGTATATTTAGACTTGGAGGCTGGCTGTTCAGCAACGGAGGGAAGTGGACCCCCCACCTTGTCCAATCAACACACAAGTGGTGTCAAATTTTTGCGCTGGTTTGTGCGCAGCAATTTTCATTTGTGCCGCTATAATCGTTTTTTAACATTCACTCAAGTTTTCCAGATGTCATCATAGTCCACCCAGTCCCCCCCCACCCCCTTGCCCAAACCAAACTGGTGCCGGACAATTCTGCTGCTACGCTTTGTGCTTTTGTGCTGCTCATATTTTTGTTGTGCTGCCTTTTTTTGGAATAAATGAACAAAAAAAGTTCAACTATCCCCCGCCCCCACATTAACCGAATCAACCAAAACGGTGTCAAACGTTAGTGCTACGTTCGTGCTGGTTTGTGCAGCAAAAAATTTTCATTTGTGGCGTGTGGGCTATCATTTTTAAAAGGTTTACTGTTCAGGTGTTTACATATGTTTAAAGGTGGTTAGGATGAACTGGTTAAAAACAAACCTAGTGCCACGTTCCCTGTTTGATCACCGGGGGAGCAAGCAAACACATTGTCACTTTGGAAGAAATGCAACTCTGATGACCCTCTGGAAAAAAGTATGAATATATTAAAAATGAATAGCGCACAAACGAAAAGTTTTGCTGCTGCACAACAGAAACGTAGCACTGACGTTTTGCCAGTTTTGGTTCGATTCGGTGTAATGTGGGGGGGGCTGCTTGAACTTTTGACCTTTCATTTTTTTGTTCACATATGTCAAAACAAGCTAGCACAACCAAATTTGAAGCACAGAAGCACGTAGCAGAATTGAATTGGCACCCAGCTTTGTTGTTGGTGGCAATGTGTGGGGGCTGGTTGACCTCTGATGACCTCTGGACACTTTTTAAAATCTTAAACGATAGCGTCACAAACGAAAATTTTTAGCTGCAGGCAAACGTAGCAACAATTGTTTGACACCATTTTGTTTTGATTTGAACAAGATGGGGGGGCCCCACATTCACTCAGTTTTTGTTATTGTGTAAATTATAATTGGTTCAATTTTATTCAGTTTCTGAATCCATCCAATTTTCTGTTGCAGCATCTTGCCTAACGTTCATGCATTGCTAATTTTTATTCTGCATGTTTCTGTTTGTTTGTATTCAGAGCTGAAGAATCTTGCTTGCACAGCATCAGTTTTTTTTTTTCCCCATTTTTTCAGCTTATTTGAATGTAACTTTAAAATTCCATTTGCTGAATGCCATCGCAAAAACGTCTGAACTGCTGCTAAGCCAGAATTCAGAGATTTGCTTTTACAGGACCCACGCACGAAGAATAAGAGATTCTAGCATAAAGTAACCTCATTGAACATCTTAAGAACATACAAATTTTAATGAACAAATAACTCAAAAAACGGTCAGTAACAAGATGCTATGCACTTGTCCTACCACTGGGAGGCGTGTTGAATGGTTTTCTTCTATTACCTACAAATAGCCTATAGGATGATGAGTAAATTGTATATCTAGGTGGTTTTTACACACAAACCAGAACATCTAGATTCATATTACTACCCCATCTCAACAGCTGCTTTACTACCGTCATAATAAGGGAGTTGTTATTCTTTTAATCCACAATGTGAAGTGCAGGAACATCCAGTAATTAAGGGCAGGATGGTGACCTTTTAGTAGACCAACGGCCCTAAACTAGAGACGCACAACAACCAACTTATTTTTGAAAAGTGCCACTTGCAATTTGCCAACCTGCTTCTAACCCCCCACTGATATCGTATTGGCATCCTGAGTGTTCATTAACCAGTGAAAGAAGGATAAGAAATTTGGATAATGTTTGTAGCTTCTCTCCGGTATTACCCTCTAACAGGCATAATCCGCAGGTCTGAGAACAGCTCTTGATGGTAATCCGCTCTGTCCACAGTCCTAACCAGATACTGTCCTGCAACTCTGGTTTTTGTGGTCCTGGTTCCTCCCACAGAGAAGGCTGAGTGTCTACCTTTTGACAACCCATGCCAGCATTTTACCCACCGCCTGGTGTAAGGCATGGTTAGATATACACTCACCGAGCCACTTTATATGTACACCATGCTAGTAACGGTTTGGACCCCATTTTGCGCTTCAAACTGCCTCAATTCTTCGTGCTAGATGCAACAAGGTGCTGGAAGCATTCCTCAGAATTTTGGTCCCTCTATGACATGATGGCATCACACAGTTGCCGCAGATTTGTTCGGCTGCACATCCATGATGCAAATCTCCCGTTCCCCACATCCCCAAAGACTCTCATTGTGATTTGAGATCTGGAACTGTGGGAGGCCATTTTGAGTTACACATGACTCATTGTCAGTTCAAGAACCATGCTGAGATGATTCCAGCTTATGACATGCGCATTATCCCGACTAGCCTCAGATTTGGTACATGTGTCATAAAGGGATGGACTGGTCAGCAACAATACTCAGTGGCTGTGGCGTTGCCACGATCTTATTGTACCAAGTTCCCAAAGCGTGCAACAGAAAATATTCCCTCACCCATACACCACCAACCACAACCTGAACCGTGATACAAGGCGATGTGATCCCGCTTTCGATTGTTGACGCCCAAATTCTACCTACCCCATCCGAATGCACAGCGAGAATCGGACTGCATCATGACCAGGCAAGTTTTTCCCAATCTTCTACTTTGTCCAATTTCGTGAGCCTGTAAATTGTAGCCTCGTTTCCGTGTTTCTTAGCTTAAAGGAGTGGCACCCGGTGGTGGTCTGTCTCTGGCTGTAGCCCATCTGCCTCAAAGTCGCACGTACTGGCGTTCAGAGATGCTCTTCTGCCTCTGGTGGTGTGTAACGGGTGGGCGATTTGAGTCACTGTTGCCTTTCTATCAGCTCAACCATCCTGTCCCATTCTCCTCTGACTGGCATCACAAGGCCTTCCCGCCCACAGAACTGCCGCTCCTGATGTTTTTTTTCGACATTCCTGGTAAACCCTAGAGATGTTGTGCGTGTAAAATCCCAGAGATCAGCATTTCTCGAAATACTCCAGACCAGCCTCTTCTGGCACCAACAACCAATGCACGTTCAAAGGCACTCAGCACCTTTCTTCCCCATACGATGCTCTGGTTTGAACTGCAGGAGATGGCTTGACCAGGTTCTACCATCCTTATCACTGAGTTGGCAGATTGGACTGAAGATAAGGTTAGACTTTACAGGTTCCTAATAAAGTGGCCGGATTGTCTTACCCTGGGTTTTGTATAGTATCCTGCCCCTTTGCTTTCAGAGCAGTGGTGTATATATAAATTAATAAAAACTTTGAGAGCCATAAATTCCGAAGCTCTTTCAAAAATCATTAGGGGACATACACACAATAAATACTAATTAACATGAGTACAAACAGTCATTGGGACAATAGAAGTGGGGCCTGCTTGCAAGAGCAACAGTCGAATCGGAGTGTATGTTGGTGTTCGCAGGCAGTCCCTGGTGTACGTACAAGATGTTTCGTAGGTTTTGTTCTTAGTTGAATTTTCTAATGTACCCCAAAATGTAATGAATTATTGCATTTTAAAAACTTTTGGGTTGTCAGTGAACCGGATTAAAAAATAAATCGATTAATGCAGACACTTTGATATCTTTTAATTCCGTCAATAATGGAGCCCAGGGCTAAGTACTGGTATAAATTGACAATTATCCAGAGGTCCGTTGTACCTAGGGTCGTCTGTGAGTTTGGTGTTTTAAGTCGGGGCCGCCGTAAGCAAATGGCTCTGACTGTTCCGTTAGATGAAATCCTATGGCTTTCAGCACACTCTAGTTCTTACTTCTACTAGAATTGCTCAAATTTTTGCAAGAAGCAAGGGGGACCTGCACCTGTCTCAGTATAGATGATCCTTTTTCGCCAAACCTATCCCGTCACATATCTCCCGTAATAGAAGGGCGAATCGAGAAGCCCTATAAAAAGAACAGAAAATCAGCAACTCCACTTGAAATATCTTGGCAGTAAACTAACATCACCATGAATGCTTTACAAACGTTTCAGCTTTTTCACTTGAATTTTTTTTTTTTTGTAACCAGGAGTAAGTTCCTTAAGTGCGGACGTTCTGCATGCAGTAAGAGTATCCGGTGTTAACTGTCTTCTTTGCACTGCTGGTCTGTACTTGGTATAATTTTTTTCTTTTGATTTCAGCTTGCATGTAAACCTGGAGACTGGCTCTGTTGCCTACATTTCTTAAGGTCGGTTTGCTACCATTAATTTTCATCTACAGAGACTCTTTGTTTCTTCTTTACCAGGGCTTATTGAATTTTTATCGCTGCTGGCATCTAATAGTGTCCGGAAGCGATGGGTCCATGGCCATAGTTTATCAAACTCTTGTAGCCAATGCGCAGACCTAAACTCTAACTGGCAACATGTGCTTGGAAGAACCCGTTACTCAAGAAAAAAAAAACGCAAAACACTTCTAGACCAAGCACTTTTACAAAGGCCAGATTACATTAAGGCTGTGTAGTGAAACTGAACTACTCTAAGTATTTGGTCACAAGCACACCACCATTCATGAAGAATACCATCACTCAACTATATTAAAAAGCAAACATCCATTGAAGGACAAACCAGCTCTCCTCGAGTATCTTTCATACGTACACAACAGGTCTGCAGTGGTGTTCCACCAGGAGGCCCTAGGGGCCAGCAACTAGGAGTGTCACAATCCTTATCACAGGCAGTCCAGTCATGGTCATAGGAGTATCTCATACACCAGCTGCAAGGGGCACCACACAGGAGCACATAGCGGGAGCCGCACCAGGAGTGTCACATCCTTATACAGGCTGTCAGTGAACCTGGGGGGTGTGGGGTACCTCCCACTCATGAATAAGCGGGACCGCTGTATATATTTCATTGGAGATCTCCCATTCATTTGAATACGTTTTTAGGACCTGATTGCTTAAAGGAACTGTCCATCAGGTCACTCTTTCTGTCACTTTCTACCGCTTGGAGCAGCTCACAAGGATCCACAACAGCTTCTTTAACCAAGCAATTCTTACATTAATCATTGTAAAAATCATCTTGTCTTTATTATGTAATTGAGGCTGGGTCCCATGTTAGAGGCAGTGATGTCCCTCCCTGTTACCCCTCCCCTCTCCTCCCCTTCTCATGTCTTTGTCAGAATTTCTGCTGAATGCTTGGAATCCTCCTATACCATGTGAGAGACACAAACATCAGCGACACGAGTACCTGAACATGGTCTGCTATAACATGGCTGCCTGGACTGTTGTATTTCTCCTATACACACAGGCTGCAGGGGCGCCAGCACCCAGGAAGCACATGGAGAACCTTACACAGTATACCTCACATCATTATACAGGCGTCAGTCATGTGTAATAGGAGTATCCTCATAAACACGGCTGCAGGGGGCGCCAACACCGGAAGCACGTGGAGAAGCCATTCCACCATTTCCTCACAGTCATTATACAGGCTGTCCAGTCAACTCTGGGGGGGGGGTGTGACTGTGCCTTTCCCACGCATGATAAGCTTGACCTCTTGAGTAGGCGAATTCTCATTCGACACCTCACAGTCATTTGCATACGCTTTAGGACCTCATTGCTTAAGTTTTGATAGCATGTAGAGTGACATGAGGGATTGGCAATGCTTTCTAATGGCGGTTTCAATGAAAATATATTTAGTTTTGGGGTGTAATTTGCCAGACGTTTCTCTCTTTAGAACTTTAATTAATCTTGTGAAAATTATTATTCTTACCGTTAATTCCTTTTCCATTTAGTCCACCATGACGCCCTACTGGAGGATGACCCTTGACCCTGCAGGACAGAAGCGGAGAGTTGAACACCCCCCCCCATGCATCCACAAACATTGGCTTCCAATAACGACCTTTGCAGTGGAGACAACCCATTTATTATATGGTTCCCCTTCACATACAATATAGTCCATAACATTTACAGCAATAATATGCCATAGGTGGGAAATATCCATGGCCTTATTGTGGACGAATGAAAAGAATGCACGGTAAGATAATTCTGCTTTTCCCCCCTATCGTCCCCCATACGGCCCTACCGGAGATATAACATAACCATTTCTTTTAGGGGGGACAACAGCCTGTAAAACCTTTCTACCAAGGCTAACTCTCTGCACAATTAGTCTAGTCTGTAAATTCTCGCAAAGTCATGTGGCATGGACCAAGTAGCTGCTCTACAATCTCCTCTATTGACGCTCGCTCTCCTTCTCTGCCCGATTGCTCGCCATGTCCCGTTAAGTCGCCTTAACCTTCCCCGGGGTCTCTAATCGTTGATTTGGTATTGCTTCTCTGATTACTGATTTGGATCCATCTTGCAATCGAGGCTTGGAGTCTTTTCTCCCTTGTTCACCACCCCATATTGAAGAATGATATGTGATCCTGGCGCCAAGATCAGTCCTGTTGAGAATTGTCAATAGAGCTCTTTTAACATCCAGGAGTCCAAGCCTCTCTTCGGATTTTTGGGTTCCTGCAGAAAGAAAGGCAGGATTATTCCTGATTCCTATAAAGTCAATGAAACCCTTGGGATACAAGTTTGTTAGAGTTTAGGTTAACTCATCACTGGATATTTTTTAATAAGGCTCATCTAATGGAGAGGGCTTTGTATTTCCCTCCCAATTCGTCTATGCTGAGGTTATGGTCTATAAAATAGTTACTTTAGGGTCATATCTTTATGCTAGCTGCTTCTAGAGGTTCAAACGGTGGCCCGGTAGTAGTTTAAGAACTAGGAGAGATCCCAGGTAGAACTCTTTGTTTGAGTTGTGGCCTCAACCGGAGGTGCCCTAATGAAGCTCTTATCATCTATGATCTGCGAGAGGTATATCAAAAACGCCCTAAAAAGCCTGATATCTTTACCTTCAGCGTATTGGTTTTTTTAGGCCCTTTTTTCATTCCTGCTTGTAGAAAGCCAGGACCTGAGAAATATTGGGAGATAATACTTGATTCGGGGTTGCGGTTCCACAGAAAGCTCTAATGTCTTTTCTTAAATTCTTTCTGCCAGAGTTTTGGAAGATTAGCAAACGTTTATCGTTGACGACTTGCGGACGGTAGAGATCACACTGTCTGACAAGCCTTGAGACCTAATCGTTCCCCATTCAGGATCCCAGCCTAAAGCTTCAGTTTTGCGGTCTGGATGGGTATACGGGGTCCCTGATGAGGAAGGTCTTCGATATAGGAGTAATATTGAGGTCCGTCTTGCTATGCTTTTAGGGTTTGCAAACCACGTCTTCTTGGGGCCAAAAAGGAACTATCCAATCGCTTGTGCTCTGGTCGTGATAATTTTTTTGGTATCAATCTTGTTATCAACGGCATGAGGGAGGCATTACGTTAAGTGTATCGACCCATGTGACTTGAATGCAATCTCTCTTCAGAATCGAGACATCCTTTCAGCGAGAAGAAAAGACCTTTTTTTGGTATTTGCCCTTGGTAGTGCAGAGTCCTAGAACAACTGGAACTCCCTCCCCCATCTCTCTCTTGTGTTAATCTGGCCATAAATTTTGGTTTGAGAACCATTCGTGATGGTCTATCAACCTCCGACTCAGGAAGTCTGCTATTTTCCATTCTGACTCCTTTTAAATGTATAAAATGGCTGTTGGGACAAATGTTGTTCTCCCTCCCTCTGCCCAATGAAAATTTCCCTTCCTTGATAGATGCAAACGGTCTTGACCTCCTGGTGCCCCGCCGCCCCCCTAGGCCTCGCGCCGGCCCCCCCTCTGATTTCGGAGATAAGCTATAAGCCGTCGTCACCACATTGTTCTGAGTATACTTTGAATATGGGAGTCTTTCAGTTTTCAGAATTGAGAACTCCCCTTAGTGGCGTTTCCCAGACCGCCTTCAACTCTCGATGGTTTGAGGATCGCTTCTTTTTTTTTTTTCTTTGGTCGTCAAGGACCATTGCCCGTGAAGATACCTTCCTTCCAGATAATGCCCGCCCCCCCATCCTGACAGACTGCATCGTCTGAATGACCTTTATTGGCCAGGGAAACCATGAACTACTTCCCTTTTCCAGATGATCTTCTTCTGTCCACCACACTAGGATGACTTTATGGTGGAGGTGGTTGGAGGATCTTTTGATCTAGGTGCGAAGGGCTCCTTTGTCCCAGGATGACAGAATCCAACTCTGAAAGGTCATTGTATTACTCTGGGCACTCTGGCAACCATTGGACGCTCCTATCTATGTCACGGTCAGATGCCCCAACACGTTCATAGCCTCTCTTATTGGTGCAAGACTGAACGTTGCAGCATAACAAACCGCATCCTTTGTGAATCATAAGGCTTCCTTTGTCCTCTGGTAGGAAGACAGAGCTGGAGACTGGAATTTAGTTGTATACCCAAAAGACATTCTCTGTTGGGAATAAGATTGGACTTTTCCCATTGATGATCATCCCGTTGTGCAATTGCAAGGGTTTACATAGTTAGATCCCTGTGGTGAGATCAACTCTTCTCGTAGTCCATTATTAGCGGCGTCCAGATATGGAATTATCCTGGACGTTTTTCATCTCATAAGGGCTATTACTTCTATAAAATTTTTGAGAAAGTCCTGGGGCTTATGAGACCCCGATTGGTAAGGCCTTGTAATTGAACCTGAAATATTTCTTTCGTTGGAGATAGGATCGCACATCTGAGATACTTTTGGGACTGCGGACAAATGGGTAAATGGTAATATGCAATATAAAAATAAAACTGAGATAGTATATTTAGACTTGGAGGCTGGCTGTTCAGCAACGGAATGAAGTTGGCTCCCCCACCTTGTCCAAATCAAACAAAATTGGTGTCAAACGTTTGTGCTACGTTTGTGCTGCTTTGTGCAGCAGAAATTTTTGTTTGTGCCGCTATCGTTTTTAAGATATTCATGAAAGTTTCCAGAGGTCATCAGAGGTCAACCAGCCCCCCCACATTGCCCAAACCAAACTGGTGCCGGACAATTCTGCTACGTTTGTGCTGTTTTGTGCTGCTCAATTTTTTGTTTGTGCTGCTTTTGTTTTGAATAAATGAACAAAAAAAGTTCAACTAGCCCCCACATTAACCGAATCAAACAAAACTGGTGTCAAACGTTAGTGCTACGTTTGTGCTGGTTTGTGCAGCAAAAAATTTCATTTGTGCTGCTATCATTTTTAAGGTATGTTCAGGTGTTTACATAGGTTAAAGGTGGTTAGGATGAACTGGTTAAAAAACAAACCTAGTGACACTTCCCTGGTTTGATCACCAGGGGGAGCAAGCAAACACATTGTACTTTGGAAGAAATGAACTCTGATGACCTCTGGAAAAAAGTATGAATATATTAAAAATGATAGCGGCACAAACGAAAAGTTTTGCTGCACAAACCAGCACAAACGTAGCACTGACGTTTGCCAGTTTTGTTCGATTCGGTTAATGTGGGGGGGCTGCTTGAACTTTTGACCTTTCATTTTTTGTTCACATATTCAAAACAAAAGCAGCACAAACAAAAATTTGAGCAGCACAAACCAGCACAAGCGTAGCAGAATTGATTGGCACCAGCTTTGTTTGGTTTGGGCAATGTGGGGGGGCTGGTTGACCTCTGATGACCTCTGGAAACTTTCATTAAAATCTTAAAAACGATAGCGGCACAAACGAAAATTTTTGCTGCGCAAACATAGCACAAATGTTTGACACCAATTTTGTTTGATTTGAACAAAATGGGGGGGCCAACTTCACTCAGGTTTTTATTATTGTGTAAATTATAATTGGTTCAATTTTATTTCTGAATCCAATCCAATTTTCTGTATGCAGCCATCTTGCCTAAGCTGCCATGCATGCTAATTTTATTCTGCAATGCCCGCATCTGAAACTTCCTTTTGTAGCATCACTGGAAATAGCCTGGCTCCTAATATCCAAAATCTTGGTTTACAGGACAGCCAGTGTACACCAATGGTCCCCCGTAAATCTTGCAGACCCTCATTCCTTGTACATTTATAATATGCTTTCTGAATGCGAAGCCTTCTATCTTTTCCTACCTCTCGCCAGGGCTCCTGTCACAAAATGGCTGAGATGAAGGTCGTTGTATCTCTAACTGTTCTATGAGTCAAATCGCCCTGCCAGGACATTAGTCTTTTAATGAAGTTTTCATGAATATCGTGATCTAAAGATCCTGGCAAGGAGTTGCACATCGGACAGATCACAGGACCCTCCCATTATGGCCATTCTATGGACAGGAATGTCTGGCCGGTGAGGTAAAGACACAGGCGTTCAATTTCAACATGTACATGGTACATTACCTAATTCCTGTCACACACACACACTCGTTATTACGTTAAGAGGCTGCAGCAGTGATCCAAAACTTGACTATCCACAAATCGCTGAATGTTGCGGTCAGCCACGTGGTTGGATCTCTACAAATCTAACACTCACCTGCCTAAGGATAGCCCAATTGAAAAAAGAAAAAATCTCAGAATGTTCTACGTTCTTAAAAATTGGTGCGCTGAATGTATTCTTAAAGAGGCATCCGTTATCTCTAAAAACGGCACTAGATCTGCTTACATATGCCGCAGGTGTACAATGCTAGCGTTATCCGAAACCTCCTAACCGCTAGCTCAAGGACACTGCCTCGTGCTGCCATAGAAACGACCGGACCCTCCAAACCGGACCGTTTCATTAGGTGGCGGTATCAGTGGGCGGTGACTGTCTGCTACGCGTGACAGTCACTGCTGGCCTGGTGAGATGGGCGGGGCAGTCCTGGAAGAGGCAGCGCCTTAGACTTGCTCCTCGCCTTTAAGCTCAGTCGTGTTCCTGCAGCTATCCGAGGTTTCGATAATGTAGCAGTGGGACTGTTTGCTAGCACTAGGAGCTGCTTTAAGTAAGCAGCTCCTAGTGCTTTTTTAAGGGTGACAGGTTTTCTTAAGAGACCCTTTAGCTTGGTTCCATGGGAATTCTGATCAATGTGTATAGGAGATAAGTTGTGGTGAAAATGGACAAACTAGGGCTTTGGTATGATAACTTAACCCAAATGTTCCTGTCTCTGTGGAATGGCTATAATGGCTACTTGTAGTCCTCGAGAAGGGCGGCTAGAACGATGTGGAAAATCTTGGCCTGCAGATTATCACATATATCTGACATTGGCACCGGAGCCCGGGTGGTGTATCAGGGTAAGGAGTGAAAGCTCATACGTATTAACTTGGATACTATGTTCACATCAAGTTTACTGATCATAGTGAAATATTATTTGCATGTTAATTTGCTAAGAACATTGATCGTAGCATAGGAGGTATTCTTTCAGCGATAGTCGATATTGAGTTGATAAACACTCTATCTGCTTTCCTTTACAAATTTGTCCGGAAAACATTTGCTGCCACTCCTCCGAATAATTGTGCAGCTAGATGCATACTACATATTACTGTGAGTTAATCTGAGTTCAAGTATTGCCAAGCCAACTAATCTTAAAAAACCACAAAACAAAATGGTAAAACTTATTGACTTAAAGGGGTATTCTCGCCGGGGCATTCACATTCAGTTTCACTGATCTTCCTTTATAAACATTTTTCAAATTGGTGTTATAAAAAAAATGTTCCTGTGTGAAATAATTTCTCACTAAATGGAGTCATTCTGTCCCTTAGCAACGAGATGGCTCCTCGGATACGACAACGTCACACTCTGGGCGGTGCGGGGGGCGGGCAGACTTGCGTATTGGTCTTGGTCTGACATCCTGGATTCGCAAATCATTACCACAGACGGCTTGGTGTCATGTTATAATCCCGGACATTTATACTACAAAAACAATTGTTTTCTTTGTGGCAATCCCTCAGCAGAACGTGGCCGTATCGAGGAGCCACATCTCGTTCTAAGGGACAAAATTACTATTTTATGAAAATTATCTTCACACAGGTAACATTTTTTTTAATTACATCTTAATAATGAATAAATGTTTATATATGGCAGAGTTAATCAACACTGAATGTGCATGCCAAGGGCGAGATACCTTTAATTATAAACAAGGGTGGGAAATGCAGCAGCTGACTAATTAATAAATGTGAACGCTGTCTCCCCTTATAGCCCCTTCCATCTGCATGCGCGGATATTCCGTCTCTGAGCTTATGCCGACATCAGTTCAAGTAATCAGAGCAAGCAGTGGGACACGGGGTCACAGATGCAGCAATAGCTGACATCCCAGTTGTACATCCGCGGGTTGTTTAAAACCAGTTAATATGCCTGCCGCGGTCCGCACGACCACGGCTTTAACCTCACCCTGACAATGGTCTCTAACCCCATGACACCCCATCCCCGAAGTCCCATCTTCAGGACCTCCTCTTAAAGGCCGCGTGTATTTCCAACCAGTGATGTTGAGATCTTAACTTGATAGGAATTTGTCTTTGTTTTTCGACATAACAAGTTGCAACTTCATAGTGCGGTATTAATATTCTTCTGTGTACTACTGGGGCGAAGGGAAAAATATTCCAAAGGCAGTGAATTGGTGAAAAATCATTGCCTTTTTCCCTTTTTCTTTCTAGGGTTCTAGGAACATAAACGACAGAGTCCTGTGCTTTGAAATCTCTGGCACTACAATATAACTGTATTTTACAGAAGTGCAGGACATACCCTTGACCCTCGTGGCTGCCATCCAGTACATGATTTCAAATCTTGTACTCTTGCAGTGGAGGTCCGAGCAGCAGAGATAACATAAAAACACCCATTAATAAAGATGCTGATCTTTTCTCCTGAACAGAGATAAGCGTCCTACCAAGAGGTTTTGGACAGCTGCTGCTCCCTCCCCAGCTCATCTATACAATTGTTTGTATACCCTGGACACTCCCCTTTAAGATTTACACCAGACAAACTTGGTTTTCAAATAGTCTCTCATGCCTCGTTCTAACCCCTTCTACAGCAGATTTTAAATACTTTTTGTCTAAGATTTAGACTATGTGAACAGCTTAGACTAACATAAAGTTGTGTGATGAACTCCCACCTCCGGATGACGTCATGATGTAATATACTAAAGTTACGTGGCACACAGTAAAAACATACAATTGTCAGATAAAAAGGTTACCAAACAATATACAACGCATACATACACAAATCGCTAAAAATAACGGGAATAAAACGAAATAGCCTAACCAATGATAGTAGCAGATATTGATGGTGAGACCCTGGCTAGGAAATTCTTTTGGGCAGCCGTCCACAGTTGGATGCTTGGGCGTCAGCATCATTCTTGACCCTACACTCCCCGGCACTTTACTTAGGTACACCCTGTCACTGCTCGTCCTTTACATTCTATCACCATCAGCCACTGCCGCGGCCACTCAGTGTCCTTCTTCCATAGTGGATCTGTGTCAAGCCATCTTCCTGCAGTTCAAACCGACATCAGTATGGGGAAGACAGGTGTTGAGTGCCTTTGAACGTGCCAGGGTTGTTGGTGCCAGAGGGCTGGTCTGAATTTTTCAGAAACTGCTGATCTACTGGGATTGTACACCACAACCATCTCTAGGGTTTACAGAGATGGTCCGAAAAAACATCCAGTGAGCGGCAGTTCTGTGGGCGAAATCCTCTTGTTGATGCCAGAGGTCGAGGGAGAATGGAAGCACTGGTTCGAGCTGATAGAAGGCAAAAGTGACTCAAATCGTCCACCCGTTCACACCAAGGATGCAGAAGAGCATCTCTGAACGCACAGTACGTCAACTTTGAGGTATTGGCTACAGCAGCAGCAACGACCACACCGGTGCCAACTCCTTTCACAGCTAAGAACAGGAAACTGAGGCTACAATTTGCACAGGCTCACGAAATTGGACAGTAGAAGATTGGAAAAACATTGCCTGGTCTGATGAGTCTCTAGTTCTCGCTGTGACATTCGGAGTTAGGGTCAGAATTTGGGATCACAAAACTGAAAGCATGGATCCATCCTGCCTTTAATCACGGTTCAGGCTGGTGGTGGTGGTGTCATGGTTGGGGAATATTTCTGTCACTCTTTGTGGCCCCTTGGTACCATTAAGCATCGTTGCAACGCCACAGCCTACCTGAGTATTGTTGCTGCCCATTCCATCCCTTATGCCCCAATGTACCCACATCTGAGGGCTACTTTATGGATAATGCGCATGTCATAAAGCTGGATCATCTCAGACTGGTTCTTGAACATGACAATGAGTTCAGCTGTACTCAAATGGGCCTCCACAGTCACCAGATCTCAATCCAATAGAACATCTTTGGGATGTGGTGGAACGTGGAGATTTGCATCATGATGTGCAGCCGACAAATCTGCGGCACTGTGTGATGCCATCATGTCTATGGACCAAAATCTCTGAGGAATGCTTCCAGCACCTTGTTGAATCTATGCCCGAAGAATTGAGGCAGTTTCTGAAGGCAAAGGGGGGGGTCCAACCTGTTACTAGCATGGTGTACCTAATAAAGTGGCTGGTGAGTGTAGATATGAGCATAGTCCCATCATTTAAACGATACTTAAAAGGGTGCTAATAATACACAGCACCCCTCAGCTACAACACATTTCTTTTCTTTTAGCCGGTTTCTGATAAACGCTGTAACTCTGGTTATGAGGGTGAAACAATGGCGCCATTACCTCAAATCCACTGGGCACTGTTTTACCTTTCAATCATATCAGACAAGAGGGGTCTATGTCCAAAAATAGGTGATTAGTGAGAATCCACCTATTAGATGTGAAAGGACGCGTGGGGCTAGCCTCCCTGACCCTATTCTGTTAGGGGGATCTCATAATCAAGATTTTGTCCAGCCATTGGATAAATAGGATGTTCCATTCTTTTTGGTTTCATATTCTGGTTGAAAGAAACACACAGTCATAGCGTACCAATCCGAGTAATCAGAGCCGTGTGATATAACGGTCTTGTGCACCTGCGGGTCCTCACATGACCATGGACAGATTTCTATCCCGTGGAAGGTGAACATGGATGTTTTCTATAGAAGGACAGCAAGCGAGATTCAAAACATTGATACAGAAAGTATATTGTGAAATTTTGTATTACTTACATAACGCACATAAATTATTTGCTGAAAGTGGACAACCCTTTTAACATCTAGCATCTAATTAACATTGCAGTACAAAGGGTGAATTTATGGGTGGCTATGACTAAATGTGAATTTAATTAAGAGTAGAAGTTGACGGGATTCAACTACTTAATACATATTTCATACTTTTACCACATGTTGCATCATGGTTCTTGCGACCTCCTGATCCCAAAAATAAGTTAGTGTTTTGCACCAAATAAACAGAGCAACAGACAAATTGTTCATTCTGTCACTTAGTGCACGGCTGGATTTAAAAAAAAAAAAAAAGTCTTAGTTTATAAGTCACAAAAAATAATAAAACCTCTGCATTGCTGTAAAGCATTGCTGCTAGATTTATTAAAATGATAGTGATCAATGACAAATCTGGTTTCCAAAGGAGAAACAGGCAGACTTTAAGTAGTTGCAAGGTGCCTGTCTCATGATAAATGTCCCCCCGGCACCCCCCATTTTTCTGCAGGTCATGGACTGACTGATTGAAATCTGTATAAGTCCATATTATGGTGGGTAATATTCTATCTGTAGCAGTCTAGTAAGTTTAGGTATTTTATGCCCTCTCACTTCTGCATTTATCTTTTAGTAGTGATAAATATGGTAATATTCCTTAACCATGACAATCCCTGCATTGGAGCAATCATTTTGAGAACGGAGGACTATGACAATCGTTTTTTTTTTTTTTTTTTTACAGATGTCATAGCTTCTACAAAAGAGACATTCAGAGCTTTGTATTTGGGAGCCAAGCAATCAACTCAAACAGCAACAGTGTTCAAGCCTTTTTATTGAAAGGGGGCAGCTTTGAGAAGTATTGGAGAGTGCAAGAGGCCATCATTCACTTTCGCGAAGCAATCCGCCTGGCACCTGTCGTTTGGACGGCTGTGAAGGTATAAAAAACTGAACTGAGATAGTATATTTAGACTTGGAGGCTGGCTGTTCAGCAACGGAATGAAGTTGGCTCCCCCACCTTGTCCAAATCAAACAAAATTGGTGTCAAACGTTTGTGCTACGTTTGTGCTGCTTTGTGCAGCAGAAATTTTTGTTTGTGCCGCTATCGTTTTTAAGATATTCATGAAAGTTTCCAGAGGTCATCAGAGGTCAACCAGCCCCCCCACATTGCCCAAACCAAACTGGTGCCGGACAATTCTGCTACGTTTGTGCTGTTTTGTGCTGCTCAATTTTTTGTTTGTGCTGCTTTTGTTTTGAATAAATGAACAAAAAAAGTTCAACTAGCCCCCACATTAACCGAATCAAACAAAACTGGTGTCAAACGTTAGTGCTACGTTTGTGCTGGTTTGTGCAGCAAAAAATTTCATTTGTGCTGCTATCATTTTTAAGGTATGTTCAGGTGTTTACATAGGTTAAAGGTGGTTAGGATGAACTGGTTAAAAAACAAACCTAGTGACACTTCCCTGGTTTGATCACCAGGGGGAGCAAGCAAACACATTGTACTTTGGAAGAAATGAACTCTGATGACCTCTGGAAAAAAGTATGAATATATTAAAAATGATAGCGGCACAAACGAAAAGTTTTGCTGCACAAACCAGCACAAACGTAGCACTGACGTTTGCCAGTTTTGTTCGATTCGGTTAATGTGGGGGGGCTGCTTGAACTTTTGACCTTTCATTTTTTGTTCACATATTCAAAACAAAAGCAGCACAAACAAAAATTTGAGCAGCACAAACCAGCACAAGCGTAGCAGAATTGATTGGCACCAGCTTTGTTTGGTTTGGGCAATGTGGGGGGGCTGGTTGACCTCTGATGACCTCTGGAAACTTTCATTAAAATCTTAAAAACGATAGCGGCACAAACGAAAATTTTTGCTGCGCAAACATAGCACAAATGTTTGACACCAATTTTGTTTGATTTGAACAAAATGGGGGGGCCAACTTCACTCAGGTTTTTATTATTGTGTAAATTATAATTGGTTCAATTTTATTTCTGAATCCAATCCAATTTTCTGTATGCAGCCATCTTGCCTAAGCTGCCATGCATGCTAATTTTATTCTGCATGTTTTCTGGTGATTCAGCTGAAAAATCTGCTTGCACAGCATTCAGTTTTTTTTTTTCCCATTTTTTCAGCTTTATGTGAATGTTAAATTAAAAATTCCATTTGCTGAATGCCATCGCAAAAACGTCTGAACTGCTGCTAAGCCAGAATTCAGAGATTTGCTTTACAGGAGCCACACGCACCAGAAGGAATTAAAAGTAACCTCATGAACATCTTAAGAACATACAAATTTATATGAAACAATAATAAACGGTCAAGTAAGCAAAGATGCTTATGCACTTGTCTACCACTGGGAGGCAGTGTTGATGTTTTCTTCTATGTACCTACAATATGCCAGATGAATGAGTACAAATTGTATATCTAGTTGGGTTTTACACACAATGAACACTAGATTCAGTAACTACCCAGCTACAGACTGCTCTTACTACCGTCATAAATAAGGGAGGTTGTTATTCTTTATCCCACAATGTGAAGTGACCAGGAACATCCAGTAGTACAGGGCAGGGATGGTGACCTTTTAGAGACCGCCTAAACTAGAGACCACAACAAACCAACTTATTTGTTGAAAAGTGCCAACTTGGCACTGCTCTACCCCCACTTGATATCGTATTGGCATCCTGAGGATGTCATTACCAGTGAAAGAAGGATAAGAAATTTGGATAATGTTTGTAGCTTCTCTCCGGGTACACTCTGAACAGGAAGAATCGCAGGGTCTGGAGAACCAGCTCTGATGGTAATCCAGCTCTGTCCACAGTCCTACCAGAGTACTGTCCGGCGAACTCTGTTTTGTGTCCTTGGTTCCCACAGAGAAGGCTGAGTGCTACCTTTTGACACCCATGCCAGCAGTTTACCACCCCTGGTGTAAGGCATGTAGATATACCGTATCTTACCCTGGGATTGTATAGTATCCCTGCCCCTTTGCTTTCAGAGCAGTGTGTATATAATAATAATAATAAACTTTAGAGCCATCAAATTCCGAAGCGCTTCACAAATCATAGGGGACATACACAAATATAATACTACATTACAGAGTACAAACAGTCATATGGGACAATAGGAGTGAGGGCCCTGCTTGCAAGAGGAACAGTCTATGAGGATGTATGGTTGTGTTATCGCAGGCAGTCCCTGGGTTACGTACAAGATGGGTTCTGTAGGTTTGTTCTTAAGTTGAATTTTCTAATTGTTACCCCAAATGTGATAATTGCATTTTAAAACTTTTGGGTTGTCAGTGAACCAGGATTAACAATAAATCTTAATTGCAGACATCTTTGATATCTTTTACGTCAGATAATTGTAGCCCAGGGCTAAAGTACTGGTATAAATGACCAATATCCAGAGGTCCGTTTGTAACTAGGGGTCGTCTGTGAGTTGGTGTTCTTAAGTAGGGGACCGCCTGTAATGCAAATGCTCTGACTGTCTCCGTTAGATGAAATCTATGGCTTCAGCACTTTAGTTTCTTACTTCTACTAGAATTGCTCAAATTTTTGCGAAGCAAGGGGGACTTGCTACCTCTTCAGTATAAGGAAAGAATCCTTTTTCAGGCCCTATAAACCTATAAATCACACATCTCCACTTCTATATGATATCTTGCGCTCAGTATAACATCACTGAATTGCTTTACAAACGTTTCAGCTTTTTCACTTGAATTTTTTTTTTTTTTGTAACTCAGGATGTAATTCCTTAAGTCTGCTGACTGTTCTGCATGCAGTAAGAGTATCCGGTGTTTACTGTCTTCTGCACTGCTGGTCTGTACTGTATAATTTTTTTTCTTTTGATTTCAGCTTGGCATGTAACCTGGAGACCTGGCTCTGTTGCCTTAACCATTTCTTAAGTCGGGTTGCTACCAAGTAAATTCTCATTTGACAGAGACTCTTTGTTCTTCTCTTACCAGGGCTTATTGAATGTTATCTGGCATCTAATAGTGTCCGGGAAGCGATGGTCATGGCCAATAATGTTTATAAAACTCTTGGAGCCAATGCACAGACACTAACTCTACTGGCAACAGTGTGCTTGGAAGAACCCGTAACTCAAGAAAAGGCAAAAACTCTTCTAGACAAAGCACTTTTACAAAGGCCAGATTACATTAAGGCTGTGGTAAAGAAAGCTGAACTACTCAGTAAGTATTTAGGTCACACCACCAGTCATGTAAGGAATACCAATAACTCGGAATATATTAAAGCAAACATCCATATGAAGGCATCAACCAGCTGCATCCTCGAGTATCTTTCATACGTACACACAGGCTGCAGTGGTGTGTCCACCAGGAAGCACATAGAGGAGCCAGCACTAGGAGTGTCACATCCTTATACAGGCAGTCAGTCATGTGCATAGGAGTATCTCATACACACAGGCTGCAGGGGGCACCAGCACCAGGAAGCACACAGAGGAGCCAGCACCAGGAGTGTCGTATCATTATACAGGCTGTCAGTCATGTGTATAGGTGTACACAGGCTGCCGTGGTGTGGCCGTCAGCACCAGGAAGTAAAGAGAGGAGCCAGCACCAGGAGTGTCACATCCTTATACAGGCTGTCAGTGAACACTGGGGGGTGTGGTTGTACCTCCCACTCATGAATAAGCTCGACAGCTGTATATGATAATTACTCATTCGACATCTCACAGGTCATTTGCATACAGCTTTAGGACCTCATTGCTTAAGTTTATAGGCATGTAAAGGGACAATGAAGGGATAGAGGCAATGCTTTCTAATGGCGGTTTATGAAAATATATTTAGTTTGGGGGGTTAATTTGCCAGACGGGTTCTCTTTAGGACACTTATTAGTCTTGTCAGAAAACCTGGATCAATTTACATTTCCGCAACATATGGAGCAGGTCCCCTCTCTAAGACGCCATTTCTGGCACAGTGGGCTCCTATCCTGTACATCTTTGCTAGTACTTTTGAAGTATAGCATAGTCTATTTACTATAAGGTACTGGGCTAGCCTAAACTATGGATCATCCACTGCTCCCTATACATCTTGCTACACCCATTACACTACACCAGTTTACCATTTTCCCTTTGTAATCTTCTCTACAGTGCATTTCTATTATCACGTATTTTCCCCTTACACCTGTGTTTTTCTGAATGTAGAAAAGTCCTTTTTGTATGATTAATTTCCCCAACAATATTCAGTGCACTATATCTGATTTCGTGTATCAACTGGAGGAAATGAAAAAAACTCCTTATGCCACAGTCCATATTCCACTTTCATTTCTTCAAAAAACTTCCTCACAAAAAAAGGTATCTTTTAAAACTTAAGCGCCCATAATTTTTTCCCTTATTTTTACAGTTTTTTTTTCTTGCAGGCAGAGAACAGAAGTATGAAGAAGGCATATCCCTTCTCAGAGGTACCCTAGCAAATCAAAGTGACTGTGTTCTGCATCGTATGCTGGGCGATTTCCTAGTGGCTGTGAACGAATTCCAGGAGGCTATGGACCAGTACAGCATCGCTCTTAGGTACTTGTCTTTTGACATTGATTGTTCTACTAGTTCCATATTTTATTACAATATATCTATAGGTGGAGGTATTTATTCCATCTATAGGCAGGTTCTTTTTGAGTAAGGCTTTTTTATGTTATTCCGCAGGGTAAGATCACCTTTAGTATCTACAGGTTACCGATTTATTCCATTTTTAAAGGAAATCTTCCATCAAAATCAAGCATGACGAACCTGGGACAATTACTCATTGATCCAGGCACTGTGACACTGATAAACTTCTTGCCCCCCTGGGCTCTGGCATCACAGACTCTTAACACTGCCTCACTCTGCTTCCTCAGAACTCCCTTTCCCTCTGCCCATTGTAATCTCAAGGCAGAGGAGGAGGTTTAGCACCTGGATTGAGGGAGTGCTCTGCACAGTGCAGCAGAGAGAGCTGGTACCCCCCCCCCCCCAAGAGCCCTTCAGGCTCATTCGCATAATTGTAAACATTGATTTTAGAAAGAAGGAGGCCATGGATAACAAATATAAAATGATTACCAGTGTCATGGTGCCTGGATCTATGAGTAAGCACCCATGGTTTATGTTATCATGCTTCATTTGTTTCCTTAAACATGAATGTACCGGACATTTTGCCTAAAAATGGTGTTATTAAATTATTTACAAAGATCCTGTGAACCAGGCCTAATTAAATAAGCAGGTTAACATTCTAGTGTTCTTTAACCCTTTACCAATGTGTACTATTACAATTTGAAGTTTGCTATGAAAACATTAAAAAGGCTGTTAAAATCTAGTATCCCCCATGATTGTACCGACCCAAAGAATATAGAAGACGTGTCATTTGGTGCACACAGTGAAAGCCGGAAAAACCAAGCCTTCAAGAAAATGTTTTAAATGCGTTTGTTGACTATTATCACTGCGCATGGATTTTTTTCCTGCTTCCTAGAACAGGACATGGAATATTAAATGCCATCACTATGAAGTGCAATTTGTTACACAGCTGTTTACATGGAAAAATAAAGAAGTTTAAAGATTTTTGAAGGTGGGGAGTGAAAAATGGAAGTGCAAAAACAAAGGGCCTGGACGTTAAGGGGCTTTAACAGTAAAATAATTTAAGAATATCTACATAATTTTGATGATTTAACATTTGAACAGTGTCCGTGGGCATTGTATATGAGATGTTCCATCAGTTAGCCTTCCTGAGATACTATATGGGCTAGGCTTATTCTGAGAAGGAAGCCATGCAAGTCAAGTTGGGGTTAAAAAATAAATGGCATATTCCTTATCAGGATAATTAATGGTTCATATCCAGTGGCGCTTGAAGAACTGCTGTAAAGAGGCTTTTTTTATTTAGTTGTTATTTTTTGGCTATAAGTGCTATTCTTAATGTATGGATTTATGTGGCAAGGTGATGAGGAGCCTTTAGGTGGTAAATATGATGCTTACACTGTAGAGGTGACCTGGTATAGCTCTGGGCTGTGCAGGGAATGGGCTGCTCTATGTAAAGCTCACATTTAATGTGTTGCTGTAATGCACCATCCTGCAGCAAAGTGTGGAGCATGTGCATTGCATAGCCCTCTGCAGCAGAACAATTAGCACTTCTTCTAGACAGCCACTTGTCATTTCATCTCCTAAAGAAGTGACTAAAAATGTACAAAGTACACAAAATGTAAATCTGAGATTTTTAAGGATTATTGACCTTTTTTTAAGCTTTTTTTATCTTCTTGTGTATAAATTTGTATTGAAGAAATATATCAATGGCATATATAAAGCATAGAATGTATACCGTGTACCATGTATACAGTATACATACAATGGTATATTATGAGGCTGGTTTGATTAAAAAAAACATTGCTTTGTGAAGGGTATTGCATCTCTTTTCTGGGAACGATAGTTATTTAGTTCCAAGGAATCCAATGGTTTTGCATAATCCTTGTTCAAGAGTCAAAGGAAATGTGTGGTTACACCATCAGCAGATGGTCTGGAATAATATTTTCACCAAAAATTGCAAGGAGTGAATGAAAATATATAAAACTTTTTATGTTTTTTAACCATTCCTAAGAAAAAGGAAAAAACTGACACGGACAAAAAACACCCTAACAATACACGGCATCTTACAGCCAAGAAATGATGGGTAATCAATTGGAACAATCTTGCCAGCCTGTAGAGTAGATTTCTGCAATAGAGGATGGGAACAGGTATCGGGGAAACCCCCCAGAGGAGCGGCAGTTGATAAAAGAGCGGATTTCATAGGTTCTCCCCATAACATTGGTAAATCGTTTTTCCACCAACATTGCTGAACAAGCAGCACTCCCGCTACATCGGTAACTCCTCTTGATGTCATGATGTAACCAGGTAGTGGTAAGAGGTTTAGAAAAATGGCTATGGTCTAGACGGTCCCTCAGTGATCGTCCTCTCTTGTAGATGATGTTGGATAGGGGTCCTAATGCATCATCGATATCCGTATCCATTATCAAAGTAAACCAGTTTCTCTCCAATTCCTCTCTAATTCGGGATGAGTCATTATGAGTTATAAAGGTTGTAATCATTCTGATCAACCCTCTTCCTTCTGACAATTCCTAAGGGGAATTACTCTGGTTGCAATGTAATAGTGTTTGGCGATCACTCTTGAATGCTTCATGATATGCCCTGTGCAAAACAGAACCCTATGTCCCTGAACCTTCAAAGCAGGTCATTCTCCTGTTTTCCAAATTCCATCACATCCGAGCAGTTCTGTCTTAGTCTCAGGTATTGGCCTTTAGGTATACCTTTCCGTAATTCCATAATAAAGATTACTTTCCCACCATAACAGCACATTGGTTGCTGTAGGTTTTCTCTATATACTGTGGTGTCCAATGTGCCCACCATGCTTCCAAAAAAGGAAGTTCAGACATGAAGCGCAGCCCAATTTTTTTATTGTTCAGAGAGTCCAAAAAAATCAGTGAATTCATCTCTGCACTTACTCCAGATGACAAAGATGTCATCAATATACCAATCCCACATCTCAATCCCTGCCATATTTCCACCCTCCAGACTACCAAACACTCGAGTCTGTTCCCAACAGCCCAGGAGCAAATTGCCATAGGTTGGCACACGGGGCCAACCCATACCCGCGCCCCTGAGCTGATGGTACAATATTCTGTCATAGAGAAAGTTGTGCTAAAGGGAGAAGTCCAAGGGGTGGATGATGAGGCGATTGTGGGAACGTTATTGGACACCTCTAGATTGTAAAAGGTATGATACACCATTAAGGCCATGCGGGATGGAGGAGTACAGTGCCTCCACATCAATACTGGACAGAAAATACTCAGCATTGATAAAGAGTCCCTCCAGTCTTTTAAGCAAATCAAGGGTATCCCTTGTGTACAATGGAAGTGTCCTTACAAATTCCTGCAGAATTTTATACAAATATTATCCCACATTTTGTACCAAGCTGTCTATTGGTTACCTATCATTTCTTGGCTGTGAGATGCTATGTACTGTTATAGTGGGGTTTTTTTTGTATGTGTCAGTTTCCTCCTTAGTTTTTCTAAGCATTCTTAAAGTTAAGTTTTGCATACACTGATAATATTAAAAAAAATTTTGTTTTTGAAGCAGTGATAATCCTCGTGCAACCCGGCGGCTACTTTAAGTAGGGATTGAAAAGCAGAAAATTTAGTAAGTGGAAGATCAGCTAGTAGAGAGTTACGGTAATAGAGTAAAGATTGAATCGGAGCAATGCTTAGGGCTTTATTCTGGATCCCTATTGGTGATGTGCCACAGTACCATGTACTCATAGAGCGCATTCCATGCGGCACAGACGTGCATCTTGTATATCTCTTAATTCAAGACAAACCTGATATCTGGATATCTGGCATATTTTCTTCTTTCCCATAAGCGGTATTTGTGTTTGACAATTAACAATAATAAACCAGAAACAATAATAAAACTCCTAAGAATTTTATGTGTGCCTGGAATTTTCTGGTATCATATACGGGGTAGGAACCCTTACAGTACACCTGATTTGGGAGGACATAGTACATAGCCTTTTGTGTCCCCATAGGCCACCAGGTCATGCTTGTAGTTGCTCAAAGGACTTGAGCAGAATGTTGTAAAGGAGCGGTGAACACCAGCTGCCTCTCATCTACCAAAGTCTGCCATTGCATTTCTCCTAGATAGGGATTACACCATAAAGGAGTAAACCTATTACAATCCTCCACACTCAACATACACTTAATTTGATTTGATGCATTATGACGCAAACATACCTTGAGAATGCTGTAGCCACACTGATGCAGGAACATATCTTGTTTAATCCCTGACATGAGTGGTTTTGCTGAAACCATTATGACATTCAGGACCTTGGAAAAGCTGGATTGCATGCTTCTTGCAGTACATAAAAACATCACACCAGCTGTCTGCATTGTCTAGACAAGACTAATCAACCTGCGCTATATCACTCATACACAGCAGGTGGCGGATGCGGCAGTCATTGATTACTTCTGCCTGTCAGTGATTATGTCTTTCTCCTGAGCAATGCAAGAGGAGAAGCGGTGAGGCACTCAGCTCAGGTATTAAACAAGATATAATTCTTAATCAATGTAGCTACATCATTCTCAAGGTATGTTTGGTTGACAATGTATGAAATCAAATGGTGGATTTTCTTTAAGTTTGCTCTAGACCGTTATCAGAAAGGACATTGTAGATATTCGGTCCGAGAGGTCTACTGTGGTCTCCAGTTTCCATTAGATACAGTGGTTAAGAACAGCGGTTGTGGCATGTGCACTTTTTAAGATTTAGCTCTTACAATAACTGATGGGGGCTTTGCACCATGCGTCTACTTTAGAGGAGGCTCTTTCTGTAAGTGGAAGAAAGTTTAGGCTTATGAAATCCCCTTCCTGAGCAGATACCCAGATTCCAATGTATTTAAAGGTGAACACTACCTGAACTGAGTGCAAAACCTCTTTAATTGAGGCCGGGAGCGGGTCCAGCAGCAGACATACCTGGATTTATTTGGTACAGAAGGCCATTTGACATCTTAGGAGGTGATTGAGGGTGTGCTGTGTGACGACCACCCATCACTTTCTATCAATTGTAATTGTGGACAGTGTAGTTTTAACTCTCCCTATGTGCCCTATGTTTTGGGAACCCATTCCAAATTGGTAACACTCGGTTCTCAATGTATTCATATATTTCTAGGAGGAATAATAAAGAGATTTGAGGATCCAAATGATGAGAAAGGATACTAGAGAGCACACTAGTGAAGGGGAGCGTGGATTTTGTATCTGGTGCTATTTATAAACTGTGCTGTTGTCTCCAAAATCCCAGTAATGTAACAAGTTATACTGCATTTCCTCTGTATTTCACTATGCATGGGACATGACTGATAACTGTTCTGTTTTCTCTTAGCCTGGATCCAAATGATCAAAAGTCACTTGAGGGAATACAGAAAATGGAGAAGGAAGAGAGCCCTACAGATGCTACTCAGGAAGAAGATGTGGATGACATGGAGGGTAGTGGAGAAGAAGGAGACCTGGAAGGAAGCGACAGCGAGGCAGCTCAGTGGGCAGATCAAGAGCAGTGGTTTGGGATGCAGTGAGATACTACATGGATGTGTGTACAATCCTTCCTCATCCTTGTTCAAGGCCTAGAATTGATGTCCAAGAAAGTTATTGTTGGAGCCACTGATCACCTTCAGAACCTTTTGTGATATGCCAAGTACATTTGAGTTTCTGGCCATGTTTTCTGTCTGGTTATCCATTTTAATTTCTAAGTATATTTTGGTAAGTTGGAGAGTCTGAGCAGTTTTTACGACTTAAGAGAAGGAACTATGTGTAGTATATATAGATATGCACCTTCTATATAATAGATGGCACCTTCATTTCTGGATAAGATTTGTGGCCTTGACATCTCTTAGCTTCTTGTCATCCTTACATAATGAGTAGATAGATAATCATCTGATCTCCAACCTGTATAGCAGCTGTGCATATTCTGTGCTTTTACATATTGTGGTCCCATCTTTAAAACGCATGCACCCAAGAACATAGGATTTGTCTAATAATATTAGCATCAGTATTTTGTCTTGTTTTCATAATTTTTTTTTTATTTGCAGTGCCATGTGTTTATAAAGTTTTTTTTGTGTGTATATACATAGCAAATGAATATTTGTTTGCTTCTCAGACCTAATATATTTCGATATGAAATACATGTGTGTGTGTATTATTGGGCTTAAACGGAATTAAAAAGATCAAGGATTTTGCGATTGTATACAATGTATACCAGATTTGTTGTATACCAGATAGTTGCTTTTCTATTAAATAAAAGACCACCTTTGTATGTGAAGAGTTTTTATTTTTTTTAAAAAATCTGCCCTACAGTGTATTTCTGTAGGAATTTTAGAAACGTAAAAGTTTGTCCAGATTGCACAAGCCAAGAGAATGGGTTTTGCAGAGGCCCCGTCTTGCATTACATCTAAATGAGCACTGCATAGTACTTCATTTCCACTATGATGGCACTAAAGAGAATATAAACAGGTACTGGTAAGTTTTCTTACAAATACAGCTTATCACTTAAATTCCTAACATCCACTATTTGTCAAGGGACAAATAAGAGCAGCCCTTTTGCAGACTGATTACAAAAGTCTGAGATCTGCTACTGAGCAGATGACAGGTTGTGACTATTGTACAGCACTGAGGTTGGTTTCTAGGCCTCAGTCAGAGACACAATAGCATTTACAAGGCTATACATATAATACATAAATATAATCTGGTAGATTGTAGATGTGGTCCTGTTGAGATATATAGAGGAGAAAAGACCATCAAAGAAAAGCATAGATAAACCAGGGACGCTTATTCATAGATCCAGGCACTGTGACTGTGGTAATCTTTTTATTTGTTATCCATGGCCTCCTTCCATCTAAAATCAATGATCATGATGCTTATGAGCCTGAAGGGCTATGGCAGGGGTCAGGAACCTTTTTGGCCGAGAGAGCCATGAACGCCACATATTTTAAAATGTTATTCTGGAAGAGCCATAACATATGCACATCTCCCAATAGATAGGTAGTCCCAGTGTCACGGGTGCCGCTGCGATCTACGTCTCGGATCGCAGGCACACCTGTGCCCCTCTCTGTGGCGGCGTCCCTTTCCGAGCTCACTCAACCCACCACTTCCACCTCCCGTCCCGGCTGGCCAGCACGTGCACCGGCACTCGCGGATTTATAGGGGCACTGCCCACTTTCTGGGTTCCTCTAAAGACCGGGGGCTACCAGATAGGTAGCCATGACACACGTCCCCTGGCATATAGGTAGCCATAGCACATGTCCCCCAGTATATAGGTAGCCACAGCACATACCCCCAAGTAGACAGGTAGCCACATCATACGCCTCCAGTATATAGGTATCTGCAGCACATACTCCCATTAGATAGGTAGCTACAGCACATACTTCAGGTTGATGGGTAGCCACAGCACATGCCCCGCAGTAGATATTCACTTACCAGCGTTCCCTGCAGCCAGCTCCTCATCGCTCCCACGCTCTTCTCTTTGACCCAGGCGATGGTGCCTGTGTCATACAAAGGACGTAGGTAGTGGTAACATCGCTCCCTGTGTCCAGTGATCAGTCTAAGAGACACACAGCAGCCATCACTATTATAGATCTATCTGAGAGCCAGATGCAGCCAACAAAAGAGCCACATCTGGCTCCCGAGCCATAGGTTCCCTACCCCTGGGCTATGGGCATGTTACAGAAAGCCTCTGTTTACACAGCAGTAGCACGTCTCGGTCTCCCCCGCCACATGCATTTTCTTAAGTACTCCTTCAGAATGTCATAGCTTATGAATCTGCAGCACAAAGTCTTTCTGGCTCATTAGCATCATTATAAAAGTTGGTTTTAGAAGGAAGGGGACGATGGATAACAAAAGTACTGCAGCCTTTCTATGATGACCTGGTAAACCCTTAAACCCCTCCCCCGATTAGGCAGATATGGCAGCCGTGGGCTGCACATCTGGACTGTGACCTTTTCTGACATTTCTTCTACTACTCTTGGCCGTTTTGGGCATCATTTTGATGACTAGTATACCTGGCATACAGATTACACGTGTAGGTTGTTCTTGAAATGTTTGTTATCTTTGTTATGCTTTTCTTCCATTCCTTCCTCGTTGTAGTGTATTGCGTGCATTATGTGCCTTGTGAAAGCTCTTCCAATCGAACTGGGAAGGATGTATGTAATGCTGTAATGTTAATTATATTAAAAGGTTTTAGAAATTCTTAAATCCCTGGATCTATAAGTAAGTGTCCCTGGTTTATCATGCTGGTAGATATATTATTGATAGATTAACCCCTTAACGCTCTGCTCCGTAGCTCTATGCGGCAGAGGTGTGAGTGGTGTATGAAGAGGGCTCACGGGCTGAGTCCTCTTCATACACAGGTGGGGGTTGTTGAATATTGCAGCAAACCCCCACCGCTTGCACCGATCGTGGCTACTAACACCTCCGATGCTGCCGGACACATTTAACCCCTTCACGCTCTGCAATGGATATATCCGCCGCAGAGCTATGAAAAGTGTGTATGAAGAGGGCTCACGGGCTGAGCCCTCTCCATGTAGAGATGGGCTTTGCTGCATATTGCAGCAAAGACCCATTGCTAACACCCGTGGTCGGTGCTTGCACCGATCGCGGGTGTTAACCTCTTCTTTGCCGCCGGCACTTAAAACGTGGTGGCCGCCATGTTTCCGCCGATCGTCGCTCCCCCGAATGTCATTGGGGGGGTGGCGATCGGTTGCCATGACAGCCTTGGTCTTCGTTAGACCCGAGGTTGCATGGTTTCAGTGGCTCATTGTAATTGAATCATGTGCAAAAAGTCCATATACTGCAATACAGTAGTAAATGTAATGAAAATATATCAAAATGTCGCACAGTGCTGAAAATGGTAGCAACGAAAACGTCGGCTCATTTCGCAAAAAATGACGCCTCACACAGCTCCGTACACCAAAGTATGAAAAAGTTATTAGCGTCAGAAGATGGCAACATTTTTTTTTCCTTTTTCGTACACATTCCTTTAATTTTTAAAAATTTATTAAAACGCAATAAAACCTGTATGAATTTAGTATCACCGCGATCATACCGAATCAAAGAATAAAGCAGAGGTGTTATTTGGAGCGCAGAGTGAAAGTCTTAAAAACTGAGCCTACAAGAACGTGATGCACATGTGTTTTTTTTCCATTTTTCCACATTTGGAATTTTTTTTCCTGCTTCCCAGTACAAGGCATGTTATAATAAATAATATCACGGGAAAGTAAAATTTGTTACGCACAAAATAAGCCCTCACACAGCTCTGTACACGGGAAAATGAAAATGTTATGGATTTTTGAAGGTGGAGAGCGAGAAATGAGCAAAAAAAACCCTGTGCGCCTGCGCGGTCACTGCTCCGAAGCCGGAGCTGCAGAGGCACGGCCTGCTGTTCTGCGCATGCGCAGACAGCAGATTCGAAGGACGAGGGCGCGCAGCTACGAGGAGATTTTCGGTAGGAGGAGAAAAGAGGCTACCGGGGCGTGGAGTAGCTGCCCCGTGTAACCTCAGATGCGGCTACTCCACGCCCCAGTAGCCGCATAAGGAAATTTGAATATTGGGGCAATAAAACTTTTCAAAACATTGAAAAGGGGCTATCCTCACGTCCTATTGATACACCTGCCACCCGGTCTACCTTTATAGGTAGATTCGTGATGGTAGGTTCCCTTTAAAGGGGTATTCCAGCGATATAAACGTCTGATACAAAAACCCATAATGCTAAAAATAAATGCTACTGCCCACCGCCACGGTAGCCTCTTTTCTCCTCCTACCGAAAATCCCTCGTAGCTGCGCGCCCCTCTCTTCGAATCTGCTGTCTGCCGCACTGCGCAGAACAGCAGTGCCGTCCTCTGCAGCTCCGGCTTCGACAGTGACCCCGCAGCGCACAGGGTTGTTTTTGCTCATTTCTCGCTCTCCACTTCAAAAATCCATAACATTTCATTTCCCGTGTACAGAGCTGTGTGAGGGCTTATTTTGTGCGTAACAAATTTTCTTTCCCGTGATATTATTTTTATAACATGCCTTGTACTGGGAAAGGAAAAAAAATTCCAATGTGGAAAAATGGAAAAAAAAACCATGTGCATCACGTTTCTTGTAGGCTCGTTTTTAAGACTTTCACTCTGCGCTCCAAATAACACCTCTCTTTTTTCTTTGATTCGGTATGATCGCGGTGATACTAAATTCATACAGTTTTATTGCGTTTTAAATAATTTTAAAAATAAAGGAATGTACGAAAAAGGAAAAAAAAATGTTGCCATCTTCTGACGCATAACTTTTTCATACTTTGGTGTACGGAGCTGTGTGAGGCGTCTTTTTGCGAAATGAGCCGACGTTTTCGTTGCTACCATTTTCACACACGTGCGACATTTTGATATTTTTCATACATTTAACTACTGTATTGCAGTTATGGACTTTTTGCACATGATTCAATTACAATGAGCCACTGAAACCATGCAACCTCGGGTCTAACGAAGACCAAGCTGTCATGGCAACCGATCGCCCCCCCCCATGACATTCGGGGAGCGACGATCGGCGAAACATGGCGGCCCACCACGTTTTAAGTGCGGCGCAAAGAAGAGGTTAACACCCCCGCATCGGTGCAAGCACCGACCACGGGTGTTAGCAATGGGTCTTTGCTGCAATATGCAGCAAAGCCCATCTCTACATGAGGGCTCAGCCCTGAGCCCTCTTCATACACACTTTTCATAGCTCTGCGGAATATTCCTTGCAGAGCGTGAAGGGGTTAATGTGTCCGCAGCATCGGAGGTGTAGTAGCCACGATCGGTGCAAGCGGTGGGGTTTGCTGCAATATTCAACAACCCCCACTGTGTATGAAGAGACTCAGCCCGTGAGCCCTCTTCATACACCACTCACACCTCTGCCGCTAGAGCTACGGAGCAGAGCGTTAAGGGGTTAATCTATCAATAATATCTCTACCAGCATGATAACCCAGGGACACTTACTTATAGATCCGGATTTAAGAATTTCTAAAACTTTTTATATATAACATTACAGCATACATACATCCTTCCCAGGTCGATTGGAAGAGCTTCACAAGGCCACGGGCGTGGAGTAGCTGCCCCGTGTAACCTCAGATGCGGCTACTCCACGCCCCAGTAGCCGCATAAGGAAATTTGAATATTGGGGCAATAAAACTTTTCAAAACATTGAAAAGGGGCTATCCTCACGTCCTATTGATACACCTGCCACCCGGTCTACCTTTATAGGTAGATTCGTGATGGTAGGTTCCCTTTAAAGGGGTATTCCAGCGATATAAACGTCTGATACAAAAACCCATAATGCTAAAAATAAATGAATATAACAAAACTCTATGTCATTAGTCACAAAAGCTAAATAGTTTGCTTTTATGATTTACAAAATGTTATGGGCTTAATAAAGTAGGTGCAGTTATCACCAAGATGGCCGCCACTAAAAACTACAAGTCCTATGATCCTTCAGTTATTAGTAACAGTTCCCTGCTCTTAAGCTTTCCCAGTGGTGATGTAACAGACTGTCCTGCACTGTTACCATAGTAATAATGTGTGTAACTGCCATCACTGCACATTACCGCACTGAGATGACGTCTCACCACAACACAGACTATTCTGGATGCACCGCAAACAACCGACTACAGCCAAACATAGTGGTGATCACATGACCTTCCCAGGTAGGACGTGATGTGGACATGTGACAGCGGCCATCTTCTGTCCTGTGTCTGCTCGGTGCGGAGGAAATCAATGGACTGATTAAAGGGCCAGTAGTATTTTAATTGTTCATTACAGTGTATGCCCACAGCATTATCTGCTAAGGGAAGCAAAATTTAAAATAACTAATTACATATTGGCTTATAGCTTATTTAAAGACCCATTTGTATAAGAATGATGCTTATTCTGTGAAACCACTTGTTAAGAGGTTAATAAAAACAGCACCATGTCAGTCAGACTTGGAGGGTGGGGGGGGGGGGGGGCATATGCAGAACTCATGAATATGCCAGCTTTAAGTCTCTGCTGGAAGCATGGTGGACCTAGCTGCCAGCTTATTAGCATTTTGGGCACAAACATTTTGCAGCTGTACTAGGGAGATATCATTGATTGTTTTAGAAAAGTAATTGAACCTTGACCTCTATGTACGCAGCAGCTCTTCAATATTGAGATTCCAGTATTTAGGTTTTTACTGCTCCCCGGTCTGCTAAACCAAAACTTCTGTCATATATTTTCCTTTTACTTCTTTAATCTTGGATAAGATAAAGATACTGTAGGTTATTTTGGATAATTACAAGTGCTTTTACAATTCATTGCACCGAAGAAAAAGTGCAGTGTATAAAAATATATAATGAATACAGACAGTCTTATAAAATATATGTATGTTTTCATGTGTTCAGAATTTGCGTAGCCGAACAAGTGAAGTATAACCGAGTCATTGCTCTGTGACAACTCGTAACACTGAACTTATTTCTTCACCTAGAAAATCTCATTCCCAGACTCAACATTAATCTTGGTTTATTGTAAGAAAAATCTAGCAAATAAGGCCCCTTCCACAGTTGCTTTTTCCACGCACATTTTCTGCGCGTGCTTTTGACGCACAGAATTTGCAATGCACTCTGACCCATTGTAATCAATGGGTCTTTTCAGACATTTCATTTTTTTCCACGCAAGTGAAAAAAAAACGTGCGTTTAAATCTCGGCATGCTCTACTTTTGCAAGTCACGCGCGTGAAAAACGCACCATACAAGTCTATGGAGACACATCAAAAACGCATCGCACTCTGAGACACTTGCAAGTGCAATGCGTTTTTCACGCATCAATTGCCATAGAAAAGATAGACCTAAGCCCTGAGTCCTTTCACGTGCAGGTAGTGCATTGAAAATGCGCATGAAAAACTGAGACACTGAACAAACTCTGACTGAAAACTGATTGCACTCTGATGCAAAATGTCAGTTTTTCACTGACCAAACCCTGATCGCACCCTGATCAAACTCTGACGTGATCTGCAACGCAAGTGTGGAAGGGGCCTAAGTCTTTACTGTCATATTTGCTACTGCATAATAGTAGATGGGAAGTGCCAGCATGGCCTAATGTGGCCAATGAGATCATTATTCCTGTGACCTTCATTCAAAGCGGTGATTTGATTGGTTGCTGTAGTCATACATGCCATATTAGGAGACATTTACTACGGTGTTTCTGCCAGTTTTGTGGTGCTCTCACCGCATGTTCTGCTCTCCGACCTATTTATTAGCTGGCGGCACCAGAAAAAATGACTTTTTTTCGCCTGCTCCGACTTTTCTACAAAAGACTTGTGAATGGGGCCCCCTTTCACCTTAAAAAAAAAAAAATTAAATTTTGCACACTCACACATTCTTACACACACACTTATACACTCATGCGCACACATTTATGCACAGATACATACACACATACATGCAGTATATATGCATCTTATACACACCCACAGTTTATAAACATCAAAGACACCATATAGTACATATACATCACATATGCACACACACATAGAGCATATATTCACACATACAGAGTGAACATAGTATATAGCAGGAAGTAAAGATGAGGCATTCCAGTCCAGTCTGCTGTCTTCTTATCTGAGCTACCAACTCAGGTGTGTACTGTGAACATGTGCACTGTTATATACATATTATGCTTTACAATGTGGAGTATATTATGTATATAATGGTGCACATCCTCCATTCCTCTATCCTCCATTCTAGTGTGTTGGGCCAGATGTTGGGGCCCCCTGACACTTCGAGTACCATAGCAGTTGCTGTGGCTGCTACCACTGTAGTTACGCCCATGGAAAAAAAAAACAGAGACCTAGCCACTATTACCTCCATAGGGCACCCTAATGATCATTTATGGTTACGGTGGTCCCACCCTATTTATTAAAAAGCTGGGGTTCTTTGTACCCCAGAGCGCATGAAGCAGATGATTGCATGTGAGCAGCAACTGTATACATTTTCTATGGAAGTCAAATAAAGCACTCAGCTATGTCCAGGAATCCCAAAAAGTAGCCATGTGTGAACAACATTCTGCATTTGTACAATTGCAGAATGTTGTATAATTCTCACAAATTATAGGTTCTTAGTGTTTAGTCAAAAGCCAAATTTGTCCAAGGAGAAAATAATAATTCTACCCATTTTACACAATCTGTGCAGAGTAACTATACAGTGTTATCTACAAACACTATAGATGACTTCCAAAATCTTCAGATCACGGCGTTAAAAATCTTTTGGGTAATTTTTTTTTTTTTCAAACTTCATGCATTTGGTTTTATTTTCTACAGACTTTTTTGTTTCTAGAATAAAACACTGTGGGCAGTTGATTAAAAAAAAGTGTTTAAAAATATTAAAATTATCTTCAATTACACCACATTGCCTAATCCTCAATGATAAATCTGGTGAAGTTAAAAGGGAACCTGTCAGCACCACCTCTATTTTTCTCCATGCACATGTTCCAAAAGTGCATAACATGACAATGCTACTTAGTCCCAGGGGCAGGAATTCAAAATCGGACAGACGTCTGCTGGATCTTTTCCCCAGCCCACATGCTCAATTCCTTCCCTTGGGATGTCCCTCCCCTGGTTTCTAGCTGCAGCCCATCAATGATAAGAGGGAAGGACTGGACTGGGGAAAAGATCCTGGAGAAGACATGTATTTGATTTTAAATTCCTGACCCCGGCAGCCAGGTAAAATACACTACATGATTATGACGAACCTATACTACTCATAAACATGACAACAGCAATTATGTAATTGTCATGTTTTGGGCTTTTAGAACATGTGTGTGGTGAAAAAATTAGGGTTGCGTGGCCCCATTGCCCTCATTCAGGGACCTTGCCACAAGTCCTGAGACAGCGCATCAGCTGTGGCTGGAACTTTCTCAGCTCGGCTCCTTCCTGGGCCACATGGGGTCTGAGGCAGCTTTCAACTCCCCACTGATGCCCTTTGAGGGTCTCTTCAGCCTAGCATCCCCTCAGGAACACTGTATCTCACAAATATACTGCCTCTAAGTAAAGGAATCGGAAAACTCCAGTCTGCAGTACACTGCTAGCTGGGAGAAGGAATTTGGCATAGACCTATCTCCCAAAGATTGGGACAAAGCCTTCCTCTTCACTCACAATCTCTCAGTTGCCTGTGCTATGCAGAACCGCAACTAAAAAATTCTCTCAAGATTGTATAGGGTCCTGACCCTACTGATATTCTTAGCTGCTAGATATGCGTTTGAGATGTGGTACCGAAAAGGGAGATATGCTCCACATATGCAGCAAACTCCTCCCCTTCTGGAACCAGGTAATTGAGATTTCTAAGACTCACTTGAACGCCCCGGTAGCTGGTAAACTGGAAAGAGCCTTACTATCTATCTTACCCTGCGAGATCGGGAAACAAAAATGCAGTCTGCTCACATTCTCATTAATGGCAGCACGCTCAGTGATGCCACGAAGATGGCGCTCTGCCACACCTCCCTCTATCTCTGACTGGGCCCAGGAAATGCTTAAGATTTTCCGTATGGAAGAAATTATGGCGGATATAAATGGCCATTCAGTTAAATTCCTGAAACGATGGCAGCCTTGGATAGTGTTCCGAGACTCTCTGACCTTCAAAGACCTAGTGAAGCCTAGATAGGCGCCTGGTAAGGAGGTGGGGAAAGGTTACCTACGCCCCACTACCCCCCCCCCCCCCCCACACACACGCCTCTCTAGATGGACCTCTTGCGCCCCTTTATCAAACAAATCTCCTTAGGATCCAATGTGACGCCCACTTCTCCCCCCTCTCTTTCATGTATATTTCCCTCTAATAATTTGTCAGCATGAATGGATTGTGTCCCCCCCTTGTCTTGGATGTATAGTTTATAACCGCTACTAAAGTAGGATTCATAATTTTCCTCTAAGAGACCTGTACCTTACTACACTACACGCCTATTGAATCTAGAGCCTCTGATGACACTCCCATCCCTGGAGGCTCACAGTACTGCCCCCGCGCTGGCACAATGCACGTCATGCTGAGACATCTGTATACTATGTTAAGGCAGGCCTCAGCATACTGGAAGCCCTCCACGATTCTAGGATCCTGTAATCGCCTATACGAGGGGCTAGTCTCAACTTGATTGGTTATCCGGGAATACTACTAAAACTAAATCTTTGTACTCAGGATGAGCGAACATATGTCCACAAGCAAAATCCCTTATGTTTATATTGTTTCTTGTATACTGTTTGTTTTGACTTCTTGTCCCAGCTGGATATACATATTGTTTTACGTCATGTACATGTGAAAACTTTAATAAAATTGATTGAACATAAAAATAACCTTGATCAAGATTGAAGATTTAACAAATAGGCGAATGTTTATTTTATGGCCTATACCTACCTCCTTGTAATTAATGAGGTGACAATCATATCTTTAGATGTTTGGGTTTTTGCAGTGCTCCATCTCAAACAAATATTGTAAAGATGATAAAAATAGCACTCAATTCAAAGACGTCAGCAGAAAAAAATAAAACAATTTCCTAATGATTGTGAGAATTAGAACTGACAACTTCATATTCTTCACTATAATCTCATTTCTTACTCCTGAGTTTAGGAAAAAGGCTTACAAAACTAAAATGTCATAATCCGTTTATATATAATCAAACATGCTGATGATGAGTTATTGTTATCCTATTTTGACAAGTCTGATAATGTAACTCTTGAGCAAACACAAATATCATGTTCCTCCTGATTTATATATGATTAGAGTGATTAGAAGGAGATTTCCATTAGTTAGATTGGAGAAACTCTTATACCTTTTTCTAAAATATTATGATTTGTACATTGATGTTGATTTAAATGGTAACCAAAAAAAGTGTAACCAAACCTAAAAGTATTGACTAGAGAAGGTCATAGTAGTAAACTTTGTAATATACTTAGTATTATACTGTTATTACGTAACAGCTTCTCTGTTCCTTTTTTCTGCACTTTCTCCTGCAGTGAGCAGTGTCCATCCACTTCAGAGAGATAAACAGGCTAAAGAGCAACTTGTTCCATACTTATTGTACATAATTTATGTTTGAAGTGTGCTTGCAGGCTACATGTTCACCACCATATCGACTCCAATCGTCTGTCAAGCCCCCACCCACGGCATCATCAGTGGGTTGGTGGACATCGATTGGTTACTATGAAAGCCGATGTTTGTTTCATAGGCTTATCATCCAGGTACAATATCCCTGTCAGATCTATGAACTTTCTGGCTTGGAAGCTTGTTGAAATTGACCCCATTCCCCTACTGGTATCAATTGTAGCCAGCAATGTGCCAAAATATATGAGAAGGCCTGTGGCTTATCATATCAGAGACACAGACTACATAATAAGGGACTGTCAAGACCGTTGTGAAAAGGTCTTGATAAATGCCTGCTTTATGACCTTGACCTGTGCTTTATGAACAGCCTAAAAAATAAAGCTGAAATAGCAATTCACAATTAAATTCTGCATCTTCCGAATCACTTCATTAAAATAACAAACTGTTTTGGGCATATTGTCACATCACGTATTCTGTTTGGTGAATCTTGGCAGACAGCTCACATTAGAAGCTTCTGATAGGACGTGCTGTTGGCTACACTCTCTCTTTTCCTAGAAACAAAAGGAGTATGAAATGGAAAAAAAACACATTGCATACTTACATTTTGAGTAGAGTTCAAGAGAAAACATGTCTATCAAGTTTATAGAGGGATGTATGTATACTGTATATGTTCATGTAAGGGTCAGACTGGGAATAGAAAGACGGACACACACTGTGAACCCTAAAGCTGGACCCACCACAACTTCCCTACCTACATACTCGAGGCCAAGGCAAACAAATGAACAAGCAGAATATTTTGAGCCAAGAAGAGGACAACAAAGTACCAAATCAATAGAAAAAGGGATAGCGAAGGGGTCAGAAGATACCAGATGTAAGCACAATTGTTATTACATGTGAACTAAACAAGCACTGAGGATAAATGTATGTGATGTCAGAATCCTGCTTTAAACTTTGAGAGGATAAGGGTTCTGTCTATCACAGTAGGGTAACCAGAAAGGAGACTACTGGGTGTAGTACATAATTAATCGATACTGATGGGAAGTAATAGACAATGTTTATTGGCGCATCATCACCCGCACCTTGTTGACAGAGGATAATGCAGGCACAGATATTACACTTCATGTATTCAATACTTTTTCCCTGTGTCATTTTCATCTTTTGTTTGATTTCTTCACCATTGTGGAATGGATGGGTTTTTTGTTCCTGTTATCTGGGGAGAATTTCATGTCAATAACACCTTAACACCAGAAATGTATTGGTGTTGTGTTCAATACTTATTTCAATACAAGGAGGAGAGGAAAAAGTTGTGAGGGATTATCTGGAGCCAAGCGCCAAAATGGTATGCACAAAATGAGGGAGGGGAATATTGGACTGGAGTTGCAGCGTCACGCCCCGGAGCTGGATGTGGATCCAGATGTATTGTGTAGAAATAGAGAAAAAGAGAAAAAACGGGGTCAAAGAGTGAGACGCACTACATCCAAAGTGTATTGTTGATTATTTTTATTGGAATTATGACTGCGCGTTTCAACACCGTAATGGCGTCTTCATCAGGTCAAACACTGTGGGGTTGCATAGTAAAGAACATAAAGTATCATGGTTATATATATATACCGTATATACTCGAGTATAAGCCGACCCGAGTATAAGCCGAGACCCCTAATTTCAACACAAAAACTGGGAAAACCTATTGACTCGAGTATAAGCCGAGGGTGGGAAATGCATTGGTTACAGCCTCCCAGTATATAGTCTGCCAGCCCCTGTAGCATACAGCCTGTCCAACCCCTGTAGCATACATCCTGCCCAGCCCCTGTAGTAGGAAAAAAAATAACACTGTACTCATCTTTCCGACGTCCCCCATAGGTCCTCTTCTGTCTCAGACTGTCTCAGACAGAAGAGGACCTATGGGTGACGTCAGAAAGGTGAGTTTTGTCTTTATGTTTTTAGTTGACTCGAGTATAAGCCGAGTTAGGGTTTTTGAGCACAAATTTTGTGCTGAAAAACTAGGCTTATACTCGAGTATATAAGGTAAATACCTATATATATGTATATTTACTTATCATCAACCATTTAATTAATTAATCATGTTTATATCTATCTATTTATTTAATTATTTAATTATTTATTTATTATTAATAACCAATGAATTGACCAAGTATCTGCCTAATTTCAAATTAGACTCTCTGTTTACATATACACACTTCCTCCCTTCTAACCCTGGTTTAACCCTTGTTTCACTAAACCTTGTGTTTTACATTTGTGTTTTATATTTATATTTGTGTTTTATATTTGCCCTTTATGTTTACTAACTACTAACCATGATACTTTATGTTCTTTACTATGCAACCCCACAGTGTTTGACCTGCTGAAGACGCCATTACGGTGTTGAAACGCGTAGTCATAATTCCAATAAAAATAATCAACAATACACTTTGGATGTAGCGCGTCTCACTCTTTGACCCCGTTTTTTCTCTTTTTCTCTATTTCAATACAAATTATAGAAGAACACCTGACTTACATACGACCCCTAGTTACAAACGGACCTCTGGATTTTGGTAATTTGCTGAACTTTCGTTCTAGGCTACAATAAACAGCAATAACAGTTATCAAAGGTGTCTGTAATTAAGATTTATTGTTAATTATGGTTGTTATGACAACCCAACATTTTTAAAATCCAATTGTCACAGAGACCAAAAAAAATTTGACTGGGGTTTCAATTATAAAGTATATAGTTCCGACTTACATACAAACTACAACAAACCTACGGAACCTATCTTGTTCGTAACCCGGGGACTGCCTGTATACGCACAATATGGAGAACAGCAGAACTTGTGACTCAATGGGGCTCATTTACAAAGGGTCTCGCTGCTCACTTTCGACAGACTGTGCACCTTTTTTGGGGGATTACATGGCTCGCACAGGTATTTAACAAGTGTCTGAGCTGGGATTATGACATACACTATCTTTTTTTGCCGCAACTGCGATGGCTTCCATGCTGCACAATTTAGGAGGCGTGCGCTTCGGACTAAGCGCGGGATTTAACTTTCAAATTGTGTCACAAGCCCAAGCACTTACATGCACCACTTAAAAGATGGTGACCTCTGTCGGACCTGAGCGGGGAAGCGACACATGCAGGATATCGGGCGCACAATCTTAGTGAATTGGGGCACAGTGCATTATACACGGACAATCCACTTTATGTGAACTCATGCGGAGTAAGTAAAAGTGCCCCAATGTATTTAAACTGCCTAGAACCTTGACAAATAGCACATCCTGATAACAATAAAGAAAAAACATCAGCACTCCAATATTTAAAAAAACTAAAAGGGTACTTTTATTCCCACGTCAGACAACGTTTCAGCTCCAATTACACGTTTTTTTCTTGGTGCACCTTTAACATGTAGCATATGACAGAATTCTGTCGGACTTTGCATGTTAAATGTGGCGCATGGTCCAACTGTGCACCGGAACGCCCCTTTATGTGTAGAAATTTGTGTCGCATCGGCTATGGCGCAGTGGGACACAAATTAGTCATGTGCGAAACGTATGTGTCGCTGACTTAAATACCTGCACAAGCAGTTTGCACATAAAACATGCAAAGTCCGACAGAAAACTGGCGCAAGGTCCTTAGTAAATGTGCTCCTGTGTGTTAAACCCCAGTGCATGATCATGTGAACTTACACAGGTGCATGGCTGGTTATATCTACAGAAAGTAAACAATGAAGCTTCCTATGGCATGACGGCAAGAAGGCAGCAAGCAGAAATCTTGGAAATCTTGAGGAATTGATACAGAAAGTATATTGGAAAATTTTATTAATTTCATTAACAAACCATATCAATTAATTGCCGGAATGTGCTTAAAGTGGACAACCCCTTTAAGTCACCTCCCCTCTGAAGATGGGTGTTTTTCTTGTTGCCTACAAAGTTTTTAAATATCAAATGATATTATGTATATGTATATTAAGTGCATGCATTTAGTAACAATGGATAACTGTTAGAAAAATATATTGAAGTCTATTTTCAGATTTTGGATCTGATGTGTATTTATTGAAATATCCCCTTTTAGAACATGTTTAGAAACGTTTACAGTGCCCACTCTGCAGTGGCCAAACCTCTCACTAGCAGAAAGAATCAACCTTCGCTGAGGAGCAAGTTGTGTGGACAGAGGAGAAGTGGTACCGTAGAACGGCGGGCAGACGGCAGCGCGCGGCGAGAGGAGGAGGAGCTGAACGCTGATCACCCCCGCCACTCTCCATAGAGATGTATGGCGACGGGCCGTAATACCGGGAAAGATAGGACATGTCTATCTTTTCCTGTACTTGCCAGGTCTATGGGGACGTATATTGGCCGTATATACATCGACCGTATATATGTCCCCCTTGCGGCAGTGTGAATATAGCCTTAGCTATATTTTTGCGGTTCGCAATGGTACATTACCGTTTTGTCGTTGTGTTCTCCTGATGATTATGTCGAACACACTGTGGTTACAACTTGACATATTTGCATGGTGTTTGTCTTATTTTTTCTTGTGTTATTCTTTCATTGTTTATGCAAACTAAATACTTCAAAAACATATATGTAGCGGTCATTTTGCCTGCGACCGATCTAACACACACAACTCTCAATTAGTCTAAAAACCACCCCCAATTTGTGCAGCAACAGGGCCCTTGCACCCCAAATAACATGCTCTGTGTCCTGCTGGTGGCCTATTCATTTGACATCTGTCCTATCGCATGGATTTTTATGCTGTGATAGGCAGGTATCTGGTGCGAATTATATCTGAAATCATGACATTCACGAAATGAGTGGTGACCTCGAATGGATTAATCATTTTACATTATTCCTGTCCCAAAAGAGTTTCCAATCTATGGAAATACATTAATCCCCTTTAGCTTTCAGGACACTAAACTGTCTCTGTGTGCCAGGGCATTTCATCGTGTCAGCCATAAAACTTTAACCATTTTTGCAACAGATAACATTTTTTTCCTGTGCTTTGGATAATTGGGAACAGTAGATGTACAGTAACCATTTTTGAGCTCTGAATTAAAATATGTGATACAGGCAGTACCCAGGTTACGTACAAGATAGGTTCCTTGGGTTTGTACTGAAGTTGACAGTGTAAGTCAGCCGAATGTATTATTGCAGTATAATTTTTTTTGTCCCAGTGACAATAGCATTTTCAACATTTTGTTTGTTGTAAAGGGTGAAGGATATCAATAAAACCTCAATACAGCACCTTACAGCTGATCATTGCAGCCTGGGACTATAGTAAAGCATTCAGGGCTTCACCAGAGGTCACAGTGGGCAGAGGGGTCCGTCTGTAACTAGGGGTTGTCTGTAAGCCGGGTGTCCTTAAGTAGGGGACGCCTATATGTACCTGCACATCCAATGCAAGTGTTACTGCACACATGGAAGGGATGGGACAGCTGATATTTTTAACTCCGTACTTTTCGAGCCATTAGGCGCACCGGAAAAAAGGGCACCAGTCGCATGCGCCTTATATATGTAATAATTCCATATATAGCGCATCGGACTATAAGGCGCAGGGTCGGGGGCGTGGCGGAGGTCTGGGGGCGGAGCGGAGACCCGACGGGACGGGACGGGACGAGACGCGACGCGACGCCGAGACGAGACGCGGAACGCGGGGAAGGTGAGCGGGGAAGGTGAGGGGGGAGGTAAAGAATAAAAACTTACATAGATCCCGCTACCGGAGACAGCAGTTCTCCGATCGGGATGCGACCACCCGGCAGAGAAGTGTTCGTGTCCGTGTGGTCTGCAGTTCCGCTGGAGATCTGCTGTCCGGTGGTAGCGGGGACCTATGTAATAGTCGGGCCCTGCCTCATATCGGGCGCACCGGTGACTATAAGGCGCACGTTTGGATTTCCAGGAATCCAAGGGATTTTAAGTGACCTTATAGTCGCGAAAATTCCGTGTTACCAGTTTAAACAATTTAAACATGTTATTGATTTTTGTTTGATAGAGCGACAAGGGTAAAGGAACAGTAGTGTAAGGAAAATGATATGTGGTTTTCCAAATGTTCAAACTTGTAGTTAAAAATATCAGCTGGCCTGTCAGATTTTATTTACACAGGTTCTTATAGGATTCCTTCATAATTTTTTGCATAGGATGTGCATGTACATTCAGAGCTGAAAAATAGTTACTGTACATCTACTGTACCCATTCATCCAAAGCGTACTGTACTTTTGTACAGAGAAAAGTAACAAGAAAGCAGGGCTTGAACACTTGAGTACAGGCAGTCCCCGGGTTACGTACAAGATAGGGTCTGTAGGATTGTTCTTAAGTTGAATTTGTATGTAAGTCGGAACTGTATATTTTTTAATTGTAACTCCAGTCAAATTTCTTTTGGTCTCTGTGACAATTGGATATTAAAAATGTTGGGTTGTCATAAGAACCAGGATTAACAATAAAGCTTCATTAGACGCCTGTGATAACTGTTACAGCTGCTTATTGTAGCCAAAGATTAAAGTACAGAAAATTAACAATTACCAGAGGTCCGTTTGTAACTAGGTGTCGTCTGTAAGTCAGGTGTTCTTAAGTAGGGCACCGCCTGTATTCTATGTGATTATGGCAGAATATCACAGAACGGCAATGAGCTGTTATGTTATACCAAGGCGCTGAGAATCAGCTGGGCCCGGTAGTAGGATGAGATCTGCTTCGTATAATGTATATGAATTCTTGGACGTTTATATGCACTTCTAGTCGGCGTGATCCCCTGAAGCATGCATGCATGGACATCTATAAAGCTATAGAGCACCAAATAAGGAAGATCTGCTTAGGTTTTTGTTTTACTCTCACTGCCGCTGCCTTACACAGATGTAAACGTGTTAGAAACTAAATATTTGCAGAGTCAAGTGAAACTGCCAGAAGAGACTCAGAGAAGAAGGATTTCATACCGAAGGGTTACAAAGGGATTGCTCAGAGCATTTTGTCATATCAGACGTAACCTGACTGCTGCAGAGGAATCTAGGCGTGGGCAATGTATTTAATGTTGGGGAATGTAAGGTGTAAGTACTGCAAACAAAATCCCTGACTATACAGGTTGTAGCACGATTGCTTTCAGGAAACACAGCTATTATATACAATGTGTATATATAACATTACACTCTCTGCTTAGTCTACATGAATTCATTTACTGCCTGAGGGGTTCAGTTAAGTGATTGTGTCATACGTAATCTAGCATAATACCTTCTAGAGGGATAGGATTAACCCCTTAATGGTGAGGCCCTTTTTTGCGTTTCCATTTTTCACTCCCCACAAAAAATCTATAACTTGTTTATTTTTTCCATGTACAGAGCTGTGTGAGGGTTTGTGTTCTGGGTATCAAATTGTGATGGTATTTAATATTCCATGCCGTGTACTGGGAAGCGGGGAAAAAATTCCAAATGCAGTGAAATTGGTGAAAAAACGCATTTGTGCTATTTTCTTGGATTTTAGGGCTTTCACTGTGCACCTCAAATGACATGTCTACTTTATTCTTTTGGTTGGTTTGATCACGGGATAACAAATTTGTATAGGTTTTATAATGTTTTTATACATTTACAAAAATTAAAACCGCCTGCACAAAAAAAAACAATGACCAATGGTCATTGGTGCCTGAATGTCCAGGTAAAAAATTTTTTTTTTTATCAATTCTGTTTTTATTTCTTTTTAGCAATGAGAAACATACAGCATCACATTCAGTTCTGTCAAAACGGCTCTGCGTACATCTAGATGCGAGTCCAACTGTCTATTACAAATGTCAGCAAGTACATATTTATATAGGCATAGGCATACATGCCATGTTTAGAGGATTTCTTGACTAATATCACAGGCGTTTCTCTCCCTTTGTAATATTGTAATTCAGTGTCCCAGGTACATTTTTTTCACCTTCTCCTATGCGCTTCTTTAAATGACAATATCACTGGGAAAGCTTCACATATCATACGATTTATACTTTGCCTATTCATGACATGTGAGACTTTAACTTGATAGGATTTTTTTTTTCTGTTTCTCAACTTACTTTTTATTATTTTCAGGTAAAAAAGTATAAACTTAAATCTTAGCAGGCCTCAAAAGATAGAACATGGACATAAATCAACATAAAAGGTTCACAAAAAAAATTTATGGTATGACCAAAACCCCGTCCCCCCCACCCCATCCCTCCACCCCATCCCTCCTTTTCTCGCAGTTGCCAGGCTCCCATCCAAATCAGTCAGTCACATAAAGAGCAGGTAACTCAAGTGGTAACCCTACGATGAGGGATTTGAAGCCTACCTAAAGTACTTACTAAAGGACACATCAACTTGTCAATGCCAATAAATTTTCGCCAAAATTTTTTTTGTTTCCCTCCTACTTCTACACACTCCAACCAAATATATCCCAGCATAATAACTAATACATCAGAGGCTTGTGGTGCTGCCGGTTGGTGTCACCTAGATAACAGTGCTCTTTTAGCTGCAAGGAAGCATACATGAAGGGCCGGTGGGATATTTTTTATTAATAACATATTTTTTTCTTTCTAAAATTTTGCAAAAATTGAGTAAAAATGTGAAAAAAGGGTTTTTTTTGTAATTCTTCTGATTAAAGTTTTCTTTTTTAAATAAGTAGCAACTTTTACCAAAATATATTCCATCACGCTTCCCCAGGTACAGCTACAGATGCAGAGGGTGCATGTACTTCTGCAGCTTCACCATTCTGACTTCAGCTGACCGCTGGAGGGAGATATAGGCCTATGAAATTGTCCACTGTCATGACGTTAATAAATGTCATATATATTGGGCATGTGCCATATATAGCCAAATGACAGTCATGAAAGGGTTACATTACAGCGTCATCTATGCCATGTTTAGAGGATTTGTTGACAGGCTTTTCTCTCCCTTTGTAATATTGCTTGCAGAAATAATTAAATAAAACTACTATTTCTTTTTTTCAAACTTCTTTTTGCTTATTTTTTGCCCTTTATCTTTTAAATGCACAATTAAAAAATAAATATTGATTTAAAAAAAAAAGAAAACACTGGTAAAGTAAATATTCCTATCTTGTTGTTGTATACAAGGTTTGTTTTAGAAACACAACTTTTTTAACTATATTATTTACTGTCAACCTGGAGGTTACTGATACTCAGCTGGTTCCTTTTCTGTTGAATATATACCGTACTTCTCACAACTCTGAAGACATAAAATATTCCAAACAAGATTGCAGTTATTTCATGCATATAATTTTTGCATTTTGCCATCTGATTCTGAACTAAAGTTTAAAAAAGTATGTGAGAAAAGCACAATATAAATGTGATCGACTCCGACTTACATTTTCCCTTCTTGTTATCCCCAAAATCAAGGTTTCTCAGCTAAATGGCCACATAACCATTTAGAAAGACATTTCTAAGCTAGCTAGGACTACACTCTCATTGCCCTGTTCTATCTTCAGGCTCTAATCTATAAGTATATAGTCAGGGAGGCTGAGTTTTGAGCTTCTTATGTTTAACCATGTGACAGGAATTTGTGTAATTATTAGTAACTATGATAAGCTGCAGAATCCCCTCTTCCCTTACTACTCACTCACATATAGAAAGTACATCACTGGAGGAAGATTCATAGATGATATATAGATTCACTTGTACTTGCTTTGTCTACCAAAACCACAGCAATGCAAGGTTAACCATGTGTGGTTATTGTGTTACAGCACACAACACTATGCATGACAATCCAGTAATAATTTGACCCTTATTTACAAACATACAAAACATTACAACCCTGTCAAACCTGGTTGGCAGCGCCAGATTATTGTCGAGGGCTCCCAGGGCACATGCACCAGGGCCCTCACCAACTTAACACGAATGGGGTCCTGCAGTACATGTCAGACTGCAGCACATGCTCACAGCTTACAATCTCCGGGAACAATGTGCTCCTGCCTCCCTGTCTCCACGCTGCCACCCACAGGCTCTCATTCTGCGTTAAGCGTGCTTTTCAGGAGCTGAGCTGCATGTAGAGTGACACCGAGAGGAACACTATACTGTTCGGCAGCCAAGTTCTAGCCAATCAGTATTAGGTTTGCTTTGTCACACATCACTCAGCATGTGTGTGGGAAGGTGGCCTGAGTGATCTGTGAGGAAGAGAACCTAATACTGATTGGATAAGACTTGGCTGGTGACCAGTTCAGCCAACCAGTTTACTAAGGGGGTTACGTGTTACTCTGCATGCAGATCAGCTCCTGAAAAGCACACAGTATGCAGAATGTGAGAGGAGAGAGAATTCTCATGTAAGTAGGAGAAAGTATGGAGTATAACTGACCCCATACATTTACTGTGGACATCTCCATGCTATTGCTTCCCCTCCACCGACTGCTACTGCTTCTGGCTGTAGTCTGCATTAACCATTTGCTGCTGATGCCCTTTTCCTATTTTGGGGTTCCATTTTTCGCTCCCCTAATTGAAAAATCCATAACCCTTTTATTTTTCTGTATATGGAGCTTTATAAGGGCTTGTTTTCTGTACAACAAATTGTACTTCTTACTGATGGTATTCAGTATTCTGTGCCATTTACTGAGAAACTGTTTACTGGTAAATACTTTTTACAGCTTTCATTTTGCCCTGTAATAGACACTTGCTCATTATTCTCCGGTACAATCATGGAGATACCAAATTTGTTTAAGATATAATAGATTTTAAAAATATTAAAATCTTTGCGAAAAGCCATCTAATATGCAGCCACAGATGGTAAATGTGAACCACTGTCTGGGTTACATTCAGTTGGGGCCTTCACCAGATTTTGCAGCTAGTGGCCCCCACCAACCTTAATTCAGTTGTGCCTGCTGGACATTACTCAACAAAAAAAGTGATATTTCTCACACCGTTAAGATATTTATCATACTTCTCTGTCTCACAAATTATGGAAGTATACTCAAGTTATATGATCCTCAATTGCACACAGAATTTCATTCAAAGTTTATGGGCCTGACAAAGAGCTAGCGCACATGTATGGTCCCAGAAGGACAACGATCTTTGATTTGAAGATCAGCAGGGTCCAATTGTTTGGACCTCAGATCACCATACGTTAGTTAGATAAATGTGATAAATGTTTTATGGGCCATCTCCAAAGGGATGCCATATCCAAGACATCTCCCTTCATGCATACTTGTCTGTGCCACATTCCACTGCAGTATTTTATACAATCTTCTGCAAGATAAAACTAGAATTGAAAATTGATCTACATAAACTTTGTTGATCTAAACTTTTCTTGCCTGTTCTGAATGGGACCCAAGACAACCTTGTTTCCCTCCCTTCTCTTCTCTCCTGCCCCAATTTCCAAGCTTTAGGAGGTCTATTGACCTACTGTTTGTATTGTAGACCATACTACAGGGTCCAGTTAGTTTTATATTGTAAAATGCTGATAAAAATAGTGTAAAAGAATAGGAATGGAACTCTCTCTCCTGATTTATATTACACACACAGTAATAAGCAGCTGAAAATTCACCTGAGATTGTCCTGTTCAAACTGGATATCTTACAATGTATCAAGTCTTTCTGGTTGGCTTGTAAGTTTATAAATTATAATGTATCGAGTTGTTTCAGAAGATACTGTATATTCTGCATAGCTCCATACGTATAGACATGTTGTATGTAAGCAGCAGTTTTTGTGTACATAGAGACCTCAGTATTTGTATAGATACAAGAATATGTATATGTTATGCATAACATTTATTCTGCCAATAAAAGGTGTTGTTTCATTAAAACAAAATAGACATTTTTTAAAAACAAGGTTTACCTAACATTAGGCCAGAGACCAAAGCAGGAGACACTTACCATTCTCTGTGTAGTAGTACTGCCATTTCAATGTAGAATATCGCCCAATGACATGGCTCCTGATGAGAGTGCTGCCCCTGCAAGACCCTAATACTATAGACTTATTCTGAGGTTTAGTTCTCCAATATTTTTAAGACTAAAAGCCCCTTCAAATATTCCTTTTACTTATTATCCCAAAGGTCTGACCTAAAAAAACATTTCCAATAGCCTGACATTTTTTTTCTCAGCTTTAACACAGCCGCTGGAATGAAAATGTGTTTTGTATTGGAGTGAAGAAGCACTCTAGACATTGCTAAAATTTGCCAAAAATACATGGCAAATGTAGACTTTTTTTTCTGTGACTGACAATTCAATTAGCACTCAAAAATAAAATAAAGTTTAAAAACGGTTTCAATAGCCTGGATACCCCATTTCCTTATGATCCGTTCAGCAGCACACATATCCCCTAGACACAACTTGGAAGAGAACAGGTTAACAAAGAAGTAGCAGACAATCAATCAATTAATGCCTTGGCTGACTCCACCTATATCGGAAGCACACCGATTACGTCACCACATACTTAACATATTTACCCTGAGAGTTTGTACTCTCACTCATGCCATGATTAAGGGTGCGTGTAGCACCTGAAACGCGTAGGCTTTGTCCCGCTATTTGTAACAATTGGTGTTGCCATTGGGTTGTCAGTTTTTCATGTTTTAATCTTGGATAACAATAAAGACGGAATGAAAATTTTTTAACCAAGCCACGCCAGTGCCGGAGTGACTTTTTGTTTACAAGCTACAATACCACGTCAAGGTCCGGACGCACTCCACGTGCACGACTTCAGACAAAGGTGAGCCGCTATTCAAACCTACCTTTTCTTCACCTATTTATGTTTTTTGGACCGAGGTATAGCGTTGCTCCCACTCTGACACCCATGTAAGCGAGGCACACCATTATTCACTAACGGGAATAGGCAGTGGAATCGTTGAAGAAATGGATACAGGTGTGAACAGATCCCCACCAGATCGACAAAGTAAAGCCGCCCAAGTTTTTTGTGACCTAGAATCTGAGGAAAATTCCCATAATAATGCAACAATGGACACCAGAACTTGGGAAGATCTTGCTATACAGGAATGTAAAATATGGTGGGACCACACCACTCTCACTAAGTATCTTACAAAAAATATGATTCCACGTGGCCTAAGAATCAAAAAGATTCCCACTTATATATACTCTCCTGAATTTGTTACTAATTGGAACATTATTTTGTCAGAGTGCTCCATGCGGCTTATGAAACTTATTGTGGAAAATGAGGAATGTAAAATGAAAGAACTCCAGGAACAAATAGAAACTGTGAAAATGTCAATCCAAACACAAACATCAACGGAATCTATGAACGATCTTAATTGTAAAATACAAGAAAAACTCAGTAAACTAGAAGAAGACATTATGACCACCAAGAAGGAAAAATATCAAAGGGATTGCTACGATTATTCCCATAATCAAGTATATGAATGGGGAAGAAGGGACTACCATAAAACCACACCACGATCAATACTGAAAAAACATAAGAGACATAATAAACAACATGGAAACATCCCTAAAGTAAATTTTTTGTCATCAGATGGGGACACTTCTGATTATAACGATGACCTATCAGATGGAGACAACTTCAACCAAGCCACATCGTCTCAATCAGCATATTACAACAAGCCAAAAAATAACAGGAAGGTTTCAAAAAACGGACGAGACGCGGACGAAGGAAGAATAAAAAATACTCCCCCGCCCCCACAATGGACACTCCGCAGTCAACAAGCCACGAACAACAAAAAGAAATAGATGTACTGAATTTATCCCGTAAACCCCTTACAAAAGACCAGTCTGATGTATTGTCATTAGGATTGAGTTTTTCTCCCAGTAAAAACTTTGATCTGTTTAACACACTGAAGGACATCAACAAGTTTATCAGGGGTCTTACAGTTAAAAGACACTTCAGCACATCTGAATCAGACAAAGCCTCAAATCATGAACAGGGAGCTCAGGCTAACCCTGATCATAATAATATCTTTACAGGTTTCAATTTTTCGGAACAACTGTCCATACTGACTCTAGCTGAACTGGATGAACTGGATTCGACAATTACACAACAAAGTGTAAAAAAATTAAATATTCCTAACTCCCAGTTCTATCCAGTGCAGTCTAGAACTCCATCTATGGACAGATATCAAGAAATTATTGAACGGGAATTGAAACAATTGTATAATTCCTGCTCCTCCAGTGATTATAAAATCAAACCTAATCTCAATCACAAACAACGGTCAGCCCTAAGAGAACTTGAAGAGGATACCTCACGAGTCATAAAAATGGCAGATAAGGGAGGCTGTGTGGTTGTGATGGATTTAGAGGTATATATTACACAAATTCAAACTTTACTGGAGGACCGGGCGTCAGGGGATCCCACCAAAATATATACCAAACTATTAACACAAATTTTAAATGATGGAGTAGGATTAGGTGTCTTTTCTCAAAAAGAAAAGGAATTTTTGGAGGTTTCCTACCCTACTATGCCTATATTACACGCTCTTCCGAAAATACATAAAAAAATCAACCCTCCCCCTATGCGCCCAATTATTTTGGGCATTGGGTCCCTAAATGAACATGCATGTGAATGGTTGGATTCGCAACTACAACCACTGGTAAAGAGAATACCTGGTTACATCCAGGATACGAGGGATGTTTTAAGATCTATGGACAAGATGGTATGGTCCTCAAAATTTGTCTGGGTGGGGTGTGATGTTGTCTCTTTGTACACCAGTATACCCCATGTGGTTGCTATGGAGGCACTCAACCACCACCTAGATAAATATACCTCATACGAGCTCAACCACAAGCTGATTATTAAGGAATTAACATGGTATCTAATGACACACAATTTTTTTTCTTTTGACAAATCCCATTACTTACAAATTTGTGGGGTATCAATGGGGGCAAAATATTCCCCATCACTAGCTAATTTAGTCATGGCTTATTGGGAAGAGAGATATATCTATACTGATGATAATCCATTTTTAGGTTCGATACACTGGTATGGCAGATACATCGACGACCTCCTGCTGATTTGGGAGGGTGATGTGTCTGCCATACCAGCTTTTGTCGAATACATTAACAACAACTCTTTTAATTTGCAGTTTACCCATTGTACCAACCACAGAAACATGATCTTTTTGGATTTACATCTAACTACCAGTGACACAGGGAATATCATAACCCGGACACACCGCAAGGAGACATCGGGTAATACCATCTTACACGCCCGCAGCTCTCATCCCACACATACAATTAAAAGTATCCCTGTGGGAGAACTTACCAGAGCCAGGCGAAACTGCAGCACCACACAGGATTATGAGGTAGAAGCCAATAACATCACATGTCGACTGAAACAAAGAGATTATCCGAAGTGGATGTTAGGCAGAGCGAGAGATATAGTGGATAGGAAAGACCGACAAAAACTCCTATATCACAATTCCAAGGATATTTCACGTAATGTAATTACTGATATACCATATGTCACCCTACAATTTAGCAACCAATACTTCCAAATCAAACACATCATAGAAAGAAATTTACCAATTCTAAAGGAAGATGAGGTATTGGCCAACATATTACAACAGGGATGCAAAGTGGTGTCGAGAAGATCACCAACACTAGGCAATCACATTTCCCCCAGTTTGTTACGTGATCCCTCGAAAGATAGAAAGGAAACATGGCTTGACACGAAAGGTTTTTACAAGTGTGGTACGCACCCATGTATTACATGTGGCTACACTAAAAATATAAAAACCTTCACAGACACTGACGGAACCTCAACTTTCCAAATCAAAAAACATCTCAATTGTAATAGTAAGTATATTATATACATCATCAAATGTAATACTTGCAATCTAATGTACATTGGATGTACCATACGAAAATTTAAGGAGCGATTCACCGAACACCTCAGAGACATCAATAATAACAAAAAAACAGAAAAAATTCACAAACGAAATGTCTCAGGGGCCGTTAGACATTTTTTGGAAACCCACCAAGGTAACACATCCAGCCTAGAAACTTATGCCATTGAACAAATACAGGGACCTACACGAGGAGAAGATAGGCTCAAAATTTTACGAGACAGAGAGGCATTTTGGATCCTTCATTTGGATACAAGAACACCAAGGGGGCTAAATTACAAACACGAGTTCCTATTTCATTACTAACTCATGTCATCTCCAGGTTCTTTTTCCCCTGTCAAACGGGGAATTCATACACTCTTACACAAAATGTAGAACATGGAATATCACATGGGTAATAATATGAAGATAAATAAATAAGAACATAAAAATATTTCTACCACATCAATTTATAATTTACCAATTCAGATACACACTTGACACCTCCGGAACATCAGTCATGACCTCCTTGTTCTCACGTCATTTACATCATGCAACATTGTTTGCGTATGCTTATAGGAACATTATTGGAAAAATGGGGATGTCCTGGCTGACTTTTGAGTCTAATCTAATTTATTTATACGTTGTTGTTGGTCCAGAATGTGTTCTCCCGTAGCCTAGGGGAGGAGCTCATATGCACTTCTGCCTTGGAGACACATTCCCATTATATCATCATGTATTCCCACTGATCGACTAGTAATCGATTGAGTTACAATTTATGCATTGTTGTTCAGATTTTTCTATATGTTCTTTTCTGTGTTTGTTTTTGCCATGTCTTCTCTCGTGATATTGTGGCAAGAATATGTAATGTACCGGGAGGTAATATATACACATATTACATATATACACAGCAAGGGGGCGTTTTGCTGCATGTGGGTTCGGCGGTGAAACTGATGATCGCTAATATGATCCAATTGGAAAATAATCATGTTTTTCTGATACGAGTGTATATTCGAGGAGTCCTTTACTAAGGAGAAGTACATTTACTCTAGTTTTTTTATACAATACACAAGGTTGATTTTAGGGTTAATGGAATACGATTGTGCGTACCGGAAGCACACCGATTACGTCACCACATACTTAACATATTTACCCTGAGAGTTTGTACTCTCACTCATGCCATGATTAAGGGTGCGTGTAGCACCTGAAACGCGTAGGCTTTGTCCCGCTATTTGTAACAATTGGTGTTGCCATTGGGTTGTCAGTTTTTCATGTTTTAATCTTGGATAACAATAAAGACGGAATGAAAAACTTTTAACCAAGCCACGCCAGTGCCGGAGTGACTTTTTGTTTACAAGCTACATTACCACGTCAAGGTCCGGACGCACTCCACGTGCACGACTTCAGACAAAGGTGAGCCGCTATTCAAACCTACCTTTTCTTCTCCACCTATATAAGGCAGGATCAAGCACACACAGGTTGGTTACGCCATGGACAGTGGTCCTACAAAGAACACAGTGGTGTATCTTTGTGGCGGCTAAGTGGTATTACTAAAATACACCACTGTGTTCTTTGTAGGACCACGCTGTCCATGGCGTGACCAACCTGACATTATTTATGCATCGTTTTATTTCCCCTGATGAAAGATCCTCCTGGATGGCGGATCTGGAAACGCATTGGGAAGGCATTCTACGGCAATCCTAGGGACCTTTAGATTCTAGGGATCTCCTGGGACTGTCCTTGTTAGGGCAGATGCTATTCTGGGGAGCAGGGACAGAGCAGTTTTAGGGATATCTGGATGCAGTGCCTTCATCTTCTCCTGGTCTGCGATTCCCTTCTGTTGACAGTAGCAGCTCCATATTCCTGCTCAATTTCCGTGGCTCCTGACTCCTTGTCATGCGTGAGATCTTTCTGGTTTATGATCTTTTGATCTGAGATCTATTCATTGTTCGATGTAAAATTGTCTGTTTTATTACTGCTCTCCATTTCTTCTGGTGTTATGAGATGGAGTGTGGCTCTGGTCTGAAGTACTTTATGACCTTGTATTGAATATATTAAAAGTTATGTTTTAATAAGCTTTAGTTCACCCTTCCTATACATTGACCAGAGGCTAGGGACAATCATCAACTCCTTAGCAAAACTGGTTTATAACCAGAGCAACCAACCTCTTACCCTTGAGACACACTTCACTAAATTCAAACAAACCCCAATCTTACTCTTACCCCTACATCCTGACTCAAGTCTATCTTTACATTGTCCTCCTCAAACTTTGTTCCATATATTGGAACCTCCCCTGATGATTTCCTAAGGGCCTAATAGCTAGGAACTGGGAGAAACTCTGCACTCCCTGATTATGCAAACAAGGATGCAGCTCTCACAAGATGGTAGTGGACCACTCCTGACCTTTCAAACATCACAGTTTTGAACGCCCTTGACTAAGCCCATAAGATCCTGTCCTCAGCTGTCTAGTCACCAGACACACTTGTCTCCTCTTAAGGGCTTCGCTTTCCTTCCTCTTGCTGTAAATGTTCCACCTCCGATGTAGACCTACTGTTTATCCTTGCCTCTGTGACTGTCCATCAAGCCTAACTTTTTGGCACACTGTATCCTAATACACCTTGTCCGACCTCACTAATTTTATACCCCTAGACCCAATCTTGGCTATATTTGGTTATGTGGACCTACCTAAATATACCTCCATACCCAGTTGTACGCCTCTCCTATACATAGAGGTGGCATCATCGGCCAAGGCGATTTTACAGATCTAGCCCAGAACTAAACCCCCTACCCTTCATACCTTTTTGGACTAACTGACCCAAATTTTGAAAAAGAACTGGACCGACAACCCCCACCCGGGAGAAATTAAGTACAATTTTTCTTCTTCAATACTTGGGCAAGATTCATCGCTTTCTTACCGAATATCTACCTGAAAACAGGAATACCTCCACAGTCTCCAAATGGAAAGATTTGCCCAACCCCGAACCTTCTGATGAAGGCATCTTCGGGCCTAGTATGCTTCTTGACGCTTTCTTCCTGCCTCCTTTTCATTGATTTTTCCTCTCCCCCACCCCGTTTATGTAGAAAAAGATAGGATCAAATTGATCTCAGTGTTGGAATCTAACAATTCTGGGGTTAACATAACTCCATATAGAATAGACTTTAGATAAATGTAACTTTTTCCCCATGATGTTTCTTTATATACATGGTCTTAAAAGGATGGCAAACACAACAAACTGACAAGCCTTGTAAAGGTTAAATTGTGTAGAGGTGACTGGCACGTAAGACAGCAGGGTCAACCAGCATGACCTTGGCTAGGAATCTGTGCCTGGATGATTTAATAGCTGTAGGGGACACAGATCAGCACACACCTCAGGGAGATGTAAACACTGTTCTTTGGAATTCAGTCTGGAGTTACTATTTTTGAACAGCTTTCAACCCCTTGTCAGGGAGCAATGGTCATTTATTTTATTACGGCTGTAGCATGAGCAATTGGAAATACTATGACTAAAATAAAGGGATATGTACTGTGCTAACCTTACAATGTGCAGGCTTAATGTTTGCAAAAGGCATTAAATACACATAAGTCATGGATTTTTCCAAAAGAAGCAGTTTTTATAATTTCTTAAAAGAAATTAGCAGCATAATGTGCCTTTTCCTTTGGGGAGGAGCCCCAACAAAAAGTTGCCATCAATAGTTTATAGATGGGGGATGGAACCGATGGTCCGCACCACAACAGGACCACAGAAGCAGTGGGGCCCGCAATTATAGCTTCAAGCTACAACAGATAGAGGAAACTACTTCCAGCTCTGCTTTCCAATGTGTACACAGCTGAACATTGTGTGGGTCAGGTTGAACCCCCAAAACCAACCATAAGTGGCCAATCTTGAAGATAGGCCTTCAACAATTGTTCCTGAATAACACCTTTAAATACAATATAGTGAGTCTATAGCAAACTGAGAATAGTCTTTTGGCTAGAGGATGACCTTGCTTTTTGTACGTCATAAAAATATTCGAATGAGCCAGAGACGCTGCGTTCTACATCACCTGAGCGCCTTTTGGCGCACCGCCTGATAATGTATGCTGCCTCCTCTGCATTCAGTGCATCCTGCCATTGCCGGCCGATTGTGACATCTGCCCAGTATCTACAGGTGGAACTCCAGTTAGTGTGGGGAGATTTACTTCAGGACCTATAAGTATCATGTATCCAGGCTTAGGGAGGCCCAGCAGGATGTATTATATAACAGCCTTCCACTCAAATATTGAAATCACTTACACGCATCATTCGACAACTTGCCTTTTAACTCCTTGAAACTACTCTGCATGCATTTTTCTTGTATATATTGTAGAGTAAAGTAAAATAGACAAGTCAGCTACGGTGTCTATAGTAGAACAAACTTTTATTTCATCAGAAACCATGTCTTTATGATGCTTATGTCAGCAACAACTGAAATTATTTACAATTGTCTAGAAGCCAAACATGCGTTTGCAGCAACTGACATTGTTTTCTTAGAAGCATCACAGTAAATCGTATTGCACCAAAAGGTTATCTGCTTTATAATTTAATAAGTTACATTATTACAGTGCAAAAATGACATTTGCACACTTAAAACAAGTTAAAAAACCTAAAATGTATGAAATGGTGACCTAGAGATTTACATTTTAAACATTCAACATCTGTAGCTTTTGAATGAGTTTATAAATAGAACAAGTGCATATTGTACATAGCTGTTTATAAAGAAAAAAATGATACAGTACAGGTATCTGGCTACTTACAACTGAAAGCATGCACAACAATGATATTGTACACGAACGGATGACATCTTACATGGCGAAACACAGAAACTTGGCTTGGCTGCTTAGATTAATCTTCTCATTCCATTTGTTGCTAGAGGGGCCTCCGAGCCTACACTTCAGGATTTACCCTCTAGCAGCAAACAAATCAGTATAATATCTTCACTGTGCACTGAATACGCCTCCTTGGAATCTTCCAACACATGTAATTGTGAAGGTGATTTGGGGTTTTAGCACAATTTGAAGCACATGCCTTTTCTTGTCTCCATTTACTTTGAAAACTGCCTCTAAACACACACATGCACGCAACAAAGCAACCTTACACCTCTGCACAATTGTTTAAGAAGGGGATTACTCCAGTTGTTCTGAAAAGGAAAGAAGAAGAAATAAGACATCAGCGGTTTGGAAATCTGCAGAATATCAGGCTTCAAAAAGAATACATAGCACCTGGGGCCAAACTAATGTATAGTCATCTACCCTAACCTGGGAGGGTTCATCAATCAGATAAAAGGTCAGCTCTAGGATCCATGGATGCTTGCACTACTTGTAGATATGGTAAAGTTGCATTTACACTTGCAAATTGTATTTTGTGAACATTCATGGCTGCAATTGAAAAATAACTAACAAGTGCTGATATCCACAATTTTATCTGCACTGCCAAATGCCACTGCATTTCTTCAATATTGTTAATGGTAATCTTTACTAAGCAGATGTAATATGCTTTATACTGGTCTTTGTCCCTCCTGCTGCATCATATACAATACAAAACCCAGACAGCAGTATTTTGGTTAATAGAAGCAATGGCTTCATATTTATTATGGAGAACAGGCCAATCCTGTTACCATACAGAGATTCCTATGAGAGCTGTCAGTTATTTGTTATACCCCACTCCTTGTATGCAGTTTCCCATTGTTGCTTTATGGGTACGGCAGTGATACATGTCTGAACTAGGCCACCACTGCAGCCAATTAGTGGCTTCAGCTGTCACGGTACACATAAAACTGGAGGGCGGCACTGGAAGTAGCAGGGAGATAAAATGACTAACTATTCTTGCCTATTACATTGGGTAGGATCTACAATTTACAAGTGTGAATGAGGCCAATCAGGAGTAAGAATATTCCTATAATAGCGAGAATGAACAAATAGGCATCCTTTTAGCTCCCAAAAACATAACTATAAAATCTCTACAAAACACTGGCAATATACATATTTATTTACTCCTTAAATCACTGCATCATGATACACAATTATCACCATTGTTAACAGCATTCATGTGCATAGTGAATATCAAATGGCAAACATGTCCATTAGTGTGTGGATGAAGAAGTGTGTTAATTTCCCAAGGTAAAATAGTAGAGGTGAAAGGTTAAAGGTAGTGATGTATCACACATTTTAGACTGTAACCATCCATTTATTAAAAGTGACCTGTATATTACACTCTTATAATCAACATGAACAAAGAGAAATGAATTCATTCCCCACATACAATTTTGCTTCAAGGATAGACACAAAAGGAAATACAGACCACAAAAGACTTTGTTGCAATATTATGCACCTCATCTATGATTGATATAACTTTAGCCTCATGTTACATTCATGGCTTGATTTTTTTGATACATTCAGCAGATACATCAGGAAATCTCCCGTCGTATACGCTGAGCAAGCTCCACCTGTCCATCGTGCTGAGCAACATATACATGCTAGCGGAGGTCAAAATGGATGTAAAGTAGTGCATCCATCCCTGACCTCAACTGAGCTGAACTCTGGGATGTCCCCAGTTACATCACTAGGGAAACACCTTAAAGGGAACCTACCACCCCGATTCTACCTATAAAGGTAGAAGGGGTGGTAGGTGCATGAATGGGACGTGAGGATAGCCCTTTTTTGGGCTAATCCTCACGTCCCGGGTGTCTTTTAGAAAGCTTTATTGCAGGCATATGTAAATTTTATTAAGCGGCTACCTGACTTAACCATACATGAAGGATCCAAAAAAGCAGCACTCCAAAGTAGAATTGGTTAATTCACCAACATTGAGAAACGTACAATGTTTCAGCCCCTCCATGGAGCCATTTTCATTATTTTCGCATGGTTGGTGAATAAACTATACTTCAACGGATTGCTCTTTCATTGGATTCTTCATTTGAGACTTGCACGCACCTTGGAGCCAGGTTTAATTGAGGTGTGCACCCTACCTCTTGACAAAGATCCATTGTCATAGCGTTGCAATATCCATACAATGGAGAGCTATTATTTATCATATGGAAGTGTTGATTTGTAAAGCTCTACGGAATTTGATGGCGCTATATAAATATTATATATGATTTAAGGAGTCACTTGTTCCCTGCTGTACCATGGGGAAGGGACTCCTTGCATCATATCAAGCAGAGAAGCATCCTCAGCACTTCAAGGACAAACAATGGTCATCTGAATAAGCCCTTATTTTAAATTAATGCTTGAAGGAAATCTACCATCAGTTTCATGGATGATAAATTAGTCCTGCTAATCAGTTCCTGAGGAATTGTTCTTCTCAGGACCTCTTTTATTATAACTCTATATGCCGCAATATAGAGTTGCAAAATACTTCTCTTAAGCAGTCTGGGACGCTCCAGCTACATCACTGAAGTGCCTCAGAGCACCTGCTCTAATAATTTATTCATTCCCCCTTTATGCACTAGTGATGTGAGGAACCAGGTGGGACTGGAAGAGTAATGGGGGAGTAAATAAATTCTAATACAAGGCGCTCTGGTGATGTAACTAGAGTGACCCCCATAGAGAAGGATAATTTTTATAACTCTATATTGCATATAGAGTTATAATAAAGTCTTGAGAAAAACAATTGCTCATGAACAGTTTTGGGACTTGTCTACCATCAGTAAAACTGATGGTAGATGTCCTTTAAGTGTCTGAGACTATGAAAATCAGTTCCCTCAAGTTTAAATTTTCCTCAGACATTGCGGTCAGGTTTTTTTTACTTTGTTAGCTCCGCTTCATTAGCTCAGATGTCTGATCTGGTCGGGCTCAGGCCCCTGTCTCCTAAATGTGTAACACTGCCATTCTATCCCTCCCTGTGCGGCTCTGCTACACAGACTGGCTGACTGAATAAACACAAATCCAGAAAAGGCAAACCAGGAAGTGTGTGCAGAGCGGATATATATCAGCACAGCAAGGGACAGAAAACAAGCCACTAGTAGATATAGGTTTGGAAAGTCATGCCGTAAAGTGAGCATGTCACTCCCGTGTCACAATGCAGTTTCATTAACCTGCAGTGCGCCACTTTGCATGTGCTGATCTACTATCTGTACACGATTAGGAGGCAGTCATTTTTCCTGAGCTTCTCATCCGTTCTCACTGTGACATACTGCTCTGCTTTATAACAGCCTGATGGTAACAGACAGCAGCCAGCTGGGGTGCACTCTATGGGAGTGTGGTCTGGACAGAAGCAGATAATCTATGACCTATTGTCAGTAGTGGATGAAATGATGGGTCAATGAAGTCTATTGGGATCTTGTCCTTTTGGTCCATGATTCACATTTGACAACTTCAGTAGACAAAACTCCTATTAAATTATCAAATTAGTCTATTTTGCTTGATTTTTTTTTTTTTGCTTTAAGTTTGTAATTTTAACAGAAAATTCCTTTTAAAAATAGGTCAATTTCTTATGACATTCCCTTTAAAACCCCATGACCTAGTGTTAAGACTACTGAAAGTTCATTTTTGCCAACTGTGGGTAAAACAAAAAGATGTAGGGAGAAGAACTACCTAATTTAGCAATTATTCCTAGTGATACCATTTTTTTCTTTTAAATCGCTAGAGACGTTTCCCTACTTTGGGAAACACCAAATGCACTTTTTTAATCTAAAAATTTTTTTGCACCTCGCCTTGTCAGTCCTTAAAAATATTCACTTACAGTCCTAATTTTTGCCAAATGTAGTCTTTGCTTGTGGTTAAAGTTTTCATGATTTTTTTTTTTTAAATATCCCAAGCTCTCCTAAATTGGAAAGGTATTGAGAACTAATTCTCCTACTTAAAATGGAAGATAATTAGGTAATATTCTAAGAAAGATTGATGAAATGCAATGGAAAAAAGTAATACAAAACTTTCCTGGCAGCTTTGATGTCTCAGACTGTAGAGTTAAACACGTCTTGGTCACTAGGAATGCTCGCTTTTTATGTATCCATTTATGGACATCGTAGGATTGAACCTCTTTCTAGCAAAAAAATGTTTCGAGTCAAACGGCTAAAAGTAGTAGCTAGATCTCCAGCCAAGTTAATAATTAAAATGCAGTAATACTCCAGCTAAAAATAATGTCCCTAATAAAATTGAATTTCTTATAAGAGGTTAAACTACTATTCTTCAGTTCTAACCTTACATCTTTTGGACTTTCCGATGAACTGAAAAAGACAAGCAAATACCAATTTATGGTTTCTTCACATCAGACAAAAAGGCCTGATGGAACTATAATCTTGCTGAAAGGAATCAACAAGGTTCTACAATGGAAGTCATGTATGAAAGGTACTTTACACAGGAAAGTGTAAAATGCTCACCCGACTCATCGGACAATACAAAATGTTGCCGCTAAAAGAAAGTCCCTAGCTTTTTAAAACCAGGTAGTACAAGATACCTAAAAGACAAATGAATGTGCATCTAAACTTAATGGTGGAGATTTATCACAAGTCAGCACTCGTGCGCCGGCGCATGATGGCCACCAATCCCCGTGTCCTACCGGATACATTAAGAGGCGTAATTTGACCGATTCTACAGTGATGAACCTCCCCCTGTAGTTCAGATAATTGTAAACTCTGCAATGTACTTTAAAGGGCATCTACCACCATGATCAAGGATCGTAAACCTAGCACTGACTTACAGGTGTGCATCCTTTCTGGCAGGATCTGCTCTTTTACCTTTTTCTGCCCTGGTTTTTACAAAAAGGACGGGGGGGTGAAGCCATTCCTAGATGGAAGCAGCAATGTGCAGGCTGGCGAGCACGGAGTCAAGAATTCAGCTGTGAAGCAGCAGTGGGCGTGCTTGATCACTGCTCCCTGGAAATGCGGAAACCCCCACAGCCCCCAATAGAAGCCGCTGGAAGTTATTACCCAGTTTTTGGCTGAGTGACAAGTTTGAATCTTGGTTGAATCACTGTACTAAAAAGACTACTGATTTGTGGAACTCTTAAGTGTTCACCTTTCATGCTACTCTGCCCTGAACCAGTGATATAAGTGATATCAGCCCTCAAAATGTCCAATTTTGGGAAATCATAGGTGTATGAAACAATTCAAAGCAACACAACAAAAAAAGGGAACAAGTAAAGATCAGTAATTGTAGTGTGTGATTACAGCTAATGTCAGCCCCTGTATGCCGGAATTTGTTTTGAAGCCTTTCCATCCCCCCACACATGATGTACTGAACACTAAAGAATTAAAACCCTGATTGGTTTCCTGCAGGTAAATGTAAGTGTAGGACAGACTCAATGCGAGGTATTGGGAAACTTAACCACTTTTATTCTTTACCAACAATACAGACTGTAAATTCTTGCATCGTTACATGAGCCGGTTACGACGGAGTGTTTCATAGGCAATGAATACTCACTTTAGTTGATGAGTGTTGGAAGGCATTTGGAGAAAAACACCACAATTAGGACGGTTAATGACCTAAACTTTGGTGGCTGAGGGAAGTCAACCTGAAAACATGCTCTAACAGTTAAATGATGGTCATTAGTGTCACCTTAAAATAAAAATAGATCTATACAATATGTTCATTTGGTCATGTGCTATTTACAGGTTTTACAAAATAAAACAAAAAAGTTAAATACAAAGCTATTTCCCCAACTCTGGTTAATACAGGTTAGAAGAATAACTTGCAATGATAACAGATGGATGGTTGCTTTCCAACAACTGAAATATAATCCAGCTTTATCGTTGCAGTGCAATTTTTTGATCACACGCATACATAACAAAATGTTCTATATAGAAAAAAAAGAATATGAGTAATGAAAAAAAAAAATAAGGAACTTATGGTGATAAAGCATTTGTAAGACAAGACATGTTTCTCTGTCCATTAAAAAGGTTTTATTTGTTTTTGTTTTGTTTTATTTAACTAGGCTGTGAAGTAAAGCCCATGGAAAAGGGCAACACTGGGGAAAATAATAGGTTGGCTACAATAAAAATACAATAGACATTTAAATAAATAACCTTAAAAATATATGGAAAGAAAACATGATTGGAAATTAAGGGGGGGGGTGGGGGGTCTGCACAAGCAGGAATAGGCATACCTCTTACAAAGAATCAGACTGGTGTAAACAGAAAAGAATTCAATGAAATGAGAGACTGGAAAACAAAATACTGACTGAGGTAGCAGTTATCTGCTTAGTGCAGAAAAAAACTGGCTTATGGCTAAATAAAAAAGCCCATCAGACAGACAGTATAATGATATCAAACCAAATCCCAATGACCATGCAGAAAACACAGATCATGCTTTGTAATTTTAGTCAATTAATATCACACGTTCCCTAAATCTGCTACCAAGATTCTGCAGATAATGTCCATTAGATCAAATTATAGTTCCTTTTTGCTTCCTTTGTAAGTTTTTTTTTTTATATATATGAGAATGGGTATTATGAAACTGAACACTGTACATGCTTTTTCCATCTACAAAAAATATTTGCATAAAATAGTGTTAGTCCTCTGTACACGTCAAAGAACACTACATGGAGGGGAAAAAAAAACCCTCTTGTCTGCACTGCTGTCAAGAGGTTTGGGTGGGGAGATGGGAGCAAAAAAAAATGAGAAAATAGGACCTAGTATGAGAAACAAACTTGCCTTCACCAGCATTACGTTCATGTGAAATTTCAGCAGAAATAGACAGTTGCTTTAAACAAAAAAAAATAAAAAATAAAAATGTACGGGTTAAGTTAAACATTTTCATTCTGTAAAAATGTCAGTCAAGACCAAAACATCTCAGTAATGTTAGTGTCGGTGCTGTAAAGCCAGATAACCAGAGGTAAGAAAATGAACACAAACGGCCAAGAAATCCCCTCAGTGCATGCGGAAAAAGTGCACGGTTTGGCGGCAGGCTTTTCACACTCTTTACCAGGTTCCAAGTAGTTACGGGCAACATATTTAAGTGCCTCATCCAGAAGTATAACAGGCAATGAGATTTTCAGCACCATCAACCACTGAACCAAGTTCAACGGAGTAATCTGGAAAATAAGCTATAAAAACAAGAAGAGGATGGAGAGAAAATAAACATTCGTTAGCAAAGGGGTCGGTAGAGATTGTTAAATCTACCACATTCATTACTGGCTATGGGTTAAGAACATACCGGTAATGGTTCTACGTAAAGAATTAGAAAATGAAGTGACATGGATAAGCAAATGGAGCCCAGAAGCCAGACGTTCTCCCATGGTGGCATTCTCAGAAGGGACTGATTTTCAGACAAGCTACAAGAAAGAGAGAATGAAACAGAAGTTAGAGACTAGGAATCTTCATAGTCTTCCAGTAGATCTTAACGCAACACAAATAAGATCACATTAAGAAGAGAGTAAATCCAAAGAAGTTACCTGTTCAAAGCATTGCACATTTCAATAGTAACTAGGACAGACAATGCCATAGTCATTGGGTATGGAGATTCAAAGACTACGCATTCAACATTTGCGAAATCAGGGTTATCTTCTTTGCACTGCAGAAAGTGGCTCTAAAATGAGAAATCAGAGTTAACATTAGCAGATTACAAGGTATTTTACAGGGCCTTGTAGGTTTTGATTATCTAAACAATCTGAAGTAACACCAACTTCAAAAATTTCATTTCATAAAAGATAAATACCAGTTGGTAGAAAGTAATTCTTGGTCCGTCTTCAGCTGCGATAAACCACCAGGCTGCGGCTCCAACTGTGGCTGCACCAACATAACCTATGTTTCATAGGGTAGAAACACCATCCATGAGATCCAAGCATTGACATTACAATTTAGTCTATTGTGTCCCACTTGTGGCAAAAACTTTTAAATACAAGATAACAAAGATCTGGAACAAAACAAAAAGTTTTATTGAGATAAAGCAGACTCACATCCAATCGTGAGATAACGAAAGAATAGCCATCCACTAATCAGTGGCTCCTTGGGATTACGTGGTGGTTTGTTCATAATGTCCAGATCTGGTGGATTGAAACCCAATGCAGTGGCAGGAAGGCCGTCTGTGACCAGGTTTACCCACAGAAGTTGAACAGGAATTAAAGCTTCTGGGAAGCCAAGGGCAGCAGTCAGGAAAATACTAATGGAACAGAAAAAAACATAGGAAATCTTAACATTTTTTCAGAGAAATATATTCTTTGGGAACTCCCCCCCCCCAAGTCTATTTTTGGCAACATTTCAAAAATATTTGACTCCTTAAAAAATTCATACATACCAAACCACTTCTCCAACATTAGAAGAGATGAGGTATCTGATAAATTGCTTCATGTTATTGTAAATTGCACGTCCCTCCTCCACAGCAGCCACGATAGTGGAGAAATTGTCATCAGCCAGCACCATTTCAGAGGCAGTTTTAGCAACAGCAGTACCTGATCCCATGGCTATTCCAATCTCCGCTTTTTTAAGAGCAGGTGCATCATTTACACCATCACCTGTCTGGAAGGAAATAAAAGTTTAAATTACCCCTGGTGATACTAAACCCTTCAATACTATACTGCACATACAACCAATTCTGGCTAAAAACTGCACCACAACCTGTAGGTGTAAATGCAATGCATCGACAAAGAAAGAAAGTAGTGCTAAAGGGTCTAGATTTCTCAGAAAAATTTCTAAAACAAAAAAAAACAACCACAACTTACCATGGCTGTAATTTCATCAAACGACTGTAAAAATTCTACAATTTTTGATTTGTGTGAAGGTTCTACACGGGCAAAGCATCGTGCATTCATACAAGCGTCCCTCTGAGCAGCTGGAGATAGTTCATCAAACTCGCGTCCAGTGAAAGCCTTCTCAGTAACATCTTCATCTTCACGGAAGATACCAATACGTCTACAAATTGCTACTGCTGTTCCCTTGTTATCACCAGTGATCATGATCACGCGAATCCCGGCCTGTCTACACATCTTTACAGATGCTGCCACTTCTGTTCTTGGGGGGTCCAACATCCCAACACAGCCAACGAATGTAAGATTGGTCTGAAGTACACAACAGAAACAATTTTGGATTAATGCTATTATTCTTCCAATAATTTACACATATAGTGCAACATAACTCTGCATCCCATGATAACCAAATTTTGCTTGGATAGAACATGAGTATAAATAAATATATAATACAATTAAATACAAAGCCAGGGCTACATTATTAGCTATATATAATACAAACATTTCACAGTATCTAGTGTCAGATTAACATGTATAACCCCATAGCCTCTCACCTCATAGTTAATAAAATTGGAGGATTCTTCCAGATTCATATCCTCTCTCCTTGGAGGGTTATCATGTGTTGCCAATGCCAGGCAGCGCAGAGTGTCTCTGCCTGTACCCCACTCTCTGATCACACTCATTAGTTTTTGTTTAATTCCTGCTGTCAGTGCAAATTTTCCACTACCAACCCGGATGTGGGTACAGCGGTCTATTAATCCCTCAGGCGCACCCTAAAAATAATAAAAGTTAAAATGGTTATTAAGATAAACCTTCAAATAGAAATTTCATGCACCAGCATATCCACCTTGTCACAAATGACTGGTAAGTTATAGTTTATAGGCTTCAGAGTTTTAGACCTACTATAAAACCATTGCAATAGAGAAAACTGCTAGTGATGGGGCGAATCATCATTTCTACTAGAGCCTACTGTAAAGCCCTACCACACAAGTAATAAAGTATTGGCACCAACCTAAAAGTAGCAAATAAATGGTCATTGTTAATACACCAGTTATTAATCTGCCAAGTCAGATTTATAACATGAGACTTTTAAAGAGAGAAACGCAAATTTGAGCGAAAAGCCACTAGTCCCCTCTTGGCATAGGAAATATGTTAGAAGTAGTTGCATCTGACTTTTCAAAAAAAAAAAAAGTTTCAAAATACCTCCTATTACAGATTAATCAGGCAGACAAACAGTGATAAATCAGAATGCCAATTGTTTATTGAAGATGACAAATCTGCCAACTTCATAACAAAGTGTGAAGTTGTGAAATGAACAATTACCTTAACGAACATTTTGTTCATGTTGGTACGGCTTGGTTTATTTGGTGTACAGTACACAGACATGGATTTTCTATCTCTCGAAAACTCCAAGGTGAATTCCTTCTTCATGAGTTGTTTTATTACCTGTGCACAATAAGATTAGGATGAATAGGATTCATTGCAGTACATAATTAATGGCTTCCGATACATTGGATATTATATTCATTTTGAAATATTTCTTATTAAATTTTAAGTATGGATGAAAAATTTATTTGTTTCAGATCCCATAGAGATGAAAACTTCAAGATGATTACATAAATAACAGGTAAATACACCAGTTAATACTTTGCGATGGGGTGTGTTAAAAAAAGGAGCAACCTACCGAGTTACAAGCATTAGCACGCTCAATTTTAGACAATCCCTTAAGATCTGTGTCAAACACATTCATTTTCTCTACCAAACAGGTAAGAGCAGTCTCTGTAGCTTCTCCAACCTTCTCATAAACTCCTTTAGCCTAGAATGCAAGACATAATCGAATTAAAAGAAAATATTGCTTGAATAAGTATATTCATGCCAGCATCATAACAATCCATAAGGGTCCTATAGAGGACTGTAAGACATCAGAGAGGCATCCATGGGGGCATGGGGAACAAACACACATACTAACGGTATTAAATAAGCCAAAAGTAGGACAAAATCTGATATGTCCATGATGCAAAAACACCAAGAAATAAAGGACTGGTGATCTAATACATAGCACCCCAAGCTATAGACATAACAGATACCCCTCACTCTACAGTTGCTTCATGTTTGCACATTTATCATACAAACCTCGTTAAAGTCCAACGACGAATCATTGCATAGTGCACAAATCGTGGCCAGCTCCACCAGTCCATCATACTGGTGACATTTCACAAGTTTGTCATCTTTCAACCTAAATGTCATATTTGAAAAAAGAAATTTATAATGCTATTAATGTACAGGGTTATAGTAAAATGCAATTTTAAGATGCCTATTGCAAGTATTGTACAGTGTGTTAACCGTACAGGCATTTTCACGGTAAGGCGGCTCTTGGCACCCAATAGGTGGGATTTCAGCACAATATAGGGAATAATTGCATCGTATTTCTATGATATTTTCATATTTCTATTTCCACTACACTGCGTTTGGTCCATGAGATCTGACCAGCACACAAGCCCAATTCTACAGACCAAACACATTCAGGGGGCGCGAGGGTGGCACTTGCATTGTGTTTGTTCACCCTGATCGCAAACACATTTCCATGGAAACACACGCAATAGAAGCCCGGCCCCAGACAATTGCATTTGTAAACATAGATGGAGAAAGTGATGAAAGGTTTTCTATCCCAAAAAAATAAATGGAACTTTAAATAGTTAAAAAAAAAAATACATTATGTTTGCACAGTGGTGTGCAACTAAATCTGAAAGATGCACGAAAGAAACTTACACTTCTCCCATGGGAGCATAAGTGGAACCAGTTACTGAAAATTCGTTCAGAAAACAATTATCACCTTCGACTCTATCAATGACAAACATCTGTAGGAGAATGGGAAAATAAAAATCAGTACGGTTCATTCTATGGCACATTCTTAAGTTTTTATTTATTTTAGGAGAGATGGTTTACATACTAGTCCTAATTTTTAGGTATTTAATTTCAATACATCTTTCCACTCATCTTTGATTAATTTCTTTACTTTTTCCCCTTTTTGATTAATTTCTTTACTTTTTCCCCTTTTTTAGGTCAAGATTATGATTTAAAAACAAACACTAGTGACATATAAAATGGCAGATCCAAGGCAAATTCACCTAAAAGTACTGCTTACTTAGAGCATGTTCACACTGTTTTGATCTCTTCTGGCAAGCACATCATCTTAGAAAGCAAGCTTTGTGCAGTATGTAGCGCTATACCTGCAGTCTACACAAACTAAGCCTATAATAATTCGGTTTTATGACTAAAATACAAACCCAAGCAGCATGGAAAGATAAAGGGCTCAATATTGTACCAAAACAAGCTTATTTCAGAATACTAGAATTACAGAAACTACTAAAATCCATGTAGTTTTAAGAAAATCTACCATCAGAGTCAAACATGATAAACCAGAGGAACTTGCTCATAAATCCAGGCACCGTCATTGTGGCAATCTTCTTATATTTGTTATCAGTCGTCGTCTTCCTTCTAAAAATCAACTATTAAAATTATGCTAATGAGCCCATAGTTGATATTAGAAGGGCGGAGGCCATGGATAACATAAGATCACAATCTGTGCCCCGCCATTTTGCCATCAGGCTCATCTGTAAAGCACCAGATGCAAGGATCCCACTGGTTAAATTTTGCACAGATAAAATTTAACTACAGTTTAAGCAACACATCTTAAAAAAGCAAGCATTGTGCAGTATGTAGCACTATTCCTGCAGTCTACACATACTAAGCCTATAATAATTCGGTTTTATGACAAATGCAAACTCATGCAGGATGGAGGATTCCGAAGTTAAAGGGGGTTGTCCAAGTTCAGCAAATTATGGTTATTGTTTGTGTAACGAAGAGTTATACATACAATTCTCTAATATATTTTCTGCATCAATTCCTCACTTTGCTAGATCTCTGCTTGCTGTCCTTCTACAGAAAGCTTCAATGCGGATATGATCTGTCCATGGTCCTGTGATGAACATGCAGGTGCACGAGCCGTTATCATCACAGAGAATAATCAGAGCCGTGTGATAACAGCTTGTACACCCGCCTGTCCATCACAAGATCTAAGGTATCCTGGGTAACCACTTTCATATTCTTCAAAATGATGACTAGTTCACAAAGTACATAACCTTTAATCATAAAACCATGCTACAAAGGTAAAATAATATATTACAGTCTAAGGCCTTGAGTACACAGAATAATACCACGCTTTCTCTTGCCCGTTTGTAGGTCAAAGCACAGGGATGAGCAATTGTTCCCTATTATAGAATGTATATATACACAGTATCTTAAGAAAACAGACTACACAATGAAAGCCGAATGATCAACTTTTTGACTTTCGTGCTCAGTGACTTGTTAAAAGGTAACATACTTCAATTTACTTAGCAATTAATCTCAAAGCTTGGCTGCATAAACCCGAACACAAAGGAGATCTGTGATGGATAGCAGGCAACGGGTACACTAAAGTCCACTTACAGTGCAAGGAGGTTGTATGAATATAGAAAAAAAAAACAAACTAGTAAGTCACACATGCTGATCCCATTCACAAAAGTTCCTCTGGCAGCCTCTAACCCATACAAGAATTAGGTTGCCATCGCTACCCTTTCAACACTAAAACAGACACAGATCTCGCTCTGTGACATCTTAGGATCCACAAGCCCTGACTACAGCAGTTATGCATCAAGACTGCAACTAGTCTCCTCCTGAATACTGATCAGCGCCTGTTCTCTGGTGGACACAGCGCAAGGGTTAACTCAAGATGAGCAAATAAAAATTCTACACAAATACTGATGAGGCTTTCCATTTTTAAGGATAAGGATTCCTGTCTGATATGAAAGAAACACATTACACTAATGTATTAGAGAGAAAACATGACATATAGATGTAATCATTGTTTATGCCTGCAGCACGTAAAGAGCGAGCACATTTTAGGTTAGGTTTTTCTTTTATACTTTGACAAAATCTCAATCTCATTTCTACTTGGAATGCAGCAAGAGTTGGGAGCAGAAATCGCTCATTCATCCATGACTCACTTAACAAGGCAATGCACCACAGGCACAACGCACTGGCAAAATGATGGAGGCTGCAAGAACTACTCTACACATCGCTCACATTCAAGGTGACATTGATAAAGCAGGCAAGACACTGCTGCCAGCCATAGAACAAGAGCTGAATATCCTAATTAAACTGCAGGCATAATTTACTGTATACAGTACTCTACAGTCACATCACAGCTAAATAAATTGGGAGGGGGATTCGGCAAAATGATCCTCATTTATTTAGAGCAATCTCTCCACTGTAAACTGGGACTATGAACTCCTTCACTCTCAGTCAGTAGCTGTCCCATGTCTGAGAGCTTGAAGTTTATCACTGCAATTCCTTCCAAACAAAGCTACACAACACAATTTTTATTTCCTAAGAGATAAAAACAAAGAACTTTCTTACCCTACAGACTGACATCTGGTTAGTGGTTAGAGTACCAGTCTTGTCAGAGCAAATGACTGATGTACAGCCCAATGTCTCCACTGATGGCAAGCTTCTGACAATTGCATTTTTCTTGGCCATTCTTCTAGTACCCAAAGCCAGACAAGTGGTGATCACAGCCGGCAACCCCTCAGGAATAGCAGCAACAGCTAAGGCCACAGCAATTTTGAAATAGTATATTGCTCCTCTTATCCAAGAGCCTCCGTGCACAGGATCATTAAAGTGTCCAATGTTGATAATCCACACAGCAATGCAGATTAGGGAGATCACTTTAGAGAGCTGCTCTCCAAACTCATCCAGCTTCTGCTGCAGAGGAGTCCTCTCTTGCTCTGTAGCAACCATTTCATCACGGATCTTCCCAATTTCAGTGTTGACACCAGTTGCCACCACTACACCAATGGCTTTACCAGCAGCAATATTTGTACCCTGATCAAGAAAAACAATATAGTTATAAAACTTAGGCATAAGTAGTTCACATTACTGATTCATGTGAAAAGTTTACTTACAGAAAACAGCATATTCTTCTTATCTTGATTTACAGCACGAGGATCAGGGACTGGGTCAGTATGTTTGATTACAGACACCGACTCCCCTAAAACAAAAAAAAAAAAAAGTCTTTAGTAGACCATTAACCCAAAATTGCAGGGAAAAAAGTACACAAGGTACAACAGCTGGAGCATAACTGGGTTACTGACATCTCAATCACTTAAGATGTTGCTAGGATAGAGACCAAGTAATCACCATCATAAGGTCTTTTATTAATGAGTTAAAACACCATATATCTCCAATAGTGAAGGGAGGAGATCTAAGGGAAACGTGCCCATCCAACTACACTTTTTGCAAATCTAATAGCAGAAGCTCAGTTGTCAGAGGCTGAAGTCATTAGACTCTTACTTCTCCACTGTATGACAGCTTCCACTTGAGTATTCCAAGGAAATGCTCTAATGATGCTGAGCCTCAATGTAAAGAATCAACATTTTAATTTTTTGCCCATGATAGGACAATTCTGGAGCATCATGCAACTCCGCTAAAGAAAAACATCATAAAGTGATTGAATACAAGGAGTCAAACAGGGTCCCTTTAAATCTATGTTCATGACGGGCCAGACTGACATCTATTTTTGAACAATGTAAGGTCCAGTCAGTGGTTTCTTCTACATACTGTTTTAGAAGAGTGTAATGTAAAAAAAGGAGACATTTTGTGGGCTGCTTTGCGTTTTCTCAACTATAGAGATACCGAATGAACGTTTAAACTTTTCCCGACTAAAAATTACATTATACATACCAGTAAGGATTGACTGGTCTACTCTCAATGTTGTAGATTTGATAGAAGTTAGCCGAATGTCTGCTGGGACTTTATCTCCAACTAGAAAAAACATTTAAAAAAGAAAGGATGTTAATAACACAATAAACACTTATGCATGTTAAATATGTAGATTGATAACCAAAGTTAAGTGTGTATAACTGCTAAGTAACGTTTATATGGGGTTTATTAGTTCAGAATAATGGTAGTTGTGAGAAAGTCTTGTCAGAGCTTTTTTTTTTTTTTTTAGTACAACAATAAATGAATTCTTGTTCATGGAAAAATAAAACAACTTCTCTAACATCCTTATAAATTCTCTAAACTCTTAATTTCTTGTTCCCCAATCTTTCAAGTTTAGAAATAACACTTTCCTTAAATGACCACTTCTTGTCCAGGTAGCTGCTCGTATCACATTTTATTCCATGAATTCCTCACCTATGTCACATCCTCTTGCAGTATCTAAATGATCTACTAATACAAATATAGGGAGCTGCTGCAATTACTGCCATTAGGTCATTTCCAGGGGAGGCTTTGTATTTCTATTTAAACACCAATAGTCGCACGGCGAGCAACCAAAAATACCCTTTATCCACCAGAGCTGACAGTCAGCTCCAAACCCCTGATGACGCCAGTTTCGGGCTTGGTTGAGCAGAATGTTTGAATTTTAACTCGCAGCAGACAGTTTATAGGATAGCGTCATGAATTATTTCAAAATCTAGAGTTTAATGTAGAGCCTGACTCATTTTATAGGAACAAATTAGGAGGTCTCTTCGACGCTCTTTACAGCAACCTACAAACCTCTTAGGGAGAATTGATCAATCCCCCTATAGGAAGACACTATATTGTATGTATATAGAACCTCCTAAAAGAATCCTATACCACTGACCTTCCTTAATACTGTCTGTTTGTCTATTTTAAATATGTTCCTTTGTAAGTTGTGCTTATAAATAAATACAATGAAAGTAAAATTTTTAATCATCAGACCTGGTGGATAAAGGGTATTTTTGGTCGCAAGCCGTGCGACGATTGGCGTTTAAATATTGCTAATTGATTTCCCATCCACCATCGGCCAATGGGCCATTTACATGTTCTTCCCTCTTTTCGAAGGGAAGCTTTTGTGGCTTTGTATTTCTAAGCTCGAAAAAAAAAATTGTAATAGGGTTCATTTTTGAGGGATGTTTTATTTTTCGGGAAAACAGGTTACCATGGAGTCTGTATAACGTATGAAGATAAAAGGTTCACATTGGAAAAAAAAAAAAAAATTAAAATGCACACAAAAGCCATGCACCTCCCTGAACGAGAAGTTTGCCTAAAATAAAGTGAGACAGAACTCACAATTATCACCAAGCTTGTACATTTCAATCATATCAATCATTAAATGCAAGGAGAAAAAAAAAAAAAAAAAAAAAAGCTGGCACAGCGAGTTGCACTCCTCTGTACCAAAGGGAGATGCACGTGCCAGTAGTCCCTAGTGGGAGTCCTTATGCAATTAGAAGTAATAGCTTGTTTTGAGATTTGCGTTCTTAAACACCTGCAGGAAACCTTAGCAGGTTAAATAAAACACCTATGAGCCACCTATAATGTAATGGATCTTTCGTATAAATATTCACAGGTAAAACAAACTTCAACTGGTGAATATGACCAATGGTAAAACTATTTTTCTTTTCTCATCTGTTAAGATTTGTATTATGTATTGGAAAAGTATATCTACAGAATGACAGATTCATTGTAGAAACCTCTGCAGCAAATAGCACTTAAAATAATTTAATAGAAAAAACAAACCCTAGACACTAAAATCGCTTAGCGCATTGGACATCATTAAACAGATCTATCACAGCCAGTCATTTGCACCACTGTCACAAAAGGCAAACTGGTTTCGACATACAAATGTCATTGGCATGGAGCCTAGAATTCCATTTCCAGATATGCATCCCCGTGTGAAGTGCTCCAACTCCCTACAAGGACATCACTCTACAAATTCAATGGCAAAGTCCATACAATACTAAACAGAAAAGGTATTAGGAACACGCTCCACATACATCAGCTACTTAACATGAGTGCTGGAGACCGACAATAAATTGTGCTGATGTCTGGTCTTAAAAGCAATCTGACATTTATAGACATATTAGAGCTTATAACATGTAGGGCCCAGCACTGCACAGCAGATTCATCTCTGCAAAACATACACTGCAAGCTCTGCCTTTGTCCAGTAATCATTTCTACATCAGCGAGCGGCTATTAGTGTGTGCTTAGCTTACATACAGCAAATACATCTACCACATATAACATTAAAGAGAATATTGGTGATCTATCCAAGGTATAGATAAACGCAGAATGGTGAAGGTCCAATACTCAAACCCTGCTAAATACTGTCTGCAGTACTCTTCACCCTTGCTTAATATCCGTTCATGTGCAATAATTATTTTCATCGTTTGACACCGATGTATCAGCGTCTTTTTTTTTTTTTTTTTTTTAAAGCGGGTAAAATGGGCTTCTTCTATGGACTTTTAAGAAAAAGACATTCACTGCTAATATGGTCACTTTCAGGGGACACAGACCCTTTTTATTATAACTAGTTTGTGATGAATATACACGCCAATTCAGTACATTTTTAATGCATACCCAATATTTTTGTATGTTATACTTTCTAACATGCTATTTATGTTTTGCAAGATTTATTGTAGGTGTATAAGATTTATTCAGTGATAAAACTTTAACCTTCAGGTACAATAAAACCAAATATACTAATTAGCTGTTTGTAGAACGTGGATCAGGGTTTTAGCTCACCTCTGTACCAGCCGATGGCAGGAATCCGGGCTGAGCCCCTACTCCAGAGAACAAGAGCGGAGCCTGGTGCAAGTCAATAAAGAGTTGTAGTTGTGGCACCAGGCGATGGAGCATCACACTTTGACCCCTAATGTTCAGTTGTGCGCATGGCACACAATTCAGTTATGGTAATATTACAGCTGGAAAATCCCTTTAAGCTTCACTTCAAATAACTATACAGCACCTTTCAAACCCAATGTGTCACTACCCACAAAAAAAAGCTCACCAGCAACTTCAACAATGTCCCCGGGGACGATATCTCTGGCTTTAATCCTCTGGACACTTTTTCGGTCCTGTCGGTAAACTTTACCCATTTCAGGTTCATACTCCTTGAGCGCTTCAATTGCATTTTCAGCATTTCTTTCCTGTTAGAAAAATAAGATGTAATCGTACTAAATCGTATTAAAGTACACTAGGTACATTTTAAAAATTCAAAGGCGGGGAAAAAAGTTTTACTGTGTTGACAGTAGAACACTGTCCAATATGCTGCACAGAAAATCTGCAGCTTATATAAAGCAGTGGGACAAATTATACATCAACTTCTGAATTTGAGCGAAAATTTAAATCTCAGCAATATGTAGGATTGAGTTTTTTTTTTTTTTTTTTTTTTTTTAAGGGCAAATTAACACGAACAGCTACGGCCGGGCAAACATCTGGCGTGCTCGAGATGTGACCCCCTCTCCAAAGAGATGCACGGCTCCATAAAGACTACCTTTCTTCACCCCCCCCCCACGCACATGTGCTCCAAGAAGCCACTGTCGTCTATGGGGGACGTATGTATGGCCCCCTTACGTTCATGTAAATGCAGCTACCATGCTCTTGTGAATGTGCTGTGCCGTGACAGATTGAAAACATGAGCAACTTTTATTGCCCTTTTTGCAAAGTTTTCAAGCATCTGCTATATTGTATAAAAAAAAATAATAAAAAAAAAATAGCAAAGTGATATTCCACGACATGATGCAATTGCAAAACTAAGACTTGAGCAACAGGATATTGCAGCACTTGCTACAGAGAACTCCGAATCATAATTTTAAGGCCCGCTGCCCACAAGTGAGGTTGTTCTGACGAGCTCAATGCATGCGAGGGATTTACTGGACCAAATCTAGAATCACTGAACTCATATGTCAGGTTAAGTTCAGCACCTGCAGATTTCTTCTAGTAAAATGTGAACGGAACAAGTTTGAATCAAATCGCTTGTGGGTAACAAACAGTAAAATTTTTCCGTAAGATGTACACATTCTAATTTAATCATATTATTGAATGTTACAACATCAGTGCAAAGAAGATCCAGATAGCTTCTATTTTTAAAGATTGTGTTCTGACACGCTCTACTATTGAAGATTTTTCCAGACAGAATATTTCCAATTTATGACCATGTTTGGAAACAGTTTTACCAGGAATGGAAGCGTGGGCTTCAATTATTGTGTAACAGTTAATGTACTATTTAAGGTGGCTTTTTCTAAAGCCAATTTCATAATTTTTAGTAATACCTAACATATATTAACAAGGTGTACATAGTATCCCTAACAATGGCTTTAGAAACAGCATTATGATGGCAAAGGTAAAAATTTTCACCTGGTACAGATATGCTGCAACCTTAATATACTTGACCAAGGCTGAAATATGTGTTTTGGAAAAGTAACAGATGTCAGTGCCATAGCACAAATATTTACTTACCTGCCACACACCAACAATAGCGTTTGCTACTAATATAAGTAAGATTACAAAAGGCTCTACAAAGGCTGTGATTGTTTCTTCACCTTCCTCAAACCATGCCAATACCTAAAATAAAAAACAAAATACATTAAAAAAAAATGCCAAGACCTGTGTGCCATCATAAGGAATTTGCATGCATCTTCTACTCTATCATACAATAGACACAAGAGGTGCCCGATCTGATACGGCTTGAGATCTCAAAGACAAACATGAGAAATAATTGTCATCAGACCAATACATGGGGAACTGCTTTTCAAGAAGAAGTGAATTAGACTTTTCTGCCCTTCGTTCTAGGCAGACAGAGGGCTTTGAATTTCCTAAAGTAAAGCTTCCCATATCATAGGCCTGCTAACAGACTAGGAATGTCCTACTGTGTGATGTTTAAACAAGATCATAACAAGAACTCGCTCATGTATATACTAACTGTGCTTACCACAACACAAAGCTCAGCTACAGCAAACGTTATTGAAGGTGACTCTGGAACTAGACCAGACAGAAAAGTCACATGTCACAGACATTCCTTCCTGGTCCACAAATTACATCTCATTTGATCCAGTAGGGATATAGATTATTTTTACAAACCTAGGAGAACATGTCCTGAAGGAGGCAGCAGGGATAAACACTAAACAAGCACTTAGTAGTAAATCAAGTCATCCTAGACAGGATTATATACAGGGTATCTGATGCACAGATTACAAACAACCCTTCGTTCGACCAGCTTATTTACTGTTCCCATGTCTAAAACCTTAAGTTCCCACTGCTTCAGCTGGTCAACACCAGATTCCCAAGGGGAATACAGATTATATGGGAGAGGAATCCAGTACTGCACCACGCATCAAGAGCTCTCCAGGACAATGATCCCTGAAGGAAAATAGTTAGGCTGCTTCTATTATAGGGACACGGAGGTATAGAACAGCTTAGAATGTAAATAGAATGTAGTAAATAGCTACTTTAGTTCCTAGTGTATAAAGGATTAGATATTAGTTTCTAGGTTAAAAAGCAAAACCTCATTTGTTTATGGGACAGGTCGGGCAATGCAGTCCACAACTATTCTCACAACCATGGGATGAGATGTAACTTCCACTGTGAGTAAACGAGGAGGAATAGTAATCCAAGACGTTGCATAAAGTAGTGAGGCATATTTAGAGTAAAAAGGCAAACTCCGATTTCTAAAACAGAGACAGATAGCAAGCTCAACACTTGTGCCACAGGGAAAACATCCCATGTATCAATCGCACAATACAGTCAGTTAAAACCCAAGGCTTTCCTCAATGCCAAATACTCATAGGCGGGAGGGAGCCCAAGCAACCAGACTATACATTAGTTACACTTATAGCACAACTTCTAGTTGAGTAAAATCTTTACAATTTTTACAATGGGAAGGCAATGTATTTGCCTGCAAGTGAAATGAACTTTTACAAGGATAGCTTGTAGCCTCCAAACGAGTGATTCCCCATTCTGACAAACAAGTCTACATTAAAATGCTTACCAGATGAAAAATTAAAAACTAATCTTACGGCCAGTCTATGTTATAGACTTATCAGCCCAGCAGCACTGGACCAGAATATAAAATTGGACTGGCTTCAACTCCATGAAGTGTGAATGCACTCCCCATACTTGGGTGGTTTCCCTCCCAAACTTAGGACTCTTGCAAACGACATGAGCAGCCATGAAAATGTGCCATATGGTGACACGATCCCACGCGCTGTACACAGTGCAGTACAGAAATGTGATATAATAATATTTCAATATAATGCAGGGACTACTCATCCACTGCTCTGTGTGCAGCCCATGGGATTGTGCCACCATACGGCACGTTTACACTGGCCGCACACATTCATATTCGTGAGCAAGAACACTTAGAGTGTATACTTGAAATCCATTGAGAGAATCTGGTGGGGCGATAACCTGTGTACAGTGCTGCCAAATCTGGTGCTACATAAATAAGGTCTCTGTTATAGACTTACTGAATATAAATAGCAGACAAGACTGAACAGTAATGGAAGAGTATTAACTTAATGGTGAGGTAAGCTTTTATTTATGAATATTTAAAACCTTCATTTTGCATATTCTACACTTCTATTAACGGTCAGCATATGATAATGGTCTGCATCTTTCTGACTATTCCCTGGATTCCCAAGCCACAGAATATCAGCAAATTCTACAACTGATAAATATTGTAAAATGATCCATGAATATCTTCAGTGCTTTCTTTCACAACTGGTATGCCAAACTAGACTCAACATAAGGAAGTTCCATCTATAGGTAAAGTATCGCTACTTTATCAATGGCATCTTATCCTCTTGTGACCTTATTTAGCACATGCAGCCTAGACAAACCACATCATATACTAAACACCCCATGAAATGTAGAACAAATGAAGTAGTGTACACACTATGATTAAAGAATATTGTGCAACTCATTAAGTTACATGCTTCTAACCATCTCGCCATGACAGCATGATTAAGAAATGTTTACATTACAACACAATACTGATGTGTTTGTCTAACGAGACCCAGCAGTGTAGAATAAAAAGTAGTAACCTGCTTGCTTCACAGGATGAGTGAGGGGGGGGGCACTGTGCCATATCTGCCTACAGAGGCAACCTCTTCTAGGGCACAGGGTGACTATATTATTCCAGATCTCCCCTTATGAAAGGTCAGTTACTAAATATGGTCAAGAAATGAGTCACCTACAGCCCCCAATCATCATTTGACTTTGGAACCATTGGGAGCATAACATGTCAGAATATGACACCAGACATTTAGTCAAGGTAAAATTATTCCACTATGCTCTTAACATCTAGTCCTGGAATGAAGATGTGCATGACTTCTAGAACAGATCAGAAAGACAAAGCAAACATCAACGACCCCTCAACCCCCAGACATGCACAGTGCAAAGTGTATGTGTTCTCAAAGGGAGGAGGACATTTAGCTGCTGCCCAATAACCTCTGGTGGAGGGTTTTGAGGCATCTAATACTTTCTTACCCCAGACATTTGGAGTCAGGGGAGTTGAGACACTTTTGTACACAGATGGTTGACACAGGTATCAGAAGCATGGAGACCCAAACTATGCTCATCTACAGAATAGGAAAACATCATACTCATTCTATTGTTGTAGACGAAGGAAAAGGTAAGTGTAGCCATTGAGATGACATAAAAGCTGCCCATATAAAACCCTGACCCCATGATTATCCCTCCTATTGCACCTATCTCCATATAGAACACACTTCATAAATGTCAAGCATGTTAAACTGAACATAGGTCTTTGCTTCTCCGTATACTTACAAATGATATACAGGCAGCTAGTAACAAGATTCTAACTAGTAAATCTTCAAACTGTTCAATCACCAATTCCCATAGTGTTTTCCCTAAGGAAAGAGGAAGAAAGGACTTGTCACATCCACATACACAACACAGGAAAATAAAACATCAGATATTGTAAGTGTTACATACCTTCTTCTGCAGGTAATTCTGATGTGGCCAACAGTCCAGGAACAAGTAGGGAAGGAAGGGGGAGAAACCATTAGTATGAAATGTATATATAAAACAAGGCAAGATTTGTAAATAATCCTGGAAGATATCCTGCCAATGCAGCAACCAAGACCTCTATTCACATTGCTCAGGCTGCACACCGTGCATCCACTCATTCATTGCAGATAAGTCTATGCATTACACTAGCCAGTACTCAGTTCATGTATTGGGATCTACATATATAATACAGGGGGATTTATCTTAGGCGGAGTCTGGCATCTGATGCAATGTACAATATGGAACTTCATAACTAATCTTTTCGTCTGGATTCTATAGAGGTCTAGTGGTGCTATTCAGGGCTAATTGATAAAACATGTCTGCTGTATTGTTTTTATTACACCATTAAATCCTCTCAATGTAAGATATACTGCCCATAACTTCCCCTGTTGATCCCTGCCACAACGTTTCGAGTGCAACCAGCCGTTAGGACTGGACTGGCTACCTAGCAGCCATTTCCACAATATATTTTCACATTTAGGACAGGGAATCTGGACAGAACAGAACATTGAAAGAATGAAGATAAATTAGAAATTGTCCATTTCTGCCTCTATTGTACATCTAACTTATAGTAGAAAAATACATGAAGAAAACCTAATCAAAAACTACAACTACTCCCACCGGCCTACAGAAAAAGTAGGACAGTACTAAAAATAGGAGGTATAACATTGGGCCTGCAATATAATATAAACATATGGCCAAATATAAGTAAAGCTCACTGTAGAGTGCTATTACAGCAGCACACCCCTATAAGGACAAATATAAGTAACCCACACTGTGGAAGAGGCCTTTAGTCAGGCAGCACAACCCTTCTATGGACAAATATAAGTAACAAACCCTGGAACAGATTCTTGGCCTTGCAGTGCACCTGACTATAAGCACATGGACAAATATAAGTAACCATCCATGTGAAGCAGGTTCTCAGCCCTGCAGTGCACCCATCTATGGCAAATGAGCAAATCTCATCATGGAGCAGACTACTATCCCTGCAGTGCACCTCCCTATGGACAAATACAAGTAACCCACACAGCGGAGCAGACCACTATACCTGCAGTGACAAATCTAATTAACCCGCCCTCTAGGACAGGTTCTTATCCCCCACTTAGGGAGAGGTTAGCCCTGTAGTGTACCCCTCTATGGACAAATATAAGTAACCCCCGCCCTGGGGCAGGATCTTAGCCCTGTAGTGCACCCTCTATGGGCAAATATCAGTAACTCCCACCAGGGGCAGGGTCGTAGCCCTGTAGTGTACCCCTATGTGGACAAATATAAATACCCCCTACTCTAGGAGAGGTTCTTAGCCCTGTAGTGAACCTCTCTATGGACAAATATAAGTAACCCCCGCACTGTGGCAGGATGCTAGCCCTGTGGTGTACCCCTCTATAGACATAAGTAACCCCCACCCCGGGGCAGGATGCTAGCCCTGTGGTGTACCCCTCTATAGACACAAGTTACCCCCACCCCGGGGCAGGATGCTAGCCCTGTAGTGCTGTACCCCTCTATAGACACAAGTTACCCCCACCCCAGGGCAGGATGCTAGCCCTGTAGTGCTGTACCCCTCTATAGATATATAAGTAACCCCCACCCTGGGGCAGGATGCTATCCCTGTAATGTACCCCTCTATAGACATAAGTAACCCCCACCCTGGGGCAGGATGCTAGCCCCGTATTGTACCCCTCTATAGACATAAGTTACCCCCACCCCGGGGCAGGATGCTAGCCCTGTAGTGCTGTACCCCTCTTTATACTTATAAGTAACCCCCACCCTGGGGCAGGATGCTAGCCTTGTAGTGTACCCCTCTATAGACATACAAGTTACCCCCACCCTGGGGCAGGATGCTAGCCCTGTAGTGCTGTACCCCTCTATAGACATATATTAGTAACCCCCCCCGGCCGATGCTAGCCTTGTAGTGTACCACTATAGACATACAAGTTACCCCCACCCTGGGGCAGGATGCTAGCCTGTAGTGCTACCCTCTATGATATATAAGTAACCCCCACCCTGGGGCAGGATGAGCCCTGTAGTGCTGTAACCTCTATAGACATATATTAGTAACCCCCACCCTGGGCCGGATGCTAGCCTTGTAGTGTACCCCTCTATAGACATACAAGTTACCCCCACCCTGGGGCAGGATGCTAGCCCTGTAGTGCTTTACCCCTCTATAGATATATAAGTAACCCCCACCCTGGGGCAGGATGCTAGCCCTGTAGTGCGTACCCCTCTAAGACATATATAGTAACCCCCACCCGGGGCAGGATGCTCAGCCTGTAGTGTACCACCTCATATGACATACAAGTTCCCCCACCCCGGGGCAGGATGCTAGCCCTGTGTGCTGTAACCCTCTATAGACATACAAGTTACCCCCCCCGGGGCAGGATGCTAGCCCTGGTACCCCTCTATAGACAACAAGTTACCCCACCCCGGGGCAGGATGCTAGCCCTGTAGTGCTGTACCCCTCTATAGACATACAAGTTACCCCCACCCCGGGGCAGGATGCTAGCCCTGTAGTGCTGTACCCCTCTATAGACACAAGTTACCCCCGCCCCGGGGCAGGATGCTAGCCCTGTAATGTACCCCTCTATAGATATATAAGTAACCCCCACCCTGGGGCAGGATGCTAGCCCTGTATTGCACCGGGAACACGAGGCCTGGCTGCAGTCAGGGAAGTGGAGAGACCGGTTCTGGGTAGGAGGACACACGAGGTGGCATCCAGGCAGCCATCTTCTGTGTGCGCCTGTGATGCCGGCTAGGGATAGGCCCTGCAGGAAGTGGCTCCATGATGGAGATGCCGGCCTGGCACACACTCCGGGCACGTACCGTTGGGCCCCCATCTCTCCTTCTGCTTCTTGACCTGCTCCAGTCCCAGGCCTGTGCTCTCGTTCACATTGAAGTGCGCCAGCACCTCCTCCACCGTCTTGGTGTGTGCGTTCTCCATGGCCAGATGTCTGCCCTGTCCTCGCTTGTTCTCAGCGCACAATAGGCCGGCGGTGTCCTCCTCCTCACAGCGCTCTTCCCATACGAGCTCCCACCTCGGGCACGCTGCTCTCGGGGCTCCGCGCAGCTTTCGGTCGCTATTAGCTGCCAGGTGCTATTAGGACGTGTTCATACAAAGCGACCGGAGCCGGCGTCGCGTCAAGATCGCCACCCGCGATGATATCGATTGGCGGGTGTTCTCGAGTGTTCCGCACCGTCCCGGAGAGCCGAGGTAATGGCGGAGGTCCCGGGCAGCGTCTCTTCCCTCGGTGTAGTCCCGGCGCTGCGGCCTCCCTTTTATGGCACGTCCGGCCCGTGAGCTCCTCTACCGCCGCTACTAGTGGCAGAGCCGTGCAGCCGCTATAGCATTTTATTCTGAGGCTGCTCCGGGCTCACGATCGCTGCATGTGGACGACTCTGATTGGTGGAGGTTCTCGTCATCAGGCCACGCCCCTATTCTCCAGCAGGATCCCGGATCATGATGACGTAGCTCGCAGTGTCCCAGTGGGGGAGCTCGACCTGCGCTCAGCTGAGGTTGTCGGGGCGGAGCTGGGAGCCGCTTCTCACCATCCTTCATGTGTGTCCTAACCTCGTGTACTGCCCACAGGCATCCTACTGCATGACATGTGCTACAGGAAGAAGAGCTTTCCTAATAAACTCCAATAGTACATGAAAATAATAGCGCCATATCAGGAACACTTCTGCTACACAAGAGACAATTACTAGGTGAAGTCACATAAACATCAATAGAAAGGGTTGTCCAATGAACATGATTCATCCCTAATCCAAAAGATATTGGATATGTCTCTGACGCTTGGGATTGCACAAATTGACATAATAAGTTTCTGGGTACCTCTGTTTAAAGGGAACCTTTCACTTTATTTTACCCCAGTAAACTTTGATAAGATCCTATACAATTTATTTGATCCACTGGGGGGGGGGGATTCTTTTGTACTTTTTTCAAAAAACAAGTGATCATATGGGTGCTCCGAGAGAAATATAGTCAAAGCTACAGTAAAGGGAACCTGTCATCAGCAATTGGCCTAATAAACCACTACCAGAATATTTTCAAGCAGCGTAACACCTTATAGTTTTTGTATCTTTCATAGTTCAGTGTGCTAGCAGCATCCAGAAAAGAAACTTTAAAGCAAGATGTAAATTGGTTGTATAAAGTTAGGGAGATGGAGAGTTTAAGACTGAAGTTAAGGTGGGGAGCTCTGAAGGCCTCCTCCACAGTGATTGAAATCATGCATTGGAGATCTGGTTAGTGATATTTCTTGATGTAGGACAATCAATTACAGTGAAGGGGCTTTCTGAGGAAACTGTGTTAAAATCTCCGGCTTTTTGACTTTATACAACCAATTTACATCTCACTTCAAAGTAGATTTTCTGGATGCTATCACCACACTGGGTTATGAAAGAAAAATGATCTGGAAGGTGTTCAGCTGCTTTACAACATACCGGTACTGGATTATTAGGTCAATTTCTGCAGACAGGTTCCATTAAAATCAAATATTTTTTTTTACAAAGTGTTGGTGTTCTACTTAAATATAAAGAATATAAATAATAAAGGTAACATTTTCTTTATGCTCCATGGTAAATGTCACAAAATGTAACTGGCTCCAGCCCATCCTCAGGCGGTCCTGTCCCATGACATTAGCCCACATTTATCAAAAAGAGTGAAAACTGCACTATGTGTAGTTTTCCTGTGCAGTGTGCAAATGGGGGCAGATTCAGGAATTGTGACCCACATTCTTCATGAATCTATCGTCCTCTGCACTGTTCCAAAAAGTGGACCCTTTTTTTTTGGTGCACTTTTAACATGGGGTGTACAACACATTTATGACAGTGGATGGTAAATATGTCACAGGGTCCGACTGTTCACCGGAACGCCGCTTTCAGTGCTGAATTTGTCACATGAGACACATATGTAGCGCTGACACTTTATAAATACATGTGCAAATAGTTTGCACATAAAAGAACATTCAAAGTCAGACAGAAAACTGGCGCAGGGGCTTTAATAAATCTTGGCCATTGTGTATTAATGGTGGGGACTTTAGGAGGTTGCCCAAGCTATCAGGCAGTTAAGTTTTCGGTGCCCCACTAAAGGCAGCTGCAGGGGACACTGTAGAGGGAAGAGAAGTGGCATTTTCCACTTCTGTCTTCTCTTTTTCATATAAACAGCAATTAAGCACTGTGCGGAAAATAGAAGCATCGCCAGCTATTGGTTCCTGATGATGATCATGTGATAAAGCCTGATTACCAGGATGTCGTTGTTAGGGGGTTGCTGCTGGATCTCTCTAGAACCAGCACAGCCCAGACTGACACTGCCAATACAGCTGCACAGCAACCACAGTGGGAAAGTAAAGTGTGAAAATAAAAATAAAGGTCCACTCTGATCATAAAGGGAAAGAAAATTTTTAAAAAAAACTATAAAAATGTAATAAATAAAAACTGCATAAAAAATATACCCCAACAAATGTGTTTGCCCTCCCAGTCACTAATGTTACTGTAAAACAGATATATGATATACAAAATATGCGCCATATAGTAACAAACAGCAATTTCAGAACAAAGAACTTATTACACAGGAGTAACAAACACATAAATATTAAGTAAAGGTTACTTCAGCGTGAGACAATAAACATGATGATGTCACAGTGCAGGTATAATAAATTGTGATGTCACAGTACAGGGATATAAACGCAGTAATATCACAGTATGGGGATAATACACACTGTATTGTCACAGTACAGGGATAATAAAGTCATTTTACAATCTTAGGGAAAGTAAACTGATGCCAGTGCTTTGTCACAGTATAGAGATAATTAACAGTGATGTCACAATTGTTAGGTACTGTACTGTACAGGGAAAATTTATCACATCATCTTGCCCTTTACTGTATCTGGTGGCCAGCAGCACAGTATATATTACTATGCCTTTTCTTACCTAGCATGGAATTGCGCTAATAATTAGCAACCTTTCACCTTGAACAATCACTAATTGGAGCCCACTCCACTGCCGGCCATGTCTCCTTCACGCTCCTGCACGCCAACCTGAAGTGGAGATGGCGTAAAGTATACTTGTGATTTTGTACCTTTTATAATCCATATTTATACATAAAAGAACAGAGGATATTATGCATAAACACAGTGGGGGAGATTTATTATGCTTTCTGAGTTTTCTAGCGGAGAAGGAACATAAATCTCCCCTTCTCCATCAGTTTGGGCTGATTTTTTCACCCTCACACGCCCAAAGAAAATGGGGTGGGCAGGGGTGTGAACGGCCGGCCTGCGGAAATTTTTATAGTCCCCAGCTTGAAAAAAGGCAGAAACTATAGCAGAAATCTCTGCCAGGTCAGTAGCTGGAATGTCTTAGATATGGGCACTGGAGCGCGGGGGGAATTATAACGTCTGTTTTAATAAAATCCTCCCTGTCCGTGTAAAAGGGCCCTTTACTAGAGAGTGACTCCTTTGTCACTGGGTTTTATCACTTTTTTCATAACTGTTTCACAAATTATAACCCTTTAGCTTGCATGTTTGTATTAACTCAGAAATTCCTATATGTCTGGCGGACTCAGGTCCCTCCAAAATATTCTGGTGAACTCGGTCTAGTACCAAGAAATCAGATTCACATACAATACACTATGTGCTATTACACAACACAGACGTGATATCTCCAGCCTGCCTTTTAATTTCCCTTGAATCCTCCCACAATAGTAGAAGAGCAGTAACCCATTATTCACAGCACAGCAGTTACGCAACACTGACGAAAGGAGACCTTTGCCCTTACTAAGCAGCGTTGTTCCGGAAGCTATGCAGAGCACTGCATGGAGCTAGAAGGTCAACTTACATGGAATGGAATCATGTATTCATACAATAGTAATAGAATGTACTAGATATTAGATAAATATTTGACTATTCAAAGTTATGAGCTATACAGAGTTGGAAATGTATAAGCTGTGGTTTATCAAAGATACATTTAAAACATTTAAAACATTTTAGAAATTCAATAGCGGTCATTTATTTTATTTCCCCCTAAGGCGAACTGAGGCGAAACATAAAAAAAAAATGCAAAATAGACGCAAATCAGCATTTACGCAGCAAAAAGTTGCAATAACATCAACGGAAGGAAAAGATAAATGACCCCCATAGACTCCAAGGAGAATAGATGATGGAAAATTTCTTGAAGGCAAGACCCTGTAAGATTTGTATGTGTACCTCACTGTCATTTTCACAGTTTGGAACTTTGTCCTGCATTGTGACTGTAGTGGTCTCATCATTACATTTAACTCTTTGCCTTACCCTTTATAATTCTTCAAAAAAATATTTGTAAAAATGACGTGATATCCTGCAGCTTCCACCTGTGTGTAGGCTATGGTGGAAGCTGCAGGGGGCAGACATCCTGCTAAATTTCCATAAAATAAATATTGCAGTGTGTTTTCCTGAAAAAATGAACCTAACATTTCAGTTTTTTGTGGCAAACTTTCAAAGTTTATACTACAAATGTGACTATGGAACTGTATGGGCTTCATGGAAGCACTTGGATTTTTTTTAATTATCTTATTATGTGAGGTTTTGAGATAAAAGCATGCCCCATTAAATTCCATGTTGGGTAGAACCCATATGAGGCAGGGTATTTGAAATCCTTCAGTGATATATTTATTAAAAACAGGTACTGGAAGTTGCAGTTAGAAATGGGTAGAGAGTTTACTAGTTTCTATTCTCTTTAAAGTACATCTACCACCAGGATGAAGAATTGTAAACCAAGCACACTTACTTACTGGTGTGCGCCCCCTCTGGCAGAATCTGCTCTTCTTATGGTTTCTTATGCCCTTGCTTTTAAGAAATAAAGGTTTAAAAAATTATTAAAATGAGCCTGAGTGGCTCCAGGTTTCATTGACATCTATGGAGAAGAAGCCCCTTCAGGTTCATTAGCATAATTTCTTTTTTAGAATTAGTTTTTATTGGCAGCTGTAACACAAGTAGAAGACAGGAATGCAGTCCTTGTCAAATTAACAATATACATGAAAAAAACAGTTTAACAATAGGTCATACATGAATCATAAATGATAGTGTACATTACATATAGTCACTTTATGTACTACCCATAAGTGTTCGCAGTTTTATAATGTTAAGAAGCAGAACTATGAGGGAGCCCTGCATCCCTGTAGAGTATCCACAAGGGGCCCCCAGGGCAATACTATCTATAGAGACAGAAGAAAGGAGTATGGGAAACAAGGGAAGGGATGGGGGGGGGGGGGAGTGTAGGACAGAATGAGAGAGATAATACAAGGGTGGGTCGCCCAGACCAGTGGTGGTGGTGGGGAGTTTAGCCAGGAAAGGCTGGTGGAGAGACCCCTCCAACGTCTCAAATTTATTCTCCGTATTCAGTAGAATGTTGTAAGAGGGTCCATGGTTGCCAGGTTTTATTGAACTTGCCATATGTGCCATGAAGAGAGGAAGTGAGGTCTTCCATGTGCATAATGTCATTGACTTTATTGATCCACATGGCTATTGGTGGAGGTGTGGTCTGCTTCCAAAGTATTGGGATGCAAGATAGGGCAGCCATTATTAGGAATCTTAGGAGGGAGCATTTGTATTTTCGCGTCAAAATGTCACAATGGTGGAGGATCAGAAGAGGAGGGTCTAGCTTTACTGAGTCTCCACAGACTAAAAAGATAAGATGTTGTAAGTCTTGCCAAAATGGGGTGAGAACCCGGCTCGACCAAAACAAATGAAAGAATGATCCTTCCTCCTCTCCGCATCTCCAGCTTGTAGGGTGCACTTGTGGGAAAATTGTATCTAACCGGGTTGGGACCCTATACTATCTGGACATGAGTTTGTACCCCACTTCCTGGTATCTCGAGCTTACAAAGGTTCTGTGACATAACTCAAAAATATGTGATTTCTGTTTGGGTGTGAGTGAGATGTTCAAATCAGTTTCCCATTGCCTCAAGTATGAGGAGGAGAGCGTGTGTCGTACTGTCTCCGTGTTGGAGCAAAGACTTTAAAATTAGTTTAGGTTTCTAAAGTTTTAGGTTGCATAATTTTTAAATTTATGTCCGTGTGCTTGATTTACAATCCTTCATCCTGGGGGTAGATTTCCTTTAAGGCACACAGCTTAGTGCTTACAATTTCTGGCACACATGTCAACTGTTGTAGTCTATGGCAGATATATACAGGGCAACTTATAGTAAGAGATTAAGGGTGCGTTCCCACAATCCATTTTTCAGATGCAGTTTTTGATGTCCAAACCAGAAGTGGAGTGAAAAAAAGGGGGACTGGCAGCTTTTCTCAATAATATGTTCTCAGCCATTATGAACCAAACCTGCTTTGAACATGTTAATGTACCCAAAACAAGGCCACGGTGGGGTTGGGATAATTACAGTCCCTGGTCACACACAGCACTTTAGGATAGTTTCCTTCAGTTTCCTTCAAAACTTTAAAAACATCCTGACAGGTTGAATTGGTGTTTAGATGCATCTTTGGGGATAGGGACTGATCCTGGTGCTAAGTAAAATGTGCAGTAAGGGAATGTGTGACTTCTCTTCTTCAACATGAATGTGAGTTCTAGTTGGCTCTCATTCTTGACAAGCGTGACTACAGCTGGTCAAATTTAAGAAATTTTGACCAAAAAGGCCTTTTAAAAATGCCTGTTGTTTACCAAAAGACAGGTATCCATGGAAACTTTGATGTGCCATGTTTGATTTTTCACACCTTGGCAGGTGCTAAAGTTTGAAAGTCTTTTATAGTACTATTGGGATTCATACCAGTTGAAAATCAGTAGTTGATTTATCAGTAAAACTTTTGCTATTGTTATACATAACAACTTTAGCAGACTAAACATGAATATCAAGTCACTAGGATTGCTCAGCCTCCGCAGATCACATTCATTCCCACAGATCACAGTTTTATGCATTTACATTTCTTAAAACACTTTTGTTCATTTTCCACAGCATACAGGCATATTCAGTAAGAAACTCTAGTTCTTAAATAGTATGTTAGAACTATAGTGATCAATAGGAACTTAGAAAAGGCAATAAAAACAATGAAAGGCTTGACACAGATGGATGATTTAAAGAACGGTATTATTTACTATACGACATTCCCTATTACATAAGTAACATGTTACTAGCTGCAGATTCTAGTCAAATTACAGCACTCTTAATCCAAGAGGAAATATGTAAATCTACCAGTCTTATCCTAAGTCCTTCACTATCCTGTGTTCACAATGTGACTTATACTATAGATGACACTAAAAGACACTATCCAGGGATATGGATATATAAGATGTGGGCGGCAAGTAGAACACTTGCATTTACTTGGCGGATTGTAGAAGGAGAGAAGGCAGTAGATTTAACCAAATAAGGATAAGGCAAACTCTTTCTCAATGCTGTTTTATCATACACTGCCACGCTGCACAGCTCTGCCATTGATAATATCTGTCATAGAAGATGGATTGCTAAAAGTTGTAATATTAAGAAAAAATATAATCAAGAGGAATAAAACTGCTATTAAAGCAGCTATTCAGTATTCCATGAGGTTAACATTGTATGTGCTTGAAATAAGAGCTTAATTCTTCCCTGGGAAATGGAAGAAAGCCTCCTGCTATTGTAGCAAGCAATAAATGACTCAAATTGACTGTTTTCTTCATACTTGTTCCATAGCAGTCACGCTTGAGGGAGTCGGTAAATAGGTTAATTATGGAAGAATAACAAAGACCTTCTTGAAAGCATGTGTCATAATAAGTTATCCATTTTCATTTATTACACTAAAGGCTCCTGAATCTGTTCACATTTGTATATGAAACTCAATGGAACACAGACTGTTCTAGGGAGTCTATTCCAAGTAATACAAAAGTTCAGAAGTAATACAGCATAGAGTAGGATACAGCCGCCCAGACATTGCTTTCCCATTTCACTAGGGACATGCATTTCTTACTATCTTCTTTCTATACAGGAATTCATTCACCATGTAAAGAGGTGGTTATGGGGTGCACAGAATGCAGAAACAGGTACAAATAATTAACAATGGGGCAGATTTACTTACCCCGTCCTGTCGAGATCACACGGTGCGTTGTCAAACGAGGATTCGGGTCTGCCATGATTTACTAAGCTTGTGCGCCCGTGTTCCTGCATCCGTCGCTTCTGCGCCGAGGTCCGCCGTTTTTTTTCTTTGAGGACCTTATTTTCTTCCTGGGGTGGGGGATGAGGCCCTTTTTTCTATCTGGGGTGGGGGCATGGAGCGCCTTGTTCTCTCATCGCTGGGGTGGTGGGTTGACCGCCCGCCCTTTTTATACTTCTATCTGGGGGGGGGGGAGAGGCCCTGATTCATTCTAGCAAGTGGGGGGCCTTTAGTTCCTCTCGGCACTATGCCTACAAGATACACACCATAAATGGAAGTAGTCTACAGGGGAAGTACACAACCATACATGGGGGCTTCAGCAGGCATACACAGCCATACATGGAGGGCGTTAAACAGCAGCGTCCCACGTACCATTGTGTATTATATTGTTATTCTGTGTCATGTTAAACATGTTATATGTTACTGTTGCACCATGCTTTAGTTTTTTGCTGCCATATTTGCACTATAATACATATACTTGACCAAAGTATGCCCTATGAATCTAACACAGAAGAGTTGTGCCTGTCGTAAGCAAACAGGCCTCAAAAACCCTGTTTGTGGAAGGTCATGCGGGGAGGCAAGGAGGCTGTTCGGTTTTGGGGTTGTTGTTGGTGCCCAGGAACTTTGCTGTATGGGGGCCCCGGCGAATGATCTTCTGAGGCTGCCCTGGCCAGCAGCACAGTATATTACTATGCCTTTTCTTACATGCATGGAATGCGCTTAATTAGCAACCTTCACCTTGAACAATCACTATTGGAGCCCATCCACGCTGCGGCCATGTCTCCTTCACGCTCCTGCACGCCAACTGAAGTGGAGATGCGTAAAGTAACTTGTGATTTGTACCTTTTTATAATCCATATTTATACATAAAAGAACCGAGGGATTTATGCATAAACACAGTGGGGGAGATTTATTATGTCTTTCTGAGTTTTAGCGGAGAAGGAAATAAAATCTCCCCTTCTCCATCAGTTTGGGCTGATTTTTCACCCTCACACGCCCAAGAAAATGGGGTGGGCAGGGGATGTGAACGGCCGGCCTGCCGAAATTTTATAGTCCCCAGCCTTGAAAAAAGGCAGAAACTATAGCAGAAAGAAATCTGCCAGGTCAGTAGCTGGAATGTCTTAGTATGGGCACTGGAGCGCGGGGGGAAGGGGAATTATAACGTCTGTTTTAATAAAATCCTCCCGTCGTGTAAAAGGGCCCTTATAGAGAGTGACTCCTTTGTCACTGGGTTTTATCACTTTTTTCATAACTGTTTCCACAATTAAACCCTTTAGCTTGCATGTTGTTAACTCAGAAATTCCTATATGTCTGGCGGACTCAGGTCCCTCCAAAATATTCTGGTAAATCGGCGTACAAGAAATCAGATTCACATACAATACACTATGTGCTATTACACAACACAGGCGTGATATCTCCAGCTGCCTTTTAATTTCCCTTGAATCCTCCCAATAGTAGAAAGAGCAGTAACCCATTATTCACAGCACAGCAGTTACGCAACACTGACGAAAGGAGACCTTTGCCCTTACTAAGCAGCGTTTTCCGGAGGCTATGCAGAGCACTGCATGGAGCTAGAAGGTCAACCTCTACATGGAATGGAATCTGTATTCATACAATAGTAATAGAATGTTAAGGAAAGTATTAGTAAATATTGACTATTCAAAGTTATGAGCTATACAGAGTTGGAAATGGTATAAGCTGTGGTTATCAAAGATACATTTAAAAAATTTAAACATTTAGAAATTCAATGGGGGTCATTTATTTATTTCCCCTAAGGCGAACTGAGGCGAAACATTAAAAAATCAAAATAGACGCAAACAGCATTTACGCAGCAAAAAAGTTGCAATAACACAACGGAAGGAAAAGATAATGACCCCCATAGACTCCAAGGAGAATAGATGATGGAAAATTTCTTGAAGGCAAGACCTGTAAGATTTGTATGTGTACCTCACTGTCATTTTCCAGTTTGGAACTTTGTCCTGCATTGGGACTGTAGTGGTCTTCATTACATTTAACTTTGCCTTACCCTTTATACTTCTTAAAAAAATTTTGTAAAATAAAAAATGACGGTGATCCTGCAGCTTCCACCGGTTGTAGGCTATGGTGGAAGCTGCAGGGGGCAGAGACATCCTGCTAAATTTCATAAAATAAATATTGCAGTGTTGTTTCCTGAAAAAATGAACCTAACATTTCAGTTTTGTGGCAAACTTTCAAAGTTTATTACTACAAATGTGACTATGGAAACTGTATGGGCTTCATGGAAACACTTGGATTTTTTTATTATCTTTTATATAATAATGGGTTTTGAGAAAAAGCATGCCCCATTAAATTCCATGTTGGGTAGAACCCATTGAGGCAGGGGTATTTGAAATCCTTCAGTGTATATATTAATACGTACTGGAAGTTGCAGTTAGAAATGGGTAGAGAGTTTACTAGTTTCTATTCTCTTTAAAGAACATCTACCCCAGGATGAAGAATGTAAACCAAGCACACTTACTTACTGGTGTGCGCCCCTCTGGCAGAATCTGCTCTTCTTATGGTTTCTTATGCCCATTGTTTAAGAAAAGGTTTAAAGTAATAAAAATATTAAAATGAGCCTGAGTGGCTCCAGGTTCATTGACATCTATGGAGAAGAAGCCCCTTCAGGTTCATTAGCATAATTTCTTTTTAGAATTAGTTTTTATTGGCAGCCGTTAACAAGTAGAAGACGGAATGCAGCTTGTCAATTAACAATATTGAAGAAAAAAACAGTTTAACAATAGGTTAACATGAATCATAAATGATAGTGTAAATTACATATAGTCACTTTATGTACTACCCTAAGATGTTGTCGTCGCAGTTTTATAATGTTAGAAGCAGAAATATGAGGGAGCCCTGCATCCTGTGAGTGATCCACAAGGGGCCCCCAGGCAAACTATATAGAGACAGAGAGAAGAAAGGAGTATGGGAAACAAAGGGAAGGGATGGGGGGGGGGGGGAGTGGTAGGACAGAATGGAGAGATAATACAAGGGTGGGTCGCCCAGACCAGTGGTGGTGTGGGGGAGTTTAGCCAGGAAAGGCTGGTGGAGGCCCTCCAACGTTCCAAATTTATTCTCCGTATCAGTAGATGTGGTAAGAGGTCCATGGTTGCCAGGTTTTATTGAACTGCATATGTGCCATGAAGAGGGAAGAGTGAGGTCTTCCGTGCTAATGTCATGACTATTGATCCACATGGCTATTGGTGGAGGTGTGGTTGCTTCAAAAGTATTGGGATGCAAGATAGGGCAGCCATTATTAGGAATGTTAGGAGGGAGCATTTGTATTTTCGCGTCAAAATGTCACAATGGTGGAGGATCAGAAGGAGGGGTCAGCTTTTGAGTCTCCACAGACTAAAAAGATAAGATGTTGTAGTCCTGCCAAAAGGGGTGAGAACCCGGCTCGACCAAAAACAATGAAAGAATGATCTTCCTCCTCTCCGCATCTTCAGCTTGTAGGGTGCACTTGTGGAAAATTGTATTAACCGGGTTGGGGACCCATATATCCTGGAAATGAGTTTGTACCCACTTCCTGGTATCTCGAGCTACAAAGGTTCTGTGCATAACTCAAAAATATGTGATTTCTGTTTGGGTGTGAGTGAGATGTTCCAAATCAGTTTCCCATTGCCTCAAGTATGAGGAGGAGAGCGTGTGTTGTGTCGTACGTCCGTGTTGGAGCAAAGACTTTAAAATTAGTTTAGGTTTCTAAAGTTTATTGGTTGCATAATTTTAAATTTATGATCCGTTTTGGTGTGCTTGATTTAAATCCTTCACTCCTGGGGGTAGATTCCTTTAAGGCAACAGCTTAGTGCTTACATTTCTGGCACACATGTCCACTGTGTGTGTCTATGGCAGATATATACAGGGCAACTTTAGCGAGATTAAGGGTGCGGTTCCCACCATCCATTTTTCGATGCAGTTTTGATGTCCAACCAGAAGTGGAGTGAAAAAGGGGACTGGCAGCTTTTCCACAATATGTTCTCAGCCATTATGACACCAAACCTGCTTTGAAATGTTAATGTACCCAACAAGGCCAGTCGGGGGTTGGGATAATTACAGTCCCTGGTCACACACAGCACTTTAGGATAGTTCCTTCAGTTTCCTTCAAACTTTAAACAACATCTGACCAGGTGGTTGAATTGGTGTTTAGATGCATATTCTTTGGGATAGGGACTGATCCTGGTGCTAAGTTAAAATGTGCAGTCAGGGAATGTGTGATTCTCTTCTCAACCTGAATGGTGAGTTTCTGTGGCTCTCTCTTCTTGCCACAGCGTGACTACAGCTGGTCAAATTTAAGAATTTTGACCAACAAAAAGGCCTTTAAAAGGCCTGTTGTTTACCAAAAGACGGTATCCATGGAAACTTGATGTGCACATGTTTGATTTTCACACCTTGGCAGTGCTAAGTTTGAAGTCCTTTATAGTCATTGGGACTATACCCGTTTGAAAATAGTGTTGATTTATCAGTTAAAACTTTGCTTTGTTATACATAACAACTTTAGCAGATCTAAACAGAATATCCGTCAAACTAGGATTGCTCAGCTCCGCAGATCCCATTCATTCCCACAGATCACAGTTTTATTGCATTTCTTAAAAACACTTTTGTTTCATTTTCCACCGCAACAGGCATATCAGTCAGAAGAAACTCTAGTTCTTATAGATATGTAGAAACATATGATCACTAGGAACTTTCGAAAGGCAAATTAAAAACAATGATTAAGGTTTGACACAGATGGATGATTTTAAAGAAAGCGGTATTTTTACTATAGCGACATCCCTATATACATAAGTAAATGTTACTAGCTGGCAGATTCTATTCAAATACAAGCACTCTTAATCAAGAGGAAATATGTAAGTCTACCAGTCTTATCCAAGTCCTTCCCCTATCTGTGTTCACAATGTGGACTATCTATAGATGACACTAAAAGACACTATCCAGGGGATATGATATATAAGATGTGGGCGGCAAGTAGAACACTTGCTTTACTTGGCGGATTGTAGAAGGAGAGGCAGCAGTAGATTTACCAAATAAGGATTGAGAAACTCTTCCTCATAGACTTTCTGTTTTATCATACACTGCCACGCCTGCACAGCTCTGCCCTTGATAAATCTGTCATCAGAAGTGGATTGCTAAAAGTTGTATATTAGAACATATAATCAAGAGGAATCAACTGTATTTATAAGCAGCTATTCAGTATTCCATGAGGTTAACATTGTATGTGCTTGAAATAGAGCTGTAATTCTTCCCGGGAAATGGAAGAAAGCCTCCTGCTATGTAGCAGCAAGCATAAATGACTCAAATTGATGTTTTTTCATACTTGTTCCATAGCAGTCCCGCTTTAGGGAGTCGGTAATATAGGTTAAATATAGGTTAAATTGAGAAGAGGCATAATCAAAGACCTTTTGAAAAGCATGTGTTTCATAATCAAGTTATCTTTTCATATTATTACACTAAAGGCTCCTGAATCTGTGTTACATTTGTATATGAAACTCCATGGAACCACAGACTGTTCTAGGTAGTCTATTCCAAGATAATACAAAAGTTCAGAAGTTTACCGACATAGAGTAGGATAACAGCCGCCCGCATGCTTTCCCATTCACTGGGACATGCATTCTTACTATCTTCTTTAGTATACAGGAATCATCACATGTAAAGAGGTGGTTGGGTGTGCACAAAGGCGAAGAAGAAAACAGTTAAATAATTAACATAAATGTCCCCACGACAGTAAGTGTTGAGAAAAAAATGGAGATGAGAGAACATACATTTCGGGGGGGAAACAACTAATGTGTCCACGGGTATATGCCTCTGCAGCAGACTTCAGAAACATGAGAATTGTCCAGTTGGTTCCTGATGCGTTTGTTCTTAGCAAACTCTGGACATATTCAGGACACTGGTCACAGGTAGCATTTGACCAAGCCAAGGGTGCAAGTTTTTGGGATACAGTTACTCTTTACATATGTAACGTATTCTAACCTTCTAACCGCATTCATGCAATCCACATATTGCTTAATTGAGTTGTAAAGCTTGGATCTACAAGCTGAACACACTATCCCCCAACGGTTGTTGAATAGCGATTGAATCAGTCTGACTCCATACTGTCTTTGTCACTCCCCAGCCTCAGATCATTACAATCTTTTCTTATACAACACTTCATTCTTGGAGAGCCTCGTGTCATTAATACAATTTAACAAACAAACGGAGGTCTCTTCGACGCTTTTACAGCAACCTCAAACCTTAGGGAGAATGTTCAATCCACCATAGGAAGAAACTATATTGTATGTTATATAGCACCTCCTAAAGAATCCTTATACCATGACCTTCCTTAATACTGTCTGTTTGTCTATTTTAAAAATGTTCAGCTTTGTAAGTTGTGCTTATATTATAAATAAAACAATGAAAGTAAAAATTTTTTAATCATCAACCTGGGGATAAGGGTTTTTTGGTTTCGCAAAGCTGTGCCGCCGATTACGTTCTAAATAGTGCTAATTGAGTTCCATCCACCATCGGCCATGGCCATTTACATGTTCTTCCTCTTTTCGAGGGAGCTTTGTGGCTAGTATTCTAAGCTCGAAAAAAAAAAATTGTCATAGGGTTCATTTTTGAGGGCGTTTATTTTTCGGGAAAAAGGTTACCATGAGTCACTGTATACGTCTGAAGATAAACGGAAAAGGTTCACGTGAAAAAAAATAAAAAAATATGAAAATGCCCCCAAAAACGCCATGCCCCTGCCTGACCGGAGAAGTTATGCCTAAAATAAACGTGCGACAGAACTCACAATTATCACCAGTTTGTACATTTCAATCATATCAATCATTAAAGCAAGGAAGAAAAAAAAAAAAAAAAAAACAAAGCGGCAAGCGAGTTGCACTCCTCTGTACAACGGGAGATGCACGTGCAGTAGTCCTAGTGGCAGTCCTTATTGCAATTAGAAGTATAGCTTGTTTTGAGATGCGTTCGTAAACACCTGCCAGGGAAACCTTAGCAGGTTAAGTAAAAACACCTATGAGCCACCTATAATGTAAATGGATCTTTCGTATAAATATTACAGTTTAAAACAAACTTCATCTGGGGAATATGGGACAATGGCAAAACTATTTTTCTTTTCTCATCTGTAAGATTGGTGTTATGTATGAAAAGTAATCTACAGAATGACAGATGATTTGTAGAAACCTCTGCAGCAAATAGCACTTAAATAATTTAATAGAAAAAAAAAACAACACCTAACCCATAACAATCGCTTCGCGCATGGGACATCATAAAACAGATCTATAACAGCCGTCATTGCACCACTGTCACAAAAAGGCAAAATGGTTTCGACATACAAATGTCATTGGCCTGGAGCCTAGAAATTCCATTTCCAGATATTGCATCCCAGTGTTGAAGTCTCAACTCCCTACAAGGACATCACTATACAAATTCAAATGGCAAAGTCAATACAATTACTAAACCGAAAAGTATTTAGGAAAAACGTCCACATCTCAGACTACTTAACATGAGTGCTGGAGACGACACGAATTTGCTTGATGTCTGGTCTTAAAAGCAATCTGACATTTTATAGACATATTAGGCTATAAAAGGTAGGGCCAGCCCACTGCACAGCAGATTCATCTCTGCAAAACATACCACTGCCAAGCTCGCCTTGTTGTCCAGTAAATCAGTCTCTACATCAGCGAGCGCTATAGTGTGTGCTTAGCCTTACATACCAGCAAATTACATCTACCACATATAACATTAAAGAGAATATGGTGACTATCCAAGGTATAGATAACGCAGATGAGTTGAAGGGCCAATACTCAAACCCTGCTAAAAATACCTGTCTGCAGTACTCTTCACCTTGCTAAATCCGTTCATGTGCAATAATTATTTTCATCGTTTTAAATTTTTTAGTTTGACACCGGATGTTCCGCGTATTTTTTTTTTTTGTTTTTTAAAGCGGGTTAAAATGGGCTTCTTCTATGGAATTTAAGAAAGAAAATTCACGCTATATGGTCACTTTCAGGGACACAGACCCTTTTTATTTTTATAATTAGGTTTGTGATGAATATTCACGCCATTCAGTCCGTTTTATGAATACCCATATTGTTGTATGTATACTTTTTAACCTGCTATTTGGGTTTCAAGATTTATGTAGGTGTAAAGATTTAGTTCAGTGATAAAACCATTAAACTTCAGGTACAATAAAAACCAAATATACTAACTTATCTGCTTGTAGAACATGGACAGGGCTTAGCCACCTCTAGTATCAGCCGATGGCAGGATCCAGGCTGAGCCCTACTCCAGGAACAAGAGATGAGCTGGTGCAAAGTCAATAAAGAGTTTGTAGTTGTGGCTCAGGGATGGAAGCATCAACTTTGACACCCTTATGTTCGTTGTATGCGCCATGGCACACAATTCAGTTATGGTAATTTACAGCTGGAAAATCCCTTTAAGCTTCACTTCAAAGAACTATACAGCACCTTTCAAACCCCAATGTGTCACTACCCACAAAAAAAAAAAAGCTCACCAGCAACTTCAACAATGGTCCCGGGGACGATATCTATGCTGTAATCCTCTGACACTTTTTCGTCTGTCGGTAACTTTACCCATTTAGGTTCAACTCCTTGTGAGCGCTTCAATGCATTTCAGCATTTCTTCTGTTTAGAAAAATAAGATGTAATCGTACTAAATCGTATTAAAGTACACTATGTAAATTTTAAAAAATTCAAGGCGGGGGAAAAAGTTTTACTGTGTGACAGTAGAACACTGTCCATATGCTGCACAGAAAATCTGCAGCTTTATATTAAAAGTAGTGGGACAAATTATACAATCAACTTCTGAATTTGAGTGAAATTACAATCTCAGCAATATGTGGATGAGTTTTTTTTTTTTTTTTTTAAGGGCAAATTCACACGAAAACAGCTACGGCGGGCGCAAAACATACGGCGTGCTCGAGATGTGACACCCTCTACAAAGAGAATGCACGGCTCCATGAAGACGACCCTTTCTTCACCCCCACCCCCCCACGCACATGTGCTCCAGAAGCCCACTGTCTCGTCTCTGGGGGCGTATGTATGGCCCCCTATGTTTCATGTAATGCAGCTACCATGACTCTTGTGAATGTTCTGTGCCTGACAGATTGAAAACAGAGAAACTTTATTGCCCTTTTGCAAAGTTTTCAGATCTGTATATTGTATAAAAAAAAATAATAAGAAAAAAAAATAGCAAAGTGATAAAGTTGAATATTCCACGACATGATGCAATTTGCAAAATAAGACTTGAGAACAGGATATTGGCAGCCACTTGCTACAGAGAACTCCGAATCATAATTTAGGCCCGCCTGCCAACAAGTGGGTTTTTCTGACGAGCTCAATGCATGCGAGGGATTACTGGAACCAAATCTAGAATCACGAATCAGATGTTCAGGTAAGTCCAGCACCTGCAGATTTCTTCTAGTAAAATGTGAACGGAACAAGTTTGAATCAAATCCTTGTGGTAACAACAACAGTAAACTTTTTCCGTAAGATAAGATGTACACATTCTCATTTTAATCAATATTATTGAAATGTTACAACATCAGTTTGCAAAGAAGCTCAGCTAGAGAAAGCTTATATTTTGAAAGATTGTGTTCTGACCCGCTTTACTATTGAAGGTTTTTCCAGAAAGAATATTTCCAATTTTATGACCATGTTGGAAACAGTTTTACCAGGAATGGAAAGCGTGGGCTCAATGATGTGTAAAGTTATGTCTATTTCACCAGGTGGCTTTTTTCTAAGCCAATTCATAATTTTTAGTAATACCTAACATATATTAACAGGTGTACATAGTATCCCTAACAATGCTTTAGAAAACAGCATTGATGCAACAAAGGTAACAAATTTTCAACGGGTACAGATAGGCTGCAACTTAATATACTGGACCAGGCTGAAATATGTGTTTTGGAAATAAACAGATGTCAGTGCCTAGCACAATATTTACTTTACCTGCCACCACACCAACAATCGCGTTTGCTACTAATATAAGTTAAGATGACAAAAGGGCTCTACAAAGGGCTGTGATTGTTTCTTTACCTTCCTCCAAACCTGCAATACCTAAAATAAAAAAAAAAACCACAAATACATAAAAAAAAATGACAGACATGTGTGCCATCATAAGGAATTTGCCTGCATCTATACTCTATATACAAAGACACAAGAGGTTGCCCGATTGAACGGCTTGAGATCTCAAAGACAAATGAGAAATAATTGTCATCAGACCAATACATGGGGAACTGCTTTTCAAGAAGACGTGAATTAGACTGTTATGCCTTCGTTTAGGCCGAAGAGGCTTTGAAATTTCTACGTAAAGCTTCCCATAATCATAGGCCTGCTAAACAGACTAGAATGTTCTACTGGTGAGTTTTAAAACAGATCATAAAAAGAACTCGTCATGTAATAATAACTGTGCTGACAACAACCACAAGCTCAGCTACAGCACACGTTAGGCAAAGGTGACTCTGGAACTAGACAGACAAGAAAAGACATGTCACAGGACATTCCTCCTGGTCCACAAATTACATCTCATTTGATCCAGTCGGATATAGATTATTTTTACAAACCTAGGAGAACATGTCCTAAAGGACGGCAGCAGGGATAAACACTAAACAAGCAACTTAGTAGCAAAGCAAGTCATCCTGATGGATTATATACAGGGTATCTGATGCACAGGTTACAAAACAACCCTGCGTTCGGCCAGATTATTTTCGTTCCCAGTCAAAACCTTAAGTTCCCACTGCTTCAGCTGGTCACACAGATTCCCAAGGGGAATACAGATTATCTGGGAGAGGAAGCAGTACTGACAACCACGCTCAAGGAGCTTCCAGACAATGATCCTGAAGGAAAATAGTAGGCGGACTTCTATTTATAGGGACAGGAGGTATAGAAAGCTTAGAATGACAGTAAAATAAGCACCTTTAGTTCCTAGTGTATAAAGGATTAGATATTGTTTCTAGGTTAAAAAACCAAAACCTCATTTGTTTATGGGACAGTCGGGCATGCAGTCCACAACTATCTCACCACCATGGGATGAGAGTAACTCCATGTGAGTAAAAAGAGGAGGACTAGTAATCCAAGACGTTGCATAAAGTAGTGAGGCATATTTAGAGTAAAAGGCAAACTCCGATTCTAAAAACGAGACAGATTAGCAAGCTCAACACTGGTGCCACAGGGAAAACATTCAGCCAGATCAATCGCACAATACAGTAAGTTAAACCAAAGGCTTTTCCTCAATGCAAAACATACATCATAGGCGGGAGGAGACAAGCAACAGACTAACAAATATTCGGACACTTATAGCACAACTCTAGTTGAGTAAAATCTTTACAATTTTTACAATGGGAAGGCAAGTATTTGCCTGCAGGTGAAATGAACTTTACGAAGGATAGCTTTGACGAGCCTCCAAACGAGTGAAGTTGATTCCCCAATTCTGACAAACAAGTCGAATTTAAAATGCTTACCCAGATGAAAAATTAAAAACTAATCTTAGGCAAGTCTAGTTCTAGATATTCCAGCCCAGCAGCAATTGGAGTCCAGATATAAAATTATGGCTTCAACTCCTGACAGTGTGAAGCACTCCCCATACTGGGGTGGTTTCCCTCCCAAACTTAGGACTCTTGCAAACGACATGAGCGCCATGAAATTGCCATATGGTGAACGATCCCACGCGCTTTGTACACAGTGCAGTACGAAATGGATAGTTAAACAGTTCCTGCCGTCCTTCCATTATATTTCAATATAATGCAGGGATCATATACTGCTCTGTGTGCAGCCAATGGGATTTGTGCCACCATACAGCACGTTTACACTGGCCGCATAACATTCATGTTATGATTAATACCCTTAAGGTGTATACTTGAAAACAATGAGAGAATTGGTGGGGTGTTGATACCCTGTGTACAGTGCTGCCCAAAATGGTTGCTACATAAATAAGGGCTCTGTTATAGACTTAATGAATATAAATGCAGACAAGACTGAACAGTAATGGAAAGAGTATAACTTAATGGTGAGGTAGCGTTATTATGATATTAAAAACCTTTCATTTTGAATTCTACATTCTATTAACGGGCAGCATATGATAATGGTCTGCATCTTTCTGAATATCCCTGGATTCCCAAAGCACGAATATCAGCAAATTTACAATGATAAATATTGTAAAATGATCCATGAATTGAATATCTTCAGTGCTTTCTTTCACCAATGGTTATTGCCAAACTAGATCAACATAGGAAGTTCCAATCTATAGGTAAGTATGCAATTTATCAATGGCACTTATCCTCTTGCTGACTTATTTAGCACATGCAGCCTAGACAAACCCACCTCATTACTAAACACCCCATGAAATGAGAACAAATGAAGTAGTGTACAAACTATTGATTAAAGAATATGTGCAAATCATTTAAGTTACTGCTTATAACCATCTCGCCATGAAGACTGATTAAGAAAGTTTACATTACAACACAATACTGATGTGTTTGTCTAACGAGACCAGCAGTGTAGATATAAAAAGTAGTAAACTGCTTGCTCACGGATGAGTGAGGGGGGGGGCACTGTGCCATATCTGCCTACAGAGGCAAACCTCTTCTAGGCACAGAGGGGTGACTAATTATATTCAAGATCTCCCCTATGAAAGGCAGTTACTACAATATGGTAAGAAATGGGCACCTACAGCCACCCACTCATCATTTGACTTTGAAACATTGGGAGCATTAACATGTCAGAATATGACACCAGACATATAGTCAAGGTAAAAATTATTCCACTTGCTCTTTAACATCTAGTCCTGGAATGAAGATGTGCTGACTTCTAGAACAGATCAGGAAAGCAAAGCAAACATCAACGGACCCCTCAAACCCAGACATGCACCAGTGCAAAGTGTATGTGTTTCAAAGGGAGAGGAGGACACTTTAGCTGCTGCCCAACAACCTCTGGTGAGGGTTTTGAGGCATCTAATACTTTCTTAACCCAGACATTTGGAGTCAGGAGTTTGAGGACACTTGTACAAGATGGTTGACACAGGTATCAGAAGCATGGAGACCCAAAACTATGCTCTCTACAGAATAGGAAAACATTTAATAATCATCCTATTGTTGTAGACGAAGGAAAGTTAAGGTAGCCATTGAGCGACATAAAAGTGCCAATATTAACAACACTGCCCCCATGTTACCCTCCTATTGCACTCATATCCCATATAGAACACACTTCATAAAATGTCAAGCATGTTAAAACGGGAAATAGGTCTTGCGTCTCCGTATACTTACAAATGGATAACAGGCATCAAGTGACAAGATTTAACTAGTAAATCTTCAAACTGTTCAAATCACCAATTCCCATAGTGTTTTCCCTAAGGAAGAGGAAGAATGACTGTACATCCACATACACAACACAGGAAATAAACATCGATATTGTAAGTGTTACATACCTTCTTTGCAGGTAATTCTGATGTGGCAACAGTCCAGGAACAAGTAGGGAAGGGAAGGGGGAGAGAAGAGAGAGAAACCATAGTATGGAATGTATATATAAAAAACAAGGCAAGATTGAAACTATCCTGGAAGAATCTGCAATGCAGCAACCAAGACTCTATTCCATTGCTCAGGGCTGCACACCGTGCATCCACTCACATTGAGATAAGTCTATGCATTACATACCAGTACCAGTTCATTGTCATTGGGATTCACATATATAATTACAGGGGATTTATCTTAGGCGGCGTCTGGCTATCTGATGCAATGTACATATGAACTCATAACAATCTTTTCAGTCATGGATTCTATAGAGTCTATCTAGTGTGCTATTCAGGGCTAATTAATAAAACATTGGTTGCTGTATTGTTTTACTACACCATTAGATCCTCTCAATGTAAGAAGATACTGCCCATAATCCCATGTTGATCCTGCCACAACATTTCGAGTGCAACCAAGAAGTTAGGACTGGACTGGCTACCTAGCAGCCATTTCCACGAATATGTTCACGTTAGGACAGGGAATCGGAAAGAAAAGAGAACATTGAAAGAATGAAGGAAAATTAGAAATTGTCCATTCTGCCTCATGTACATCTAAATTATAGTAGGAAAAATACATGATGAAACCCTAATCACAAACTACAACTACTCCCACGGCTACAGAAAAAAGTAGGACTGTACTAAAATAGGATGTATAAAACATTGGGCTGCAATATAATATAAATTACAATCTATAAACATTGGCCAAACTATAAGTAAAGCTCACTGTAGAGTGCTATTACAGCAGCACACCCCGATAAGGGACAAATATAAGAACCCACACTGTGGAAGAGGCCTTTAGTCACGGCAGCACAACCGTATGGACAAATAATAAGTAACAACCCCTGGAACAGATTCTTGGCCTTGCAGTGCAACCTGACTATAAGCACATGGACAAATATAAGTAAACATCAGTGAAGCAGGTTCTCAGCCCTGCAGTGACACCATCTATGGGCAAATGAGCAAAAATCTTATCATGGAGCAGAGCGACTATCTGCAGTGCACCTCACTATGGAACAATACAAGAACCCCCACCGCGGAAGCAGACCAATATACATGCAGAAGTGACCAATATAATAAAACCCGCCCTCTAGACAGGTTCTTATTCCCCATAGGAGCGGTTAGCTGTAGTGTAAACCTCGATGGACAAATATAAAGTAACCCCCGCCCTGAGGCAGGATCTTAGCCCTGTAGTGAACCTCTATGGGCAATATCACTAACTCCCCGCAGGGCCAAAAGTAGTAGCCCTGTAGTGTACCCCTATGGGACAAATATAAATACCCCCACTCTGGAGAGGTTCTTAGCCATGTAGTGAACCTCTCGATGGAAAAAATAAGTAACCCCCGCACTGTGGCAGGTATGTAGCCCTGTGGTGTACCCCTCTATAGACATAAGTAACCCCCCACCCCGGGGCAGGATGCTAGCCTGGGTGTACCCCTCTATAGACACAAGTACCCCCACCCCAGGGGCAGGATTGCTAGCCCTGTAGTGCTGTACCCCTATATAGACACAAGTTACCCCCAACCCCAGGGCAGGATGCTAGCCCTGTAGGCTGTACCCTCTATAGATATACTAAGTAACCCCACCTGGGGCAGGATTGCTATCCTGTAATGTACCCTCTATGACATAAGTAACCCCCACCCTGGGGCAGGTGCTAGCCCGTTATTGTACCCCTCTATAGAAATAAGTTACCCCACCCGGGGCAGGATGCTAGCCCTGTAGTGCTGGTTTTGTTGTAAACCTCTGTATACTTATAGTAACCACCACATGGGGCAGGATGCTAGCTTGTAGGTACCCTCTATAGGACATACAAGTTACCCCACCCTGGGGCAGGATGGAGCCCTGTAGTGCTGTACCCATCTAGAGACATATATTATAACCCCAACCCTGGGCCGGCTGATAGGCCTTGTAGGTACCCACTACTAGACATAAAAGTTACACCCACCCTGGGGCAGGGATGCTAGCCCTGTTAGTTGCTTTATACCCTCTATAGATATATAAGTAACCCCCACCCTGGGCAGGATGCTAGACATGTAGTGCCTTGTACCCCTTATAGAAATATATAGTAAACCCCCACCCTGGCCGGATGCTAGCCTTGTAGGTACCCCTCTATAGAAATACAAGTGTACCCCACCCTGGGGCAGATGCTAGCCCTGTAGTGCTTTACCCTCTATAGATATATAAGTAAACCCCCCACTGGGGCAGGAGCGGCCGTGTAGTGCTGAACCCTCTATAGACATATATTCGTAACCCCCAACGGGGGCAGGATGCCAGCCTTGTAGTGTACACCTCTATAGACATACAGTTACCCCCACCCCGGGGGCAGGATGATAGCCCTGTAGTGCGGTACCCCTCTATAGACCTACAAGTTACACCCCACCGGAGGCAGGATGCCTAGCCATGTACCCTCTATGACATACAAGTTACCCCACCCCGGGGCAGGGATGCAGCCCTGTATGCTGTACCCCTCATATAAGACATACAAAGTTACCCCACCCCGGGCCAGGATGCTAGCCCTGTAGTGCTGGTACCCACTCTATAGACACAGTTACCCCCGCCCAGGGAGGGATGCTAGCCCTGTAATGTAACACTCATAGATATAATAAGGAACCCCCACCCTGGGGCCGGTGCTAGCCCTGTTGTATTTGCCCGGGAAACACGAGCCTGGTGCAGTCAGGGAAGTGGAAGAGACCGGTTCTGGGTATAGGGGACACACGAGGGTGGCATCCAGGCAGCCATCTTCTGTGGCGCAGTGATGCCGGCTAGGGAAGGCCCTCAGGAAGTGGACTCCATGATGGAGAATTGCCGGCCTGGCACACCACTCCGGGCACGTACCGTTGGGCCCCTCTCTCATTCGGATTCTTGACCCATGCTCAGTCCCATGCCTGTGCTATACGTCAAATTGAAGTGCGCAGCACATCCTCCACCGTCTTGGCTGTGAGCGTTCCTCCATGGCCAGATGTGCCCTGTCCTCGCTTGTTCTCAGCGAACAATAGGCCGCGGTTGGTTTGTACTCCTCCCTCACAGCGCCTTCCCATACGAGCTCCCACCTCGGGCACGCTGCCTCGGGGCTCCGCGCAGGCTTCGGTCGCTATTAGCTGCCAGGTGCATTAGGACGTGTTCATACCAAGCGACCGGAGCCGGCGTCGCGTCAGATCGCCCCCGGATTGCTATCGATTGGCGGGTCGTTCTCGAGTGTTCACCGAACCGTCCCGGAGAGCCGAGGTAAGGCGGGGTCCCGGGCGGCAGAGCGTCCTTCCCTCGGTGTGAGTACCGGCGCTGCGGCCTTCCCTTAGGCACGTCGGCCCGTGAGCTCCTCTACCGCCGCTACTGTGGCAGAGCCGTGCAGCCGCTTATAGCATTTTATTATGAGGATGCTCCGGGCCTCACGACGCGGCATTGGACGACTTGATTGGGGAGGGGTTTCTCGTCATCAGGCCACGCCCCTATTCTCCAGCAGGATTCCCGATCATGATGGGGGGGGGGGGGGTGGGGACGTCCGTAGCTCGCAGTTGTCCCGTGGGGAGCTCGACCTGCGCTCAGACTCAGGTTGTCGGGGCGGAGCAGCTGGGAGCCGTTTCACATCCTTCAGTGTGTCAGAAACCTCGTGTAATGCCCACAGGCATCTACTGCAGGACATGTGCTACAGGAAGACGAGCTTTCTAATAAACTCCAATAGTTACATGAAAATAAAGAGAATATCAGGAAACACACTCTGCTACAAAGAGACAAATTACTAGGTGAAGTCACATAAACATTCAATGAAAGGGTTTTGTCCAATGAACATTGATTCATCCCTAATCCAAAATATGGATATGTCTCTGACGCTTGGGATTGCACAAAATTGACATAATAGTTTCTGGGTACCTCTGTTTAAAGGGAAACCATTTCACTTATTTTACCCCAGTAAACTTCGAGAAGATCCTATACAAATTTATTGATCCACGGGGGGGGGGGAGGGCGGATTCTTTTGTACTTTTTTCAAAAAAAACAAGGATCATATGGGGCTCCGAGGAGAAAATATAGTCAAAGCTACAGTAAGGTAACCTGTCATCAGCAATTGGCCTAATAAAACCACTACCAGAATATTTTCAAGTAAGCGTAACACCTTATAGTTTTTGTATTTTCATAGTTCGTGTGCTAGCAGCATCCAGAAAAGAAACTTTAAAGCAAGATGTAAATGGTTGTATAAAGTTAGGGAGATGGAGAGTTTAAGACTGAAGTTAACGGTGGGCGAGCCTCTGAGGGCCTCGCACATGATTGAATCATGCATTGGCAGATCTGGTTAGTTGAATTCTTGATGTAGGGACAATCCTTACAGTTGAAGGGGCTTTCTGAGGAGGAAACTGTGTTAAAATCTCCGCTCTTTTTGACTTGATACAAACCATTGAATCCACGTCACAAGTAGATTTTCGGATGTATCACCCACACGGGTTATGAAAGAAAAATGATCTGGAAGGTGTTCAGATGCTTTACAAAATAATGGTACTGGATTAGGTAGGTCAATTTCTGCGGACAGGTGCCATGAAATCAAAATATTTTTTTTGACCAAAGTGTTGGTGTTCTAGTAAAATAAAGAATCTAAAAATAAAGGACTTTTCTTTATGCTCCATGGTAAAATGGCACCCAAAATTGTAAACTGGCTCCAGCCATCCTAAGGCGGTCCTGTCCATGACATTAGCCCCACATTTATCAAAAAAGATCGGAAAAACGCACTATGTGTAGTTTTCCTGTGCAAGTGCAGTCGTGCAAATGGGGGGCAGATAGGCATTTGTGCCCACATTCTTCATGAAATCTATCGTCCTCTGAACTGTTCCAAAAAAGTGGACTTTTTTTTTGGTTGCACCTTTTAACAGGGGGTGTACAACACATTATGACAGTGGTGGTCAATATGTCACAGGTCCGACTGTTCCCGGAACGCAGCTTTACGTGCTGAATTTGTCACATAGGACACCTATGTAGCGCTGACACTTATAAACTACATGTGCAAATAGTTGCAAGAAAGAACATTCAAAGTCAGACAGAAAAACTGGGAGGGGCTTTTTATAATCTTGCATTGTGTATAATGGTGTGGACTTAGGCGGTTGCCCAAGCTACAGGCCAGTTTTACGTTTTCGGCGACCCCACTAAAGGCAGCTGCAGGGGGACACAGTAGAGGGAGAGAAGTGCAATTTCCACTTCTGTCTTCTCTGTTTCATATAAACAGCAAAAGACTGTGCTGGAAAATAGAAGCATCGCCCAGATATGGTTCCCGATGATGATCTGTGATAAAGCCTGAATTACCAGGATGTCGTTGTTAGGGGGTTGCTGCTGATTACTCAGACCCAGCACAGCCCAGGACTGACACTGCCAATACAGATTGCAACAGCAAACCACAGTGGGAAAGATAAAGTGTGAAAATAAAAATAAAGTCCAATCTGATCATAAAGGGAAAGAAATTTTTAAAAAAAAACTATAAAAATGTATAAATAAAAAACTGCATAAAAAATATTACCCACAACAAATGGTTTGCCCTTTCCCAGGGCAATACTGTTACTGTAAACCGATATATGATATACAAAATAGCGCCTTAGTAACAAACACAATTTCAGAACAACGAACTATCCACAGGAGTAACAAAAACAATAAATTATAAGTAAAGGTTACTTCAGCGTGAGACAATAACATGATGATGTCACAGTGCAGGTATAATAACATTGTTGAGTCACAGTACAGGGATATTAAACGCCAGTAAATATCACAGTATGGGATAATACCCTGTATTGTCACAGTACAGGGATAATAAAGTCATTTTACAATTATTAGGGAAAGGAAACGATGCAAGTGGCTTTGTCACAGTATAGAGATAATTAACAGTGATGTCACAATTGGTAGTACTGTATGATACAGGGAAAATTAGCACATCATCTGCCCTTAGTATCTGGTGGCCAGCAGCCACAGTATATTACTACTGCCTTTTCTTACATCTAGCATTGGAATCGCGTCATAATTAGCAACCTTCACACTTGGAACACTTCACTCCTTGGAGCACATCCACCGTTTTTGCAGGCCATGTCTCCTGCACGTCCTGCACGCCAACGAAGTGGAGAGATGCGTAAAGTAGTACTTTGTGATTTGTACCTTTTTAATAATCCATATTATACAGAAAAGAACCGAGGGATCTTTGCATAAACACAGTGGGGTGAGATGTTATTATGCTTCTTTTGAGTTTATTAGCGGAGGAAGATAATCAAAATCTCCCCTTCTCCATCAGTTTGGTCGTGATTTTTTCACCCTCACACGCCCAAGAGAAAATGGGGTGGGCAGTGGGTCAGGGTGTGAACGGACCGGCCTGCCGGAAATTTTTCGTAGTCCCAGGCCTGAAAAAAAGGCAGAAACTATGAGAAGAAATATCGCAAAATCTCCTGCCAGGTCAGTTAGTGGAATGGTCTTAGTATGGCACTGGAGCGCGCGGGGGGAAAGTGATTATAACGTCGTTGTTTTAATTAAAATCCTACCGGTCACGTGTATAAAAAGGGGCCGCCTTACTAGAGACGAGGACTCCTTTGTCAGGGGTTTATCCACTTTTTCATAGATGTTTCACAACATTAAACCTTTAGATTGCATGTTGTAGTAACTCAGAAATTCCTAGATGGGCCGGACTCAGGTCCTCAAAATATTCTGGAGAACTCGGGTAAAAGGACAAGAAAAAATCAGATTCACATACAAGTACACTATGTGCTATTACCACAACACAGGCAAAGTGGATACTCTCTCCAGCTGCCTTTAATTTTCCCTTGAATCCTACCCCAATAGTAGAAAGAGCAGTAACCCATTATTCACAGACAGCAGTGTACGCAACATGACGAAAGGAGGACCTTGCCCTTACTAAGCAGCGTTTGTTCCGGCCAGCTATGGCAGAGCACTGCATGGAGCTAGACGGTCAACCTCTACATGGAATGAATCATGTATTCATACAATTAGTAATAGCAGTGTAACTAGCATATTAGATAATAGTTGACTATTCAAAGTTATGAGTATTAGCAGAGTTGGGAAAGGTATTAGCTTGTGGTTTCAAGATAATTTTTAAAAACATTTAACACATTTAGAAATTCAATGGGGTCATTGTATTGTTATTTCCCCCTACGGCGAACTAATGCGGAAAACATTTAAAAAAACCTCGCAAAAATAGACGCAAATCAGCATTTACGCAGAAAAGTTGCAATAAATCAACGAAGAGAAAAGATAATAGACCCCATAGACTCCAAGGCGAATAGATGATGGAAAATTTTCTTGAAGCGAACCTGTAAGATTTGTATGTGTACTCACTGTCATTTTCCACAGTTATGAACTTTGTCCTGCATTGTTGACTGTTAGTGGTCTCCATCATTACATTTAACGCTGCCTTACCCTTTTACTTTCTTCGAAAAAAGAAATGATTGGTAAAACCATAGAAAATGACGGGATCCTGCAGCCTTCCACCTGGTTGTGTATGAGGCTTGGAAGCTGCAGGGGGGCAGAGACCATCCGTGCTAAATTTCCATAAAATAAAATATTGCAGTGTTTGTTTTCCTATGGAAAAAAACGTGCAAAACCTAACATTTCAGTTTTTTGTGGCAACTTTCAAAGTTTATACTGACTACAAATGGATATGGAAACTGTAAGGTGGGCTATTCATGGGGAAAGCACTTGATTTTTTTATTATTTTTATTAATTCGGGTGTTATTGAGTAGATAAGCATGCCCATTAAATTCCATGTTGGGTAGAACACCATGATGGAGGCGGGGTATTGAAAATCCTTCAGTGCTAATATTATAAAACCATGTAACGGAAGTTGCGTTAAGAAATGGGTAGAGAGTTTATAGTTTTCTATTTCTCTTTAACAGTAACAATCTACCCACAGGATGAAGAGTGGTAAACCAAAGCACACTTACTACTGGGTTGTGCGCCCCATCTGCAGAGAATCTGCTCTTCTATGGTTTCTTATGCACTTGACCTTTAAGAATAATTTAAATTGTTTATAAAAATATTAAAATAATGAGCCTGGTGGCTCCAGGTTTAATTGACATCTATGGAGAAGAAGCCCCTACGGGATTCATTAGCATTAATTTCTTTTTTTAGAATTGTAGTTTTATTGGCCCAGCTGTAACAAGTAGAAGACGGAAGCAGTCTTGTCAACATTAACAATTCTAAAAAAGAAAAAAACAGTTTTAACAATAGGTACATAATGAATAAATGATAGTGTAAATTACATATAGTCACTTTATGCCTACCCTAATTATTCCATTCAGCTCACGACTCCAGCAGTTTATAATGTTACAGAAGCAGTAATATGGGGAGCCCTGCATCCCTGTAGAGTATCACCAAGGGCCCCCAGGCCAATACTATCTATAGAGACAGAAGAGAATAAAGGAAGTATGGGAAACAAGGGAAGGGATGGGGGGGGGGGGGAGTGTAGGACAGAATGAGAGAGATATACAAGGGTGGTCGCAACCAGCCAGTGGTGGTGTGGGGAAGTTTAGCCAGGAAAGGGCTGGTGGAGAGACCCTCCAACGTTCAAATTTATTCTCCGTATCTAGTAGATGTTGTAAGAGGGTCCATGGTTGCCGTTTTTATGAACTTGGCATAGTGCCATGAAGAGATAGGAGTGAGGTCTTCCATGTGGCATATGTCATGCTTTAGTATCCACATGGCTATTGGTGAGGTGTGGTCTGCTTCAAAGTATTGGGATGCAAGTAGGGCAGCCTTTATTAGGAATTAGGACCGGGAGCATTTGTATTTGCGAGTCAAAATGTCACAATGGTGGAGGAATCAGAAGAGAGGGTCTTGCTTTACTGAGTCTCACAGACTAAAAAGATAAGATGTTGTAGTCCTGCCAAAAGGGGGTGAGAACCCGGCTCGCCCAAAACAATGAAAGAATGATCCTTCCTCCTCTCCGCATTCTCAGCATTGTAGGGTGCACTTGGGGAAATGTATCTTAACCGGTTGGGACCCTATACATCCTGGAAATGAGTTGGTTAAACCCAATTCCTGGTTATCTCGAGCTTACAAAGGTTTGTGACATAACTCAAAAATCTGTGATTCTGTTTGTGTGGATGTGAGAGTTGTTCAAATCAGTTTCCCATTGCCTCAAGTATGAGGAGGAGAGCGGATACGTGTGTCGTACTGTCTCCGTGTTGGAGCAAAGACTTTAAAATTAGTTTAGGTTTTATAAAGTTTAGGTGCATAATTTTAATTTTTTAAATTTATGTCCGGGGTCCGTGTGCTTGATTTACCATTCCTTCATCTGGGGGGGGTAGATTTCCTTTAGGCAGACACAGGTTAGTGTTACAATTTCCTGGGCAACATGTCAAATGTTGTGTAGTCTATGGCGATATATACAGGGCAACTTATGTAAGAGATTAAGGTATGCGTTCCCACAACAATCCATTTTTCAGATGCAGTTTGTTGAGTCCAAACCAGAAGGGGAGTGAAAAAAAAGGGGACTGGCAGCTTTTCTCAATAATATGTTCTCAGCCATTATGAACCCAACCTGTATTTGTGAACCTGTTAATGACCTCCCAAACAAGGCAACGGTGTGGTCGGGGATAATTACAGTCCCTGGTCACTCACAGCACGTTTAGGATAGTTTCCTTCAGTTTCCTTCAAAACTTTAAAAACACCTGAAGGTTGAAAAGGTTAGATTAAGATGATTTGTTCACACTGTGGCAGAGTCTAAGTTTGAAGTCTTTTAGTACATTGGAGCTTCATACCGTTGAAAATAGTAGTTGATTTATCAGTTAAACTTTGGCTATTGTTATACATAACAACTTTAGCAGACTAAACATGAATATCTCAAGTCCTGGCTGGTAGCTCCGCAGTTCCATTCATTCCCACAGATCACAGTTTTATTGCATTACATTCTTAAAACACTTTTGTCTTTTCCACAGGATACAGGCAATTCAGTAAGAAACTCTAGTTCTTAAATAGTATTTAGAACTATAGATCATAGGAACTTGAAAAGGCAAATAAAAACAATGAAAGGCTTGACAAAGATGGATATTTGAAAGAACGGTATTATTTACTATACGACATTCCTATTAATAAGTAACATGTTACTAGCTTGCAGATTCTAGTTCAAAATTACAAGCCACTTAAGTCCAGAGGAAATATGTAATATCTACAAGTCTTATCTAAGTCCTTACTATCCTGTGTGTTCACAAGTGTGGACTTATCTATAGATGACACTAAAAGACACTATCCAGGGATATGGATATAATAAGATGTGGGCGGCAAGTAGAACACTTGCATTTACTTGCGGATTGTAGAAGGAGAGAAGGCAGTAGATTACCAATAAGGATAAGGCAAACTTTTAATCAATGATGTTTTATCATACACTGCCACGCTCCACAGCTCTTGCCATTGATAATATCTGTCATAGAAGATGGATTGCTAAAAGGTGTAATATTAAGACAATATAATCAAGAGGAATAAAACTGCTATTAAAGAGCATTCAGTATTCCATGAGGTTAACATGATGGAGTGTTGAAATAAGAGCTTAATTCTCCCTGGGAAATGGAAGAAAGCCTCCTGCTATTGTAGCAAGCAATAAATGACTCAAATTGACTGTTTTCTTCATACTTGTTCCATAGCAGCGTCCCCGCTTGAGGGAGTCGGTAAATAGGTTAATTATGGAAGAATAACAAAGACCTTCTTGAAAGCAGTGTCATAATAAGTTATCCATTTTCATTTATTACACAAAGGCTCTGAATCTGTGTTACATTTGTATATGAAACTCATGGGAACACGACATGTTCTAGGAGTCTATTTCAAGTCAATACAAAAGTTCAGAAGTAATACAGCATAGAGTAGGACACGCCGCCCAGGACATTTCTTCCCATTTCATAGGACATGCATTTTTACTATCTTCTTTCTATACAGGTATTCATTCACTGTAAAGAGGTGGGTATGAGGTGCAAAGAAATGCAGAAAAAGGTACAATAATAACAATGGGCAGATTTACTTACCATTCCCTGTCGAATCCAAAAGGTGCGGGTCAAACGAGGGATTCGGGTCTGCAAGGATTTACTAAGCTTGTGCGCCCGTGTTCCTGCATCCGTCGCTCTGCGCCGCGGGTCCGCCGCACAAATAAAAAGGATTTATTTAAATACATAGAAGACAATCTTACCTATACCATTTCCCTCCATATGATTCCCACATCATCCACGGTGACCATAGAGCTGCCAATTGCTGCCATTCACCATTCCTCAGCATCCTTGTTAGCGTTTTTCTTGGGTTTCTTCCACTTGTCCTCCTGCACTTTCGTAGCTTCTACAATCAGCAGGGAGTATGCATCACAGCGATCGTTTATATTCGTGTCACAGAGACCTGTTGAGAGTGGAACCCACTCTATCTTCCATCAGGTTTTTCCTATCTTTGAGTTATTATATGAGAACTGAAAATTTTAACTCCATTTTATATTATGTTCCCCTTGGGAATCTTTAGTTTTCATCAAAATTATGAAAGTATACTGGGATGGGAACAAACACTGTCTTCCGCATTTTCAACATAGGTCATCTCCCCACATCTGCTATATCTCTTTCATCTATCTATTTAATGGGCCTTATTGTGTTTTTTTTTATTAGTAGGTGGACATGTGGTCGTTTTTAATGAACTCATTGATTTATGTTTTTTTCCAGCCGCCTACCTTTGATCCCCCGGTCAACCCTGTCGACGGATCCGGTTATCAGACATTAGGTATCTGGCTATTTTGTTTTTTGGATATGTTATATGTTATGCCTGATTGAAAGTCCGGTTATGGAGAAGTGAAACGCGTCGCTACATAAGCTTCCTATGTATGGACGAGGGGCTGCTCCGAAATCCTCTATCCACGGGCGCCGTTCGCACATTTGGCTCACATCACCGGGAGTACGTACATTATTGCTTATGTTCCAGAGAGGGCGGGCTTATCGAACGTGGCAGTGTGACCTCCCTGGCTGATAGAGGGAACGCTGTATTGTAATCTAGTTGGTTTCTTCAGAATTATGGTTTTAAGCACACCTAGTAGGCACTGCCATGGAGTCACTTCAACAGTGATTGAATAGATGTTATAATACTAGGACAGCCTTCCAAAAGGTTCTTCTAGTTCTCTACATTCCACCATCATGTGGAATTATTCAGTTGACTACTTCCTCGTTCAACACCTAGGACACTGAAGGATTAGTTGTCTGACACCTATTTGTATTTTGTTTTGACCTTGTAACAGCTGGGGAGGGATTTGTGTTACAAGCTCTGTGCAGAAGGTCGCAGATGCGCCATCTACGCCGCTTTCACTAGGGGAAGAGTTGGCTAGCAAGCTGCTAGTAGTGCCTCACGTCCATTGTCTAAACGGAATCATTTAGCAGTACGTGTTACGAATAGGAATAACCTTTTGGTGGAATTTTGCTTTTAGACCACCTATGCGATCACGCTTAGAGCCCATTCGATAGATCCCCCTGACCTTGTGTATTGAAACGCATGGAGAAGTTGATATCTGGTAAAAAACTAAGATGTTTGTGTAGCTTGAAATTCTGAGTAGCTGATCAAAAGCTTTGCAGTGTGGAAGTTTTGTAAGAAGTTGGGACATAGCGTTAACTGTACTAGTGTATGGTCACTTTAACATGGAACCGAATTGTCTTTGTGTATGGCAGATGTCTTTATGAGCTTTGTACCATTAGTTTCCTTTTCTGAGTCTTTTCTTTTTTCCTTGCACATCTGTGCATCTTTCCTTTGTTGTTCCACCAGCCTGTCTGACCACAGTGAACATCAAATGCTCCAGTATGGTTTTGTGCAAACAAAAGCTTTGCAAATATTAAGGTTGCACTCTCACTTTGTCATCGACACCTACCATGGGGATGTTTATCAGATTTTGTTTGTCTGGTCTAAAATGTTCACCCATTTATATGCTTGTGTTCATGTTGCTCACAACACAATTGTGGCATCCCCAACACATTTCAGAGGATGCCAAGCAAGCTAATCTGTATATCATATGTTTAGGGTAAATGAGCTTCCACCTGCTTCTTCAGTGCTTTGTAAGTGTGTGTGTTTGTGACACAATTCTAAATGTAAATCCTGTGTGGTTGTCCGAATCCCGTGGGTTGTCTGACGGCCCCGCACCGCTCACGCACTGATTCTGTCGCATGCAAATGCCGGCGCTCGATGCGCAAAATCCTTAATCGTGTAGCGGGCCAATATCCTGGGGCAAAATGCATTGACGGACCCTTAGTAAATGAGCCCCATTGTGCCCCAAAGCAGTAAGATTTGAAGAAAGAAATTGACTGAAAGAAAACATACATTTTGGTGGGATCAACCAATATAATATGTAGAGGGTCATATGCCTTTAAGCAGATTTCAGAAAACATGAGGATTGTCCAGTTGGATCTCCTGATGTGTTTGTTCTTAGCAAACGCTTGGACATGTTCAGGACACTGGACGCAGGTAGCACTTGGCCAAGCCAGAGTGTGCAAGTTTTTTTTTAGATCATCTACAGTGTATGTACCTTCCATTCACTATTTCACCAAGAAGATAGCTGGTATTCTAAACTTGCTCTAATTCTAAACTAGGGCAGCTGAAGGAGTATCGAACCATCTGCCCCATATTTTCTCAAATACATGTGTACTGTATTCTAACCTTATTACCGCATTCAAAAGGCTGGGGCCTTTTCCAGTGAGCGGCTATGACCTTCCTGGTTTGATACAGGGAACGGTGTATTGCTAATTAGTTGGTTCTGTCAGATTATGGACGTTAAGCACAACTAGTAGGGCACGCCAATGGAGTCACCTCAATAGTGATTGAAATAGACTGGGTATAATATCTAGGACAGCCTTCGAAAAGGTTTAAGTTCTCTACATTCCCACATCATGTGGATTACTCCCGCTCCTCAGTTCCACTTTAGGACACTCTGAGTTAGGTCTGACACACTATTTGATGTGTAACAGCTGGGGAGATTTAGTTTAAGCCCGCTGGCAGAAGTAGCAGATGCAACATCCTACGTGCTACACTAGGGGAAAGAGTTGGTAGCAGCTCTAGAGCCACAGTCCATTGTTCTTCTGTAATAGGGCCAAGTTCCATTTCCCATTTAACAAGGCATTTCAGTGGGGTGTCCTTAACGGAATTATTTAGCAATACAATATAAGAATAGGAAATTAACCCTTTGGTGGAATTTGCTTTTAGTATCCTATTCAATGCGCCGCTAGAGCCCACCTCGATATATTCCTCCCTGATCTGTGTATTGAACGCATGGCAAAGTTGTAGATACTGGTAAAACTAAGGGCTCATTCACCACTGCCGTCTGCGGGGCGTACATGCGGCCGCAAATTTGCGGACCGCATGTAGTCCCACATAGACGGCAAATAGCGGCACGGCGGGGATCCGGTGCCACACATGTGTGGCACCGATCAGGCGCACAACAGCCAAAAAGATAGAGCAAGCTCTCATCTTTCGGAGGGGTCATCCTCTCACATCCAGCACTCCAGGCACGGCGGGCATACCGCGTGTGAATGTACCCTAAGAATGTGGTAGCTGAAATTCTGTTGTAGCTGATCAAAAGCTTTGCAAAGTGTGCAAGTTTTTGTTAAGAGTTGGTGCTAGCACAGTGAAAACAGGGGGTATCATCATCTCAGATCCCGGCCTCACAAACACAGCTAAAACGTGCAATACCATGGGACACTCTACAAGCAACTATAGGAGTAACTAAACAAAGCTGTGTAGGGACATCACAACAAATGTGTAATTTGTGCAGGAACCACGTGCAGGACCAGGCATAGTGTCATGAGTTGTTGTAGTGCAGAGCAGTCCTGGCCTGGGGGTAGTGACCAACCGCCTGTAGCGCAAGAAGACACTCAGCAAGCTGGGAAGGATTGTACATTGTTCAATTAGAAAGCGCTGGAGAGCACAAGAATTTTGTAGAGGACAGCAGAGAAGAATATATGACAGGCTGAAGAAGCTACGAGGATCAGAGGACATGTGTGCAGAGGAGGACATGGAGCACAGAGAACACTCGCCTATACATCGGTACGAAGTCATGCCCAGAGAATCTGTCTTGGATATTATTACTGGGTTGGTGTCTGAAGTGTTCAGACTATGCAGAATAAATTTCAGAAAACTGTGGACAATGTGTATCTATTGGGCCTTATATCCCTAAATACACACCTCGCCAATCCTAAAAAGAGATCGCCCCTGCTGACCCATAGCGTTTGCGTTGTGGATGTTACATGGAACAGAGAAACTGTCTTGTGTGGTATGGTCATTTAACATGATCCCCACCTTATAATACCAATTCCTTAATATGGCAAGAGAATTGTCTTTGTGTATGGCAGATGTCTTTATGAGCTTTGTACCATTAGTTTCCTTTTCTGTATCGTTCAGTTTCTTTTTTCTGTGCACAATCTGTGCATCTGTTCCTTTGTTTGTTCCACCAGCCTGTCTGACCAACACAGTGAACATCAAATGCTCCAGCCTGTTTTGTTGCAAAACAAAGCTTATGCAAAATTAAGGTTGCACTCTCACTTTGTCATCACCTCAAGGGGAGTTTATCTAGGTGATTTTGTTTGTCTGTCTAAAATGTTCACCCATTTAAATGCTGTTTTCATTTGCTCACAACAACATATTGTGCTCCAAACATCAAGGAATGCCAGCAGTAATCTGTATATTTTAGTAAATAGGTGCTTCCATTTCAATAAATTTTGCACAGCCTGTATTAAACATTGATTCAACTTTCTGAAGTGAGTAGAAACGAAAACTGCAGACAGGGTCTAAAAACAGACCTAGAGAAAGTGTGCAATATACTGTAAATCAGTAGTTTATCAGTATATGATATTCACTCAGTTTCAAGCACCTAGGAGACCTGAAACAAGTGTACAAAAACTTTAAAGTTTTAAATCCCTAACACAAATAAAAACGGATTAAATACATAGAAGACAATCTTACCTATACCATTCCCCTCCATATGATTCCAACATCCATCCACGGGCTGACCATAGAGCTGCCATTGCTGCCATTCACCATTCCTCAGCATCCTTTGTAGCGTTCCTTTGGGTTTCTTCCAACTTTGTCCCTCCTCACTTTCCGTAGCTTCTACAATCAGCAGGGAGATGCATCACAGCGATCGTTCTATTCGTTCAACAGAGCCTGTCTGAGAGTGGAACCCCACTCTCTCCATCAGGTTTTTCCTATCTTTGAGTTAGTATATTGAACTGAACATTTTAACTCCATTTTATATTATGTTCCCCTTGGGGAATCTTTAAGTTTCATCAAAATTTATCAAGTATACTGGGATTGCGAACAACACTGTCTTCCGCATTTTCAAAAAATAGGTCATCTTCCCCCACTATTTATTCTCTTTATCTATCTATTTACTATGGGCCTATTGTGTTTTTTTTATTATGTATTGGACCATGTGTTGTCTTTTTAATATCAACATTGACTTTTATGTTTTTTTCACCGGGGGAACTGAACTCTGAGCCTCCGGTCACCTGAACGCGATGTCATCGTAGCATCCGGTTTAACGTTTTGTATATATATGGAATGACTTGTTTTATATGTTATGCCTGATGAAAGCTCCGGTACGGAGCTGAAACGTGTCGCTACAATAAAGCTCATCTTATGAGACGAGGCTCTCCAGAATCATTCATCCACCGGGCGCCGGTCTGCCATCTGCCTACACCAAGGGATTACGTACATATTGCTTATTGTCCAGAGGGCGGGGCCTTATCCAGTGAGCAGCTGTGACCTCCCTGGCTTGATAGAGGGAACGCTGTATTGCTACATTAGTTGGTTCTGTCAGATTATGGACGTTAAGCACACCTAGTAGGCATGCCAATGGAGTCACTTCAACAGTGATTGAATAGACTGTATAATATCTAGGACAGCCTTCCAAAAGGTTTCTAGTTCTCTACATTCCCACATCATGTGGATTATTTCCGCCTCCTCAGTTCAACACCTAGGACACTCGAAGTTAGGTCTGACACCTATTTGATGTAACAGCTGGGGAGATTTGTAAGCTCTGTGCAGAAGTCGCAGATGCGACATCCTACGCGCTTCACTAGGGGAAAGAGTTGGTAGCAGCTCTAGTGCCTCAGTCCATTGTTCTTAACGGAATCATTTAGCAGTACAGTGTAAGAATAGGAAATTAACCCTTTGGTGGAATTTGCTTTTAGAACCCTATTCTATGCACCGCTAGAGCCCATCTCGATAGATTCCTCCCTGATCTGTGTATTGAACGCATGGAGAAGTTGTATATCTGGTAAAACTAAGCATGTGGTAGCTGAAATTCTGCTTGTAGCTGATCAAAAGCTTTGCAAGTGTGCAAGTTTTTGTTAAGAAGTTGGACATAGAGTAACTGTCTTATGTGTATGGTCACTTTAACATGGCAGAATTGTCTTTGTGTATGGCAGAATGGTCTTTATGAGCTTTGTACCATTAGTTTCCTTTTCTGTCTCTTTCAGTTTCTTTTTTTCATGTGCACATCTGTGCATCTTGTCCTTTGTTTGTTCCACCAGCCTTGTCTGACCCCACAGTGAACATCAAATGCTCCAGCCTGTTTTGTTGCAAACAAAGCTATATGCAAATTAAGGTTGCACTCTCAACTTTGTCATCGCATGTCTCCAAATTAAAGCTATTTGGCGGAACTTGGGGTCATACACCCGTGAGTTATATTGATTACGTTAACATTAAGAGTATGGTCTACTGCCAAGAGAATGCAGGCTGGCCACGTTCTAGATACTGACCCACATTTACTAAAAACAGTGCAAACTGCACTATGTGCACTCCCTGCACTGCCCCGATTGAGTGCACCAGATTCTTTTGGTGCACCTTTAATATAGGGCTTGCAACACAATTCTGTAGAACTTTGCATGATAAATGACAGTACAGAAGTTTGTGTCGCATGAAGAATAGTGCAGCTGCACCACAAAAGGGTCGCATGCGACACAAATGTAGCGCAGACACCTCTTAAATACCTGTTTGCACTGAAAAGAAAATGCAAAGTCCATCAGAAAACTGGAACACAGCCATTATTAAATGTAGGCCACTGTAAGGATCTGTGGTAGTGGATCCCCTGGACCACCGTGGACGATGACGAAAGCCGACACCTGGGACTGGAGTCTAAGTGGCCCCCGATTTTCACCAGAGCCCGCCGCAAAGCGGATTGGACTTTCTGCGGCATGGTACCACCAGGTCGTGTGACCTTGTCCGCGGTGGCGGCCAGGGCGAAGTACAGATTCATGAGGCAGAAGCGTGGTTGGGGACAGACAAGAGGTTGAGACAGTCAGCACGGGATCAGAGTCAGGGATGTAGCGACGGGCAGCACAGAAGCGAGATCAGAAACGGAATTGAGGTCACAAGGGGAAATCAGGATAATCACACAGGGCATCAGGAACAAGCTTTCTCTAAGGCTGTGAGGCACAACAGGGAGGCCAAAAGTTTTGAGAATGATACAAATGTTAATTTTTACAAAGTTTACTGCATCAGGTTTTAAAGTATGTTATAAAGAGTGATCAGCTTAACAGCAATTAAATGCAATGTCAATATTTGCCTAGAAAATGAACTTTTTTCCCCCAAAACACATTTCAACTTCATTGCAGGCCTTCCTTAAAAGGAGCAGCTAACATTGTTTCAGTGATTGCTCCATTAACACAGGTGTGGGTGTTGATGAGGACAGGGCTGGAAATCAATCTGACATTATTAAGTAAGGATCACAGCACTGGACACTTTAAAAGGACGCTGGTGCTTGGCATCATTGTTTCTCTTCTGTTAACCATGGTTATCTCTAAAGAAACGTGCAGTCATCATTGCACTGCACAAAACTGGCCTAACAGGGAACAGTATCACAGCTAGAAAGATTGCACCTCAGTCAATAATCTATCGCATCATCAAGGAATTCAAGATATTCAAGAATTCAGATATTATCTGTAAATGTATCTTTATAATATATAAACAAATGTCAACCCAAGCACAATAGTATAATTTGGGTGCATATATATGTTTATTTATATTAGCATCACACTTTCAGATGCAGTGAAATGAGACAGATAGAACAGCATAGGTACGTGGGTTTGGGTTACCACTGATATTTAAAATACTAAGTTTATTTTGTTGACCTCATAGATTTTCTAAATTGGAAACCATTTAATCAATAAACTATTATATGTCAAATAATTTTTTCTCAGCATTCACTAGGCCTTATGTTCCTGACCCCTGATATGAACATATGCTGATTAGTAAATGGAGGCAGCGCGGGCTGGACTTTGGTTTGCAGCATTTCAAAAAACAACAGTGACCTGTTTGAGCGCAGGCGCCTCCATGTGTGTGGCTCATGTACAGCTGTCCCCCCCCACTGATGTCAGACTGACCAGGCGTGTACCTCTGAGAAGAAGCAGGAGGAGGAGCTAGACAGGAGCACAAAGGTGGGGGGCACAGATAAGCACATGTGTTTTTGAAATGCATCCAAACCAAGTCCCAGCCCCTGTGCACCCCAGGATTTGTCATGGAGCAAAGAGTAATAAACTCACAATTATATTGTAATGCAAATGCTTGAGAAAGGCAGAGAGGCAGATTTGCACTGCTGGTGTCATGGGCTTTACAATCGTCTTTAGTGAAAAGAGGGCCCGGTGACAGGTTCCCTTTAAAGATGACCCCTAGTACAGACAGACCTCTTTTCCACTGTGACCCCTGGTGAAGCTTCGGATGCTGTAAGGCATAGGTGTCAAACACAAGGCCGCGGGCCAAATGGGTCTGTGACCGTGTTATCAGGATGGGATCTTGTTTCCCCGCGGCGCCCAATGGAGAATAGAAGAGGACAGCGGCTGCTGGTAGTGAAGAAAGGTAAGTAAATGTTTTTTTTTCCAACAGTGGGAAAGGGAAGTGCACTAGGAGCACTGTTACCACCGGTGTACATTGGGGAAGCACTGGCGGCTATGGGGGGGCACTAGGAGCACATTGGTGCTAAAGGACATTGGGGAAGCACAGTGGCTACTGGGGGCACAGTGTGGCTATTGGGGGTACACTGTGCTACGGCGCACACTGTGGCTACTGGGGGCACTGGGGTACACTGTGACAACTGGGAAAACTAGGGAAGCAAGTGACTTATTGGGGCCTAGGAGCACAGTGAAGCTGAGGGACAATGGGGGAGCACAGAGTTGTTATTGTAACACTATATTCAGTATTGTGATTTTTCTCAAAGAGCTGATTGTAATTGTAACACCATATGAATGTAGATACTATACAGCTCAGTAGATATATTTATACAGCAATAAAATAATAGTTGATCCCTTTACGACAACCACGAGGATGATGTGGCCCCCCGCCACCCCTGCTGTAAGGTGTCTGTATTAAGTTTTATTATAACCTTTGAAACTCCAATTTTCACACAGACTAAAAAAAATTTTTGTCTGGAGTTAATTTTTAAATATACCTGCACCTACTTACATACAAATTTAACTTAAGTACAAACCGTCAAATGTATTTGCAAAAATAGTGGAAAAACAGATTCTTATACAGAATTATTTATGGTCCATTATATGGTTAGTCATTCTTCAACAGGCAGTACTAAAGTTAGGTAGTTTGTTGCAGCTTTTCCTTTATTAGATTTAAAAATTTTCTGTACAGACAATGGTGACAGTCAAGTGATCAATGATAAATATTGCAATGTTGTAGATGTTTCACAGGATCGACCACATGGAACACTTATGTCAATGCAGAACAAAAAAATGTCATTTTTAACTTTAGGTTAAATTGAATTCTCCTTACTCACTTTACCCAAGGGTAATTTTCAGCAATCATTATTACAGTACGGGTGTAGGACCTGCAGTAACTCCCGGACATTTCATATACAAAAACTTTTTGTTTATCTGTGCAATCTCTCAGGCTGAGGTGGCCGTATCCGGGTAAGCTATCTAGTTTCTAAGGGATAAAATGACTACATTTATGAGAAATTATCTTCACACAGGAACATTTTTTTTTTAATAACATCTAATTGAAGAAATGTTTATATATGGCAGATTTATCAAACTGAAATGTAAATGCCCAGACGAGAATACCCCTTTAAGTTAAATTTGTATGTAAGTAGGTACAGGTATATTTTATAATTATAACTCCAGACAAAATTTTTTTTTAGTCTGTGTGAAAATTGGAGTTTCTTAATTTTGTGCTGTTATGGGAACAAAGGTTATTAATAAAACTTAATTACAGACACCTTACAGCAGGGGTGGCGGTGGGCCACATCATCCTCGTGGTTGTCGTAAAGGGATCAACTATTATTTTATTGCTGTATAAATATATCTACTTGAGCTGTATAGTATCTACATTCATATGGTGTTACAATTACAATGAGCTCTTTGAGAAAAATCACAATACTGAATATAGTGTTAAATAACAATAACCTGAGTGCCCCCACAGCAACAGCCACAGTGACCCACAGTGGACCCCCAGCAGCGACAGTGCCCCCTGTAGCCCGAGTGTTCCCTAAGTAGCCCCCAGTGCCCCCAGTAGCCCCAGTTCTCCCGCAGTAGCTACAGTGCACCCCCAGTAGACACTGTGCTCCCCCAATGTCCCTCAGCCATCACTGTGCTCCCCCAGTGCCCCCAGTAGCCAGAGGGCTTCCCAAATAGCCCCAGTGCTCCCCTAGGAACTACAGTGCTCCCCCAGTAGCCACTGTGCTCCCCCATTGTCCCTTACCAGTTGTCACAGTGTACCCCAGTGCCCCCAGTAGCCACAGTGTGCCCGCAGTAGCCACAGTGTACCCCCAATAGCCACACTGTGCCCCCAGTAGCCACTGTGCTTCCCCAATGTCCTTTAGCACCAATTGTGCTCCTAGTGCCCCCCCCAATGTCCTTTAGCACCAATTGTGCTCCTAGTGCCCCCCCATAGCCGCAGTGCTTCCCCAATGTACACCGGTGGTAACAGTGCTCCTAGTGCACTTCCCTTTCCCACTGTTGGAAAAAAAAAACATTTACTTACCTTTCTTCACTCCACAGAAGCAGCAGCTGTCCTCTTCTTTTCTCCAGTGTGCGCCACAGGGAAACAAGATCCCATCCTGATAACACAAGGTCACAGACCCAATTTGGCCCGCGGGCCTTGTGTTTGACACCTATGCCTTACAGCATCCAGAAAGCTTCACCAGGGGTCACAGTGGGAAAAGAGGTCTGTCTGTAACTAGGGGTCATCTTTAAAGGGAACCTGTCACCAGGGACCTCATTTTTCACTAAAGACAGATTGTAAAAGCCCATGACACCAGCAGTGCAAATCTGCCTCTCTGCCTTTTCTAAGCATTTGCATTACAATATAATTGTGAGTTATAACTTACTCTTGCTCCATGACAAAATCCTGGGGTAGTCACAGGGGCTGGACTTTGGTTTGGATGCATTTCAAAAAAACAACATGTGACTTATCTGTGCCCCCACCTTTGTGCTCCTGTCTAGCTCCTCCTCCTGCTTCTTCTCAGAGGTCACAGCCTGGTCAGTCTGACATCAGTGGGGGAGGGACAAGCTGTACATGAGCACAAACATGGAGGCAGCCTGCAGCTCAAACAGGTCACATGTTGTTTTTTGAAATGCATGCAAACCAAAGTCCAGCCCCTGTGACTACCCCAGGATTTTGTCAGCATGCAAGAGTAAGTTATAACACACAATTATATTGTAATGCAAATGCTTAGAAAAGGCAGAAAGGCAGATTTGCACTGCAGATGTCATGGGCTTTTACAATCTGTCTTTAGTGAAAAATGAGGTCCCTGGTGACAGGTTCCCTTTAAGTTGGGTGCATTGTAAACCAAGCACACTGACATGCAGGTGTGTACCTCTTCTGACAGCATCCACTCTTTTTTAAGCTTCTTATACCTTTGTTTTTATGAATAAAAGGCTTTAAAAAATATGCAAATGAACCTGAGGGGCTAAAGGCTCCATAGGTTTTAATGGTGCCTGGAGCCCCCCAGGCTTATTTGCATACTTTTAAAAGCCTTTTTTTGTAAAAAGCAGGGAATAAGAAGCCAAAAGAAGAGCAGATCCTGTCAGAGAGGACAAACACCAGTATGTTAGTGTGCTTGGTTTACAATCCTTCATCCTGGTGGTAGATGCCCTTTAGGTCAGAGACCACATGTATTGTTTGTATAATGAAAAGGTATTCAGTTTTCCAATATACTTTCTGTATCAGTTCTTCAAAGATTTCTAGATCTCTGCTTGCTGTAATTCTATGAGAAGCATTAATGTTTTAATTGGCTAAAATATGTCCATGGTCATATGATCATGGAGTAGTTTTATCCACAGGAAGTACAATATGAAGCTTTCAATAGATTCACAGCAAGCAGAGATCTAGAAAACAGGGGGAAAATGATACAGAACGTACATTAGATTAATGTATATTACTATTCATTGTACAGACAACCCCTTTAATCTTAAAATCTATTATTTCTATTACTATCTATTCATTTCGCTTTTTAAATTCCGCATTTTTCTGAATCCGTCGGGTTGTCCCATGGCCATGCCCCACGATTTCTGTTGCGTGAAAGCCAGTGGAATTCAGAGCAAAACGGAACAATTTGAGAAACCCGACGTAAGTGCGGCCGCGGAGCCCTTAGTAAATGAGCCGCTATGTGTCAAATTATCAGGAAATAGCAGTTTCTCTGTAATGAAACACTGTAAAAGGTAAAACTTGCAGTGCATATGACTTTTATGGCGTGTGTTGTTTTTTAACGTCATAGAAGAATATTCTAAGACTTTGTATCTCTATGCTTGAAAGGCTCTGTCGTTTAGATTAATATTTGTACTAGCATTGAATTAATATTATCATTCCCGTCAAAATTTGGATGTGGGAGAGATTGCAATGTCGGCTCTAATGCTGATCTGAACTGTTGCATAATTTCACATATGACTGGGTTCTGTCCAAATGCCTGGCTTACCATAAGCTTAAAATATCATTCATCATTTATATTAGCCTGTGCTGTGTTCCTACTTACAGTATGTACCTACTATGTATAATGATAATAATATACTATGTATAATAAAATGCATCTGAAGGTAGAATAATCCATCTATATACTGCCATAATTTACAGTGACATGGTCCTGGAGGTTTTAGTATATATAAAGTGTACAGCATATATTAATTCATATACCATCGAATTTGTAATCATGAATCCCACAAGATCTGCATTAAACCAATCATTGCACAGCATTATCACACACTTCCTTTATGGCTTCACTTCTTGTTAATCATGAGAAAGACAAATTAGCACTTGGCAAATTTCATCTAGTCATAAAAGGAAAGTGCTTTCCAAGTGCTCTCATTTTTAATTTCACGTTTTCCTAATGAGCAAGAGACAGTCAATCTAAAAATACAAGATACTCCGGCAAGAACATTTCAGCAGGGCATTCAATCCTCAGAAGGCATCAACTGGTATAATGAACTTTTAGAAAAGTATTAAGTTTCAGCAAATTCTGTTAACATGAGATCCGATGAATAACTGGTGGTTGTTTAAAGTGTGTTTTAATTTAAATTTTTAAAATTTTCTAAAATGTCAGATTCTTATGTATCCACCATATTCTTTAACAGATAATTGTGTGGATAATAATTACATTGGGGAACCACATATGAGCTTTCTGCTGGGTGAGAAAAGATTGTGGGAGTAACATTTTAATTAAGAACTGTACATCGATTGTAAGAAAAAAAGTGTAAATTAATATATTTTTTGACGAAGAACATTGAGACATGTTCAAAACTCATGCGAGACTGTTCCTCCAGACATGAAATATTATTGTCTCAATAGCAATGGAAGAAATGTTTATCTTCCTTATATGATAAATTGCCTGAAACAAACGATGGGTTGGGATAATAGCGCCACCATAAATTCATTGGAGGATGAGCATTCTTGATTGAGCATTTTCCAAGGGGAGCTGGGGAGCAGAATTTTGGAGGGTTCATCAAAAAATTATCAGGTCTATCGAAAATTCCTGTGATCCTTCTCTACTGCTTGGCCTCATGGTGATCCCCTGATGATACCTTTATGTTGTCTTAAGGGGTAGTCACCAACTGAGGCACTGGGCTTGGCCTTGGATAATACAATTGTAGCACAATTGCTCTTCACAAAGTAAACAAAAGTCCTATACCAGCCCCTCATATGTCTTTAGGAGCATAGAGAGAGAAGGATAACCACACTGGGACTCATTTACTAAGGGACCGCGGAGCGCATTTTCGTCAGGTTTCCAGACGATTTCTGTTTTGCTCCAAATTGACTCGGGATTTTGGCGATAGGGTTGTGGCGCATCGGCGCCAGCATGCAAACAAAACAAATCGGGGGGCTGGCCGTCGGACAACCCAACGGATTCGGACAACATGCGGGATTTAACATTTAGAAATGTGTCGCAAGACACGCACTTACAAGCACCGGGAAGAAGCAGGTGAACTCCTGCGGACCTCGGAGCAGAAGCAATGGATGCAGGAACTCGGGCGCAGGATCTTAGTGAATCGCAGCAGACCCGAATCCTCGTCGGACAACGCACCGCAAGATTGCGTCAGGACCGGGTAAGTAAATCTGCCCCAATGTCTCCAGTAGGCAGAGATGATACTGACTAGCTGGCCATGTGATACTGTCATCAGGGGGTCACATAAATTCAGCAGTCTTTCTGCATTGTTGGCAGATAGCCTAAATAGGTATAACTATAAATGCACTTATGCAAATGATAGGTCCTCTCAACTGTACTTACTATAGTTGTAAGCCAGAGGTTCTCAAACTATTTGAATCTAGAAGCATATATAGCTGCCAACAAGCAACTTGCTTATATGTAAAATTTTAGGGTCTGGTTCCCCTAAGCCTCTAGTTACACATTCCAATATTCCAATATGTAATTCAAATTAAACATTTTTTTAGTGGATCAAAAAAACAAGATGCATCGGCCATTCTGGTGCAGCCTAGTCACAGTACTGAAAAAGTCTTTCCCCAGCTGTTTCTTACATGAGAATACATTGTGTACCCTGAAAGTTTAATTTGTTCGCAGGCTTTGGAACTAAATGTCTGCTTGACAGGACATGCGGTGAAGAGCCAGCTATTACAAATGAGAATTGTCAGTTGTCTACCCCCTGCAGATAAGTTGACAACACCTAAGTTTAGCCATCCATCCCCATCTATTGTCAGTGCATTACAAAATGCATTTCTCTCGATAAGATATAATGAACGGAGTGAGATTTACTAGAGAAAAAATAAGGTTACTCTGACCAGAATTGCCATAGCAAGCAAGCAGCTAGTATGATGATGATTGTTGTATGTAACGTACAAAAATATGAAAACCTACATTGCCCTATAAATACATTGTATAATAAATCCATAATAATGTAAGCAGGAGGCTTTCAAGTTAATGGCCGTCACAGTATTCTAAAACAAAATTGACTTGAAATTGAAGGAAGAACAAGAACTGTTTCAGGTGGAGAGCAGAGGAGGAAGGTTAGGACTAAGTGAGTGGTCTGAAGGACAGTAATCAAATTTAATCCCAAATTAGCAAAAATTTCCAAAAACTTCTGAATAAACATGCATGCTCAGATCAGCTATGGATCTGAACCTCATTCTAGATGTAATGTAGAATGATCAATTCATATTTGCACAGACACCTGATATTAGGGGAAAAATATATAGTGGGGCGCATTTACTAAAAACATACTCTTGGTCCCGCACTGCTCTCTTCTAGAAACGTGCTGGGGGTTATTGGCAGAGATGTTAGATTGACGGCTCTGATAGGGGGCATAAGTACTAAGAATGCCCAGGGCAGCTTCAATACTAAATATGGCCCTGATTGTGCCTACATTCATTGTCTTACAAGGTAACAGATGCTGGTGTATTAAATGTGCAATTCTTTTATATTATTACAGTATATTTTCATATGATTTAAACATATTTAAATGATTATTCAGTCTAATAGATCTATTTTATATTACTATATAAAAGCATAGAAAAAGTACTTAGAGTGTGTGATGGGATTTTAAATGGATTTTAACTATTTATTTTACACAATAGGAGTACACTTAAAGGGTAAGGGATTTTTTAAAATTATTTATAATTTACTACTTTTTTAAATTATTTTTTTCCTGTCCCACTATATAGCTACCTGGGCCTAATAAGCTTCCATAGGCTGACAGCATGGAGGCCTTCATCAGGCTACCAGCTGCCATGACCCACTATCATGTTGCAAGGTTCCTGGGAGGGGAAGACTCTTCCTTCTTTTTCTCTTCTTAGCTGCAGCGACTAAGCTTGGTTAATGGGTTAAACTGCCCTACATGGAGAGATTTCCATGCAGGGCAGATGCAGCATGGACCAGCCTGTGTATAAAAGACGGTTTCCTCCTGCTGATCGTCCTGGCATTTTTACTGGTCTAGCATGATTGTGTAGAATGCGTATGCTTGCCCTAATGTAAAAAGTCCCCACAAAGTCCCCCACCTCTTGGACCCACATCTCGAAAACAAATCTTTGTTGATCCTCTATAAGCAGCAGGCCCAATAGATAGCTGCTAAACTATGGAACTATCCATTTGGCCCAGCCAAGGGAAGGGAGTCATGGAACGCCTGTTTTCGAAAAATGGGGACCCACATCTCTCCTGTATTTATGACACGACCTGTGAAATAAATATACAATAAATCCTGGCCACACAAGTAGTTTGATGCAACAAAGTGAAGGCTTTTTTATTCACGGAAGTGTAACACTTGTCCGCAAATAAAAAGCCTTCGCTTTGTTGCATCAAAACCACTTGTGTCCCAGATTTATTGTATATTATACTCTGGAGTTGGATTCCAATCCTGTGCCTTTGGACACCAAAGGGAGTGCGATTGGAATATATTCTTTGAATGACCTGTGAAAACTATGGAACTATCCATTTGGCCCAGCCAAGGGAAGGGAGTCAGTGGACCCTTGTTTTCGAAAAGATGGGACCCACATCTCTCCTGTATTTATGACACGACCTGTGAAAATAATATACAATAAATCCTGGCACACAAGTAGTTTAGATGCAACAAAGTGAAGGCTTTTTTATTCGCGGAAAGTGTAACACTTGTCGCAAATAAAAAAGCCTTCGCTTTGTTGCATCAAAACCACTTGTGTCCCAGGATTTATTGTATATTATACTCTGGAGTTGGATTCCAATCCTGTGCACTTTGGACACCAAAGGGAGTGCGATTGGAATATATTCTTTGAATGACCTGTGAAAAGCTGGTTTCTGTGGCCCAGTGTGTCAGCCTCAGCCACAAAACTTGGTCGTGTCCTACCTGAGTTTGCAGCTCAGGCAGTATCTTCTATTGTGATCAACATGTGAGAGGACGTCACACACCATTGACACACAGACCTCAAACATCAAACCTCGGATCCATTGATACTGTGATAATGGTGGTGACGGGTAGCAACGCAGGTGAGTGGGACCGTCTGAGAGGGTATGTATCTGTTTATTATTTTATTACCCCCAGTACCAGATACATATATAAAAAAAATAATCCCTGAAATCCCTGTTAAGAAAAGTGGCAAAAAGATGTACTGCATCAAAATATAATAACAGTTTTTCACAATGATAGTGTGAGGACACGTCCCCTGCAGTCAGTGGATGTAATAGGTAGGGATTTCTCCTTTGTTTTCTGTATCTGTATAGTGTGAATATTTCGTACCCCGGAAGAGTATGCATGGTCACTTAATTATCCTTTTTAGACACGGGTTCCGAGAGGCGCAGGAAGTGATTTAAAGTTGTCCACACAACGTCTGGATGTGGCATAACAATAAATCACAACCCTGAACGGCTATAAGACCCCTTACAGAACCTTATAAAACCAAATAAGCTGCCACCAGTTCTCCTTTAATATAAGCCGGTCCGTAACGGGGATTATATAGGGCAGTGGTGGCGAACCTATGGCACTGGTGCCAGAGGCGTCACTCAGAGCCCTTTTTGTGGGCACTCGGGCCATCACCCCAGCACACCAGACAGGACTCAAAGAATCTTCCTGCAGTTCCAAGCAACATAAAAGATGCTGCCCAAAGGGAGTGCGATTGGAATATATTCTTTGAATGACCTGTGAAAATGTCCTGAATACTATATCTAAGAATGCCCCTTCAATTTACAGATAGCATCCAGCAACTTTTGCCACTATAAATACTAAGAAAAATGTATAAATAAACAAACTATAATTATCAAACACTGTCTATGGAACTAATTTATGGGTTATTTTAAATGTGGGTGGTCCTTAAACTCACAATGGTGTGGACAAATGTAGAAGTTATTTGACTGGCTCTATTTTCTGCTCGTATAATACGTTTTCCATGAAGAATTTTCCATGAAGTGCACTCACAGACGTAGTTAGAGTAGTGTGGCTGAATGTAGAGGGGTCTATTTTTATGTCTCCTCTCTTCTTCTGTTGTACAGGGAATAGGTTTTGCGTCTGTAAAGGGCTAGTCCATCATTTGGAATCAGCATTCTTTGACTTGGACAATGTAGAGTATACATCATTCCAGCAAGATGTGTCATGGTCCATCAAAATGTTTAATTATAGACATGGTGAAAGCAACGGCGTCCTTGTGGCATGAATTTAGTGTAGTCTTTCAGACAATGTATGGAGAGGAAAGAGTATCTCTCATCTTGCTGTAGTAGTGGTAGGAGGGTGACTTTATGTACTGAACATTGCTTCCATGGTCAGACAATGTGTATGAAAGCAAAAGCATCCTTTGTACCAGGCGTGGGTGTATGATACTGCAGATAATTGCTCAGATCCCTGACAAATGTATTTCACAAAGTTAAATTTATTACAAAGTAAAATCCATTACAGTGATAATTAAATATTTATTAAAAATGTGTCTGTTACATTTGTGTGTGTAGAGCTGAGAAGTTGGAATTAAAGTCGGCAGTCAGAACAGTGCTCTAGTGGCTAGATTAGATTTATTGAAACAACCTCACTTGGCTCTCTGATAACTTTGATCTGAACCACCAAGGATTAACATGCTCACACTCTCAGAGCTCTTCCTCTTTCACCTAGAGCATGTCATAGTTTGATAAATACCCCATGTGCACTATCCTCTTTGGTAGTTAAAGCTCTATGGTCCATGCTTTGCTTGTCTGTACTTCTGGTTTCCAAAATTTGGCTCTTGTTCTTGACTATCCTTCTGTATATGAGATTCTGTACCTTATATGCCATCTCAGTTGTGACCCGGATAGTTTACCACCCTTGTTGTGACTATCTGTTCATTTGTCTTGTTTTGTGTCTGCACTTTGACATCAGAAGGGATCATCTTCCTGGTTTCATGTATTGCCCAGGATATGCAGAGGCAAGCAGGCTGTATCTGTCGTCTTTGAGTTCAGAGTCCTTATTACAGTGTCTTGCTTTTCACAAAACAGTTAGATCTACTATGATGTGAAACTGCGAAGAAGTTAAATCCTTGCTACTAGGGGAAATTTTACTAAGTTGACTTTTTTTATCAAAACATTTTTATTGGGTTTTTTAAACATTTTTAGAAACACACATTTACACGTAAAGAACAAAACAGTAAACCCCCTCCCTCCCACTTCCCTTCAGCAGAGAGATAGGAACCCTTACCTAAGGACCAGTTCTCCGCTCCACAAATAGCTCATCTAAAGAGGAAGGAACCTGGTAGCATACAGACTCACCATCACCAAAGAAACTTCCTTAGTTGACATTTAAGATGTTTGAAAATTAGATGTGTCCAGAATTTCTAAAAGGAATACAGGCGGTCCCCTACTTAAGGACACCCGATTTACAGACGACCCCTAGTTACAGATCCCCTTTGCCCACTGTGACCTCTGGTGACCTCTGGTGAAGCTCTCTGGATGCTTTCCTTTAGTTCCAGACTACAATGATCAGCTGTAAGGTGTCTGTAATGAAGCTTTAATGATAATCCTTGGTCCCATTACAGCTAAAAATCCAATTGTCACTGGGACAAAAATAAATTTTTTCTGGAGCTACAATTATGAAATATACAGTTCCGACTTACATACAAATTACACTTAAGCAGAAACCCAAGAAACCTATTTTGTACGTAACCCGGGGACTGCCAGTACAAGTGGCCTGCTGAATGACAGTCTAGCCTTCATCAGTGGGTCTGTTTTATGTTGTTGACAGCTATCTATAAACACAGCTGGGACAATACAACCACTTAAAGGTGAAGTGAATAATACTGATTATCTTGTAACAATTGTACTTGTCAATTAAAGGGATACTTAGACAGTAAGTGGGCAGTTACTTCTTGAGGTTACTTAGCAGAAATTAGGAAAAACAGGGAACTGCAAATATCTGAGCAACTTTGACATGAGAAAATTGGTAATGATTGGATGGCTGGGTCCCATTGTCCATCCTTTGTGGTTTGCAGGTCACCAGCAATAAGCAGAAGAGGACTGCCCTAACTGAAAACATAGGCTGAAATAGGACCTGCTCCACAGTTTGCAGCTTGGGCAGTTGGCTCACCCATGGTGCTGTAGGAACTATGGCCTTGTGTGTGAGCCCTTAGAAAGATATGGGGACATTCGCTAGCTGTTGAAACAATGGTTAGCACAAAACCTTAAAAAACGGCCCGGTGCATGTAGCCTCAATCAAAGAGTTCAAGGTGTTTCTTGCTCTTCAATTTGAGCATCTGTTAAATGTTCCAATGCACAACCTGCAGGATTTATAGAGTCAGAAGGTAAGGGTTCTCTTTATGGAGAGTTTGCCAATTAAGGCCACCTTATAGGCGTGTGGAGACTTAAAGCCATAGATGCTCCACTAGGGAATTCTGGGAAGTATGCAAATATGTTTTCCAGGGTGGTAAATACTTCCCACGATTTATAGGAGCGACTAATGTCTTAGTAACAGGACATTTTGAAAGAATTTGTAAAGACCTCAGCAGTCAGAGTCGGCTCAGCACATGGGGTGATAAAACCCTCACAGAGGCATGAAAAATTACAGGGGGGCAGCACAGGCTGGGGCTATTGTGACATAACCAGTAGCCACAGAACCTTTGCATATTTTAAAACCATTTCTTTCTCGAAAATACAGGGATTTCAGGCCTATTAAAAATAAACATCAGTATCAGCAGGCATATGTGGACAAATAAGTGTCCTTAGTTTACAATATATGTTAATATGGTGGTAGATTTCATTTAATGTTGTAGTTATTTGGTGTATAACATTGGCTGCCCCCTCTAAACCATACATTTTTTTATCTGTCTGCATATAGGATTACAAATGGCACCACTTTTGTGAAGCATTTGTTGCCTATTCAGATCTTCTTTACCAAAAGTGCATTTCATGTACCCAACCTTTGCTCACTGTCCACACTACATAAAGAGTAATAAAGCAAACCCTTATAATTTATTGGTGACCAGTCATACTGACTCACACCATTGGAGTACACATGACAGGACAATCATTAATTTTTCTTTGTTTTACAAATCTTCCTTTATACTGTCCAATTTTTAAGATGTTAGTAACATTTTGTTATATGAGGGGCCTCGTGTTTATCTGTTTTATGAATATTGAAATGCCTCTGGAAAACCCCTTTTAGATATACATTTACAGCACGAAATTAGCAAACAAGTGCAACCATTTTTATTAACTCATGTGAGGAGATAATACCACAGCTGAAAGGATAAGTATAGGGGTTGAAGGGGATGAATCTAATCATGCAAAAAAATGTACCATCCTGATAAAAAATTGATAAAAACCACCATTGATAAAGCATACTTCTTATGTTTCACAGGGTCCCTGTATAGTGGAGATGAGAAATAGAAACTTACCAAAACCCTGTTATTACATTGAAAAGAAAGTGATACAAATACCCTTAGGGTTCTTAAAAACATGTACATCTCATCTTATCTGCTGTCAAGGAAACATCATATATAAAACAGATATGCCAGACTACACATTCACGTTCCAGAGGCTGCAGTATGATTCCAGTAACCCCCCCTCAAACCGTAATTAACTATTTCATTTCTGTTTTTTCTTATAAAAACTCTGTGAGGAAGACCTTGCTCCTCCTTCTGGCCCTCAGCTTCCCTTAAGAATACCATAAGTGAAAAAATGTTACTTGTGAATGACACTACCAAATCTCCCTGAAGCGTGCGGATTAGACTGAATAATCTATTGCCAGGACCTGTTGCTAGGAACCTTCAGAAATTAACAGGGAACTGTCTGTTAAAGTCCTGAAGAACTCCCTGAAGAATAATTAATAAAGATTCTCTGTTGAAGGGTCCATATTTTTCCACTCCATTTAAGATTTAAAGCAATTAATAAAGAAATTATATTGAAATCTATATCAGTGAAAGGTCACATATACACACACATACAGTGCCATATACAGACGTACAGCATACATACACACATACAGTATATATACACCATACACCATATACACTGTGTATTTATGTTGTATATGTATACAATATAAATACATCACATATATGTTATATACATATTATGCTGTACAATGTAGACCATAATATACATATAAAGGGGCCCATCCTCCATTCTTTAGTGTCAGGTTGGATGACAGGGCCCTCTGACACTGCTAACACTGTAGTTAAGCCCCTGGTTTAGTACATTGAACCCTGCATGGATAAGAAAAACAATGGCTAAAGGCTGGGAAAAGGCATTTTGGAGCCCTAGGCATACATGACCATGACGCTCCACCATCAATAAAATTTATGACAGTGACAGGAATATTGCAGAAACAATAGTTACAACCAGACATATCACATTTATATAAGGTCTCATGAAAGTTGTTTGTGTGCTCAATAATATTTGTACGAGTTCATGCACACAGTGCTGGTTTCTGTGGCCCAGTGTGTCAGCCTCAGCCACAAAACTTGGTTGTGTCCTACCTGAGTTTGCAGCTCAGGCAGTATCTTCTATTGTGATCAACGTGTGAGGACGTCACACACCACTGACACACAGACCTCAAACATCAAACCTCAGATCCATTGATACTGTGATAACGGTGGTGACGGGCAGCAACGCAGGTGAGTGGGACCGTCTGAGAGGGTATGTATCTGTTTATTATTTTATTACCCCCAGTACCAGATACATATATAAAAAAAATAATCCCTGAAATCCCTGTTAAGAAAAGTGACAAAAAGATGTACTGCATCAAAATATAATAACAGTTTTTCACAATGATAGTGTGAGGACACGTCCCCTGCAGTCAGTGGATGTAATAGGTAGGGATTTCTCCTTTGTTTTCTGTATCTGTATAGTGTGAATATTTCGTACCCCTGAAGAGTATGCATGGTCACTTAATTATCCTTTTTAGACACTGCCAGAATGCAAGGGTTCCGAGAGGCGCAGGAAGTGATTTAAAGTTGTCCACACAACGTCTGGATGTGGCATAACAATAAATCACAACCCTGAACGGCTATAAGACCCCTTTCACATTGGCTTAGAGAAACAGAACCTTATAAAACCAAATAAGCTGCCACCAGTTCTCCTTTAATATAAGCCGGTCCGTAACGGGGATTATATAGGGTGAGGAAACAACCCAGTAGCAAGTATATGAGTGATACAGATTAGATTTTATATTTAATTGCCTTAAGGGCACACTAGACAAAACAACATATACAGAAGAGATATATATATATTTAAAAAGAGTACAAAATACAAAAGGTAGCACTATAAGTATCAGAAGTTCAATAAGTTAGTAACCTTGTATGTGTGCCTAATGGAACCTGATAGTCCACACCTTAAGATCTTCCTCTGTACTTGATGGTATAATGGGTTTCTAGACAAAAGGCAAAAGCGTCAGAGCTTTTCTCATTATATCAGGTGCAGACATACCTCTGTCCACCCCGGAGGGGTCATGGGTCCCTCCTACCTGGTATTACATCCAGAACCCTGGAGAAGTCATAGCTTCTCAAGGGGAAGTCTTAGGGTCAAGGTTCTGGTATCATTGGATGATGGCGAATCCCTGGATCACATTGATTCCACACCTAAGCCATTTGCTATGGTCCTGTACAAAGAATACACGTCACTCGAAATCTTTAGAGCTTGACGGGTACACAAGACCCCGCTCTACTCATTACTCCCAGCGCTGCAGCAGTCATAGCACTGCACTTCTCCTCTACACCTCTTATACCTAGCAATCCGTGCCTGATGAAGGTCTGAATTAAGACCGAAACATTGCATAAATTGTTATTTGGATTGCTCTTCTCGATCAAATTTGAACAAAAAATAAAATAAGATTTTCTGATTTCACAAAAAGGAGTGCCAAGTTTTTCTTCATTGATTTGCTATGGTCCTATCCAGAGGTATTTATATCTCTGGACCCAAGGGTGCTAGAGCCTCAGGAATTGGACCACTATGATCCCTTGAAGATAACAAATCCAAAAATGTAGTTTCCCTTGGGTTGATATGGACCATAACTCCAGATCTGGCCCTTATTAACGTTTTGGTTTAAGAGTTTTTATGACTCTTTTGTCATAAAATGCGGGGGAAGGTGGGGGATTTGAGTAGTATAAGGTTAGGTACACTTGTTATTGGCCCAACCACACATGAGGGGGGATATGTACAGGAGTGGACAGTACTGAAAATACTATACATATGCATTGGGCCCTGAGCCCCGGATCTTTTATGACCCTAGCATCATCCCTGCAGTACAAGCCTTAAAAGAAAATTTACAAAGTGAACAAAACACCAACAAATATATTACTTACACATAAATTAACAAAATCATTTACAGTCTAGGTTATCCCCAGTGCCAAAATGCCTGATGTATTAAAATCTAAATTGTTCCATATGGTGAAAGTGGTACGAGAAACAAATGTCGAAATTGCTACCTTTCTGCCATTTGCCAAAAGTGATAAAATGGTTGTACAGGTTCTAAAATGGTATAAATTAAAACGGCTTGCCCCATAAAAAAAATCACACCTTACATACACCAAAGCATAAAAACGTTGGGTATGTCAGAATATGGCGATACAAATATAGATTGTATTGTATTGAGTGTATTTTATGGCATATAAGCCGACTCCGAACTTTTCCAGTTAAAATATAGAATTTTGGATATACATGCCAAATAAGACTACCCCTCTTCCAATACACAAATGGTTAAAAAAAAACACACATCAGATTTCATTTCAATATAGTGGTTTTAAGTAATTAAAACAAAAAATAAATAAATAAATAATTAAAAATTAACTTTTTCCTTTGTCATTTGTTCTGCATTTGGAATTTTTTTTCAGCCTCAAATTACATTGTACAGAAAATGAAAATATGCCACTAGGAAGTACAATTGGTACTTAAGATAACAAACCTTCAGGGCCCGCATAACGAAAACAGTGACAAAGGCTAGGCAGCAGACTACTACTAAGAAAATGGGTGAAATGCGGAAATCTGAAAACAGGAACAGATAATATTTCGGCTCCCAAAATACTTTACATTGGTGGCCCCTAGGCTATTACAATGAGTACTATATGAACAGGTAAAAGCCTGTATGCAAATACACAAAGTGCCCGCAGTATAAGACCATTGATTCTAAAGGAAAATAACTAATAATATCCACAACAGGGGCGTAACTTTAGGGGGTGCAGAGGTTGTGATCGCACCTGGGTCCAAGAGGTTTAGGAAGCGCTTATGGTGTCACTTTGCTATTACTATAAACTATACATTATAGTCGGGGGCCCGGCACAGACTTGGCACTGGGGCCCATCAGCTTCCAGTTACGCCACTGCCACAGTATGACACATTTTTTATCTGAAATCTTTGTATTAAAGTAAATCTAACATCAAAATCAAGCATGATAAACCAGGGACACTTAGGCTTCATGCCCACAGCTGGTAGGAGGAGGGAGGAAAGGTAGGAGAGAGCCCCTCACCCTTCCACTCCCCATAGAAAACCATGTGGCCGCCATTCCATTTAGACAAAATATAGGTAATCTTCCTATATTTGTTATCCATGACCTCCTTTCGTCTAAAATCAACTTTTAATATTGTGCCAATTAATCCTGAGGGGGTCCCTTAGCCTTATACTCCCCCTTGCTTCTTTAGCACTTGTGCAGTGAGTACTTTCTCTAAATCAATTTTAATAGTTTTTTCAGATTCGGCAGTGAACAATAAAAAAGAGTGTTGTGCTTTTTGGGCATTTCTTCTACATCCTCCCATCTTAGTAAAACAGAGGAGAGCTGTTTACATTAGGAAAGTCTGTCATTCTTCAAGTTAGAAAACTTTTTTTTTCTATTCTCATGAAGCATGAATGATTTCAATGGGGCACATTCACAAGCGCATTTGAGTTCACAGAAAGCGTATTGTCCGTCTATGATGCTGCATGCAGCGATTTACTAAAATTGTGCGCCAGAAATCATGAATGCTGCACAGGCTGCAGCTGCCCCTTTGGGACTCTCTACACGCTGCTGGAAGGGAGACAGATAATGTAAATCAAACTATTATAAACTGCTGAAATGATTCAGAATGCTGACAAAGGCATTTTGAAAATGAGCTATTGGAACCTTTCACCATCTTAAAATCACATTCCTGGTGGTACCCAGGCCTTCACCCCAGCACAGAATTTGCTAGATGTGACTCAAGGCTTCCTCCTGTGGTCCAAGACAGCCATGGACATGCCATGCTAAAGCGACACCTCCTTGGCTGCCAGGACTACACGAGAAGCGAGAAGGTGTGGACAGAAATGGATAATCATTGGAGCTCCTGCTCTGGGTCCCCTGATTCTTCCTCTTCAGGGGACTCTGGAAGGAAGCTATATTCCAAATTTCTCCATCATCTTTCTATTGTATTGGTGCCAACACAATTGATACAGCTGGGATCACTAGGTTACTGCATAAATTGTCATGTTGGCACTTTGAGACACAAAAGTAGGTTTTGGTTGTAGATTGGGCATTCTGCCTTAAGGGTTTGAATAAATTATTCTGTACAGCCAAGAGGGTCATAATTAAATCTAAAAAAATGTTCAAAAATGTGAACAAGGGGCACAATCTAATTTGATGATGGGAAGACTGTAACCAATTACTGACAGAGAAGCTGGGACTTGGGACAAACATCTAGGAGATTATGTAGAAAAATATATGTTCTTTTTCTCGGGTAATTATGATTCTCCTTTTTTTACATTTTTCAGGGTGAGATAAAGAAAACTTTGCCTTTTAGATACCTTGTAAGGCAACCCCCTTTAACAGCCAGAAAGCCTAATGACATGATGCGGGCTACTAGCCAAAGCAGTACAGTATATCTATTATATAACTGTCTGAGACAACCAAATGCCCAGACATTAACCTCTTCACTTCCCTAGACCACAAGAAATATTCATATCAGGCCTTATTCTGTCCTTCCATTGTACCTCGTCTGTGTAAAGTCTTCTCTCCTGGTTTCGGCTTACAAACACTAATGCAAAACACTTCTATTGGGGGATGTATCATTGCAGTTACATCAGGTTTCTGTCTTCAAAATGTCTCAAAATTGTTGCATCTGCAGATTTGCGACATATTTGTGATTTTTTTCTAAGACTAAGCCAGCTCAGTCCACTTTTCACTTACACTGTGAACTAACTCCAGACTTAGCATATTAATCCTGATGTAGCAGACAGATTTATGAAATTTGACTTTGTAAAATTCCTCAAATTAAAGGGAACCTGACACCACTTTTTTCACAAATACAGCTAGTGGCAAGTTCCCAGTAGAAACTAACTAACACCCTTCTTTTACCTAAAAGTTGTTCCCCTCAGATTCCCATATATTGAACTTTATTATCCTGCCTGGTATACAAACAAATCTATAGTGAGTCGAGGTGGGCGTGGGCTCATCCGGCTGAATCAAGCACCTCTTCTTTATGCAGCAGTACTGTCCAGGGTGACATGGACAGTAGGTCCTTTAGCCTTCTTCCATTAGACAATGGTACACCAAGTATATATCCAATGTAATCACAGCAGGGTGCATGGAGAGGAGTAGAAGTCCATGCAGGGATGCTTTGATTTTTTTATGTGGTCAGATATGTGTATAGGGTATAGTTTGCTAATGTTAAGAGGCTAAAGGACCTGCGATGATGTCACCCTGGTCACATCACATTAGGCCATGCCCTCCGACTCGTCATTAGATCCCAAGACACCAGGAAAGTTTATAACTCTGATTTTAAGGGGATCTGAGGGTATCAATTTTTAGCTAAAAGAAAGGTATCAGATAGTTACTAGGGCTCTATAGTAACCAGCCACTAGCTGTCTTTGTGAAAAATGTGGTGACAAGTTACCTTTAAGGGTGGTTTCACATTGGTGTATGTGCTGTGCTCCACAGGATAGGGTCTAACTTGCTGTTTAGTGGGGGTCTCAGTGATGAAGTACCTCAGACCCCTTGTGGTTTCCCGAGATGAGTAGAGGAGACAGCCATGCATGTCCGTTCTCATTTTTAGGGAGCAGATGTAGATTGCCAAGTGCCGCGCTCATCTTTGATTGAGTGAGATGTAAATTGGATGTATCAAGTCAAGCTCTCTCTTCCTCAGAAAGCCCCCTTCACTGTAATTTATTATCCTGCAAATAAGGTCTCTATATGCAACATCCCCCACCGAGGCCTAGCCTTTTCTTGTGGGCCTGGAGGCAGTCGGGGCCCAGAATAACGGAGTGGCTGTGGTCATAGTGCTTGGTATGGGAACTGGAGGGCTGACCTACAGCCTGGCAGTTCTTTAGTAGGTGGTGTGTGCAAGAAATATGTAGGGAGAGGCTTATTCAATGATTACTCCCTGGGGCAACCCCTGAGTGTCTGTAGGATGAGTCCCTGGGTAATGGATGGGGAAGCCTGTGGTGGTAAGCAGCCATTTCCAGGGATCAAACGGAGGTAACATTGTGCAAATCATCTTACAGTTCTTTATTGAACAGCAGACAGCAGGCAACGGGCCAAAACAATCAAACAGCAGATTCGGATTACTGGAATGGGGATGGAGGGTGGGCCGCAGGAATGGTGCACCAGTCTTATAGTAGATGCAGGCTGGGATAGTTGCGGTGGAGCTGTGTCCTAATTGTGGAAGCTGCAGCTCTGGGATTAGTATCTGTGGCAGCAATGAAGGTATGCTGCCCACACTGTCACTCTCTCCTTGGGATAAGACCATGTGCTCCCACTGCACAGGAGTTTTATACCCCCCTGATCAGGTGATAGCACCTCTCCAATCACACCCCAGCTTACAATACAGCCACATAATTGGATGATTACTTACACCAGTTTAACTGTTGCCTTTCCAGGCAGAATCTGCAGCTGCAAGTACATTATATTCTCCTAGTATTGTCTTATGGGTGAGTTGCACAGGCTCACCAGATAGATACTGACATGGAGAGGGCTCTATTTGCAACTACCACTTTGCCTATACATTGGCAGGGGTGTTGCACATACTTTATTCAATTAACATCTCTCAAATTTCAATTTAATAGCAAAGTACTTTATATCTGTACAGTCATTTTTATTAGGTATTTATCAGGTACAATATATGTACACCAGTTATTTAGAGGGGAGGGGTAAACCAGAGTGCTCTAAGTCCAGCTACAATCCTGCAATCTAAAAAATATATTAATGTTACACTATGTCACAGATTATGGTGCAGATAATTCTGAAATGTAAAAAACTCCAGTATAACCAGCAGCAATTGGACCAATCCTCTATTTTAGTTCTGTACCAATAGCATAGGGTTTAAAGGGATCCTGTCAGCAACCTAATTTTTACTAAAGACATGTTACAGAATCTCATTACAGGAGTTTTGCAAATATGCCTTTCTGCTTTCTCTAAGCCTTTGCATTACAATATAATTGTGTGTTATAACTAACTAACCTTCCACCCTCATAGAATTCCCAGTGTAGTCCCAGGGGTTGGGCTTTGGTTTGGCTGCATTTCAAAAAACTAAAACCGTAAATAAAAACAGTCCCCTCATCCAACTCATACTGGCACACACTATCCACGCTACCATCGCATTTATCTAGACAAACAACGATTCTAAGGGAAGGGGGTACTTCCCAGAAGGCGCACCTAATCAAACAAGAAAAAGACCTAGGGCAGGAATTTTCCATGCTACAATAGAAAGAGGCCAACTAGTGGTCTTCAAAAGACTCTAAATGCTCAAATCTCACTGAAGTTCATCAGCAAGTCTTATCTAGGTGGTACTATATACCTGCAGACTTGGCCCGCATTTACCCAGGATCTTCTGATAGATGCTGGAAGAACTGTGGCCATAGAGGCATAATTGCACATATTTTTTGGGAATGCCCTGTAATCAAACGATTTTGGAGAAGAATTGTAGATATCATATCTTCCAGTAACAAAAACTCTATATGGCTAGACATAGCCTTAGCGTTATTAGGCCTGGGCATCAATAAAATGTTGGCAAAGTCTAGGAAATTAACAGGTTATATACTCCAGACATCTAAACTGCTGATTTCAAGATGTTGGAAGTCCCAATCACCCCTCCCTAACACCAGATGACTGAAACTAGGTTCAATCAAACAACTTTTACCCTGATATAACCTACCTCCCTTTTCTAATCCTCACCCTTTTTTATTAACATTTATGCTAACTTACCCCGGTTTAGAATTTACACACATTTTTCATTCTAATACTTTTGCTGTAATAAGCTAAAAATTTGTGAAAATAGAGGCTATATGATAAGCTGTTGTATGTATAACTTGTTTATTATGCTGTACTCAATTAAAAGATTTAAAAGGAAAAAAAAACAACATGTGACTTGTCTGTGCTGCCGACTGCACAGCTCATGACCCCCACTTGTGCCCCTGTACAGCTCCTCCCTCCTGCTCCTTCACATAGCTCACGGCCTGGGGAACTGAAATCAGTGGGGGAGGGAGGAGCTGTACAGGAGCAGAAAACAAATCACATGTAGTTTTTTGAAAAGCATCCAAACCAAAGCCCAACCCCTGGGACTACACATAGGATTCTGTCAGGGTGCAAGGTAAGTTATAACACACAATTATATTGTAATGCAAATGTTTAGAGAAAACAGAAAGACATATTTGCAATGCAGCTGTAATGCGCTTTAGTGAAAATGAGGTCCCTGGTGACACGTTCCCTTTAAGTGCCTATAATCCTGATTCAATTTGACAGCAATTAAATTTTTTCCATGGGTAAAAAAAACTAATCAGAGTAACAAATGTGTAAGAACAATGAATATCTAGAAGGGAAACAATACTATTTAACACATTATAGCTCAGGATTAAGCAAAAAAGAAAAATAAATCCTAGATGTTTTTTTTATGCTGACTTTACACATGAAATTATAAATTAAGTCAATCTTGATTTCTGAGCTTCCAACCTACAAAACATTTACCTATCAGGTCATTTTTTAAAAATAATATTTCATGTATGACAATAGGAAAGAGGCAATGTCCTGCTGTTTTTCCCATTAACAACCCACTGAATGTGACGTATTTCATGCCTTTTAAGCTCTTTTATATTAGTCATATATTGTGATCTGTTCTAAATATATAAAACGCTCAATAGACGCTTGATGTATAATTTCAAGCACATAAATGTGCTCAGTCCTCAGAAAGACATGTAATACAAGGTCAGCTCAAGATGCTACAAACAGCATCCGGTTACACGATTGCTGAAGTCAGACTACAATCCTGGCATAGCGCCAGAAAGCAATAAAACAAAAATGTTTCTCTTACTTTTACATGATTCATACACTCTCAAAAGTGTAAATTTTCCTGGATTGTTTCCTATTGAAACTCCACCAATGTTTAACCTGCATCATAACTACATGTCAAAATGGCATAAAAACGTATAAAAGTAGAAAAAAATGGATAGCAACAAGGCAAGTTATTACTTCAATCATGTGAGATCTGTAGGGGTGAATATACCCACTTTTGAGCTTCTGTTTCATTTTGTCACAACCTGTTTAAGGTAGAACAAGGGTTGGGAACTTTTTTTGGCGTAGAGAGCCATGAATGCCACATATTTTAAAATGTAAATCCGTGAGCCATACAATATGTTTAAAACTTAATACAAGTAATGTATTAAGTAAATCCAAATAGACGAGGAAAGTCGTGGCACTTCTTTAACCTCTTAACGACTTGGCCCTTTGTAGTTTTTTCACTCCCCACCTTCAAAAATCTATAAATTTTTTATTTTTCCACATAAAGAGCTGTGTGATGGCTTATTTTTTGTGTAACAAATTGCACTTCTAAGTGACTGTATTTAATATTCCATGCCATGTACTGGGAAGCGGTAAAAAAATTCCAAAAACCGCATTTGCAAAGTTTTCTTGTGGGCACGAATTTTACGGCTTTCACTGTGCACCACAAATAACATGTCTACTTTATTCTTTGGGTCGGTGCGATCATGGGGATAACACATTTGTATAGGTTTTATAATGTTTTCATACATTAACAAAAATTAAAACCTCCTGTACAAATTTTTTTTTTTTAATCTTGCCATCTTCATCTACTTTGGTGTACGGAGCTGTGGGTGGTGTCATTGTTTGCGAATTTTGATGGTGTTTTTATTGCTATAATTTTAGGACTGTGCGATCTTTTGATCACTTTCTATAGATTTTTTTATATTTTTCAAATTGGCAAAAAAGTGCCATTTTCGACTTTGGGGCTATTTTACGCTACGGGTAAAATGCAGTTACTATATTTTGATAGATCGGGCATTTCGGATGTGGAAATACCTAATGTGTTTATGATTTTTACTGTTTATTTATATTTATATGAGTTCTAGGGAAAGGGGGTGATTTGAATATTTAGTTTTTTTTTTTAATTATATACTGTATATTTTTTTTACTTTTTTTATTTTTACTTTTACTATTTTTCAGACTCCCTAGGGTACTTTAACCCTATGTTGTCTGAACGATCCTATCATATACTGCCATACTACAGTATGGCAGTATATGGGGATTTTCCTCCCCATTCATTACAATGTGCTGATAGCACATTGTAATAAATGTGTTAAAACGAAGTAGCCTCGGGTCTTTGGAAGACCTGAGGCTACCATGGCGACGGATCGCTGTTCCCCGATGACGTCATGGGGAGTGGCGAATCACGACAAGATGGCGGCGCCCATGCACTGCCATCTTTTTAAAGCCAACGGCACCATTTCCGGAGTCGATCGTCGGGAAAACACCCAGCGCAATATGCAGCAAACACCCGCAATATGCAGCAAAGACTTACCAGCTATGGAGAGGGCTCGGCCCACGAGCCCTCTCCATGCACCGGGAAGGGGTTAAGAAGGTCTATTCTTTATTTCTTCAGGTTAAAATTGACAGGGAAAAGGCAAAAACCTGGCCTGCACGTTTCAAGCACTACATGCTCTTAGTCATGCCTAAAAGTTTAGATTTATCTAAAATCTAAAGTATTTGAAAATCTTCCAACGTATTCCTTTTAAAGGAGGTTTACAGTTTAAATGGGAAACCTCTAAAGGGGTCAGGGTAGGGGCAAGAAATAAAAAAAAAATGTACTTACCTCGCTCCTGCTCCCTTTTCCTGTAGTATGAAATTAGGTCTCTTTGTTGATTGGCTGGGTGGTCATGTTGAGCAGTGACATAACTGTTTCTGCTGCTGCCATGGCCATTACCTGGAAGGTGTAATTTTTCTCTTGAACCTATTTGAGGAAGCTGGAGATCCATTTTAATATGAATAGTGATTGAATTATCCTCTCCGAACTGAATAAAGAACACTAAAGTCAATTAAAGTGTTTGGCCAGTTTTCTGTCCGACTTTACACTGAAAAGTACGTGCAAACTGCTTGAACATGTATTTATAAAGTGTTTGCGCCAGGATTGTGTTACAGCTGCACTATGCCCGCCACACCTCAAAATTCTGCACCCAAAGGGGTGTTCAGGTGCCAGTTCAGACCGTGCACTACGTTTATTACTGCGACTCAACAGAACTCAAAAAAGTTGGTGCACACTTCCCGAGCAGTGCAGGGGATGCCAGATAATTGAAGACCGTGCGCCAGTATTCAATAATCTGCCGCACCTAGTACAGTTTGTACTACTTTTGAGAAATGTAGGCCAATGTGTTTAACACTAATATTTTTTTTAATGAATCTCTGTTTAATTTACATATCTTTTGAGTAAGCATCACTCTTCAGTCTTGCAAATGCTTTTCTGAAAAATGCCCCTATATTTCCACTTTATATAATTGTTGGCCAAATGCTGATTCAGCCTATAGATAGCCATTCCAATACCACCAAACACATGCACAATCCAAGATTAAAAATTCATACTCTTAGTTGCTCATCTTCCCTCATAACAAAAGGATTTGCTTCTTGAAATTCAATTGCTTTATCATTTATCATGCCCCCTGATATCAGCCATGGGTTAGGACAGCCCAATAAACATTAAATGGCTGGCATAACCAAGAAAATTTCCACTTCCAGTTAATATTAATCTAATGATATGATCAGCCTTACTATCTGACACAGGGTATTATATTACTATGGATTATATATTCATTACAAGTTCAGGATCCTTTAAATGTACGTGCACAAATGGATGATGTGGAAATTATTTTCACAAATATTTGTGTAGAAAATCTGCAGCATGATATACTACTAAAGAGGTTTTTCCACATAACAAGTGGATAGGACCTAACATGCTGATCAGTGAGGGTCTCAGTGACCACTACAGATAAGGAGAACTGTTTGCTGCCCGAAATGAGTGTAGCAACCGGTTGTGCATGTCTGGAAGGCCTATTCGTCTCCATGCACAGCCGACTGCTCAGTTAATCTCCGGGAGCAAAGAAGGGTCCGATGGAAAAACCGTTTAAATTCAGTTCAGTTCAGTTAAATTTTTAATTGTAGGTTTCATTCATTGACCAAAAAATGCGCCAAAATCAGCAAGTTTTTTTTGGAATCTGAGTAACATATTCCAATTGCTAGCTGATATAATAGAAAATCTATTGAAACTCTTTGTACCCTTTATTTCCGTTGTGCAAATATCAGGAAAGGTTTGTATGTCTTCCTGTAATACGCACATATCATTTTTGTACATGTGACCACTGAAGCCAGTGTTTGGCAGCAATAAAATGGGAGCCTTACCTTACTGGTTTAGCTGCTATTGGAAGAAGGAGGCTACCAAGGCTAATTGAAAAAAACCCTTAAAATGAAATCTAACCATCAAAATAAAGCATGATAAACCAAGGGCACTTACTCAACACTGTCTCCTTCTCCCCATTCCCTCACTTTCTGTTCTCTGCAAAAGTGCTGAGGAAGCAGAGGGGAGGGTGAGACAGTGTAACAGTTTGTAAAGTCAGATGACAGAGAGGCTAGCTCCTCAGACTTATTAGTATAATTTTAAAAGTTGATTTTAGAAGGAAGGAGGCCATGGATAACAATTATAAAAAGATTATCTCAGTCACAGTGCCCAGATCTGTGAGTAAGTGCCACAGCTTGATTTTGATGGTAGATTTCCTTTAGGCTTCTTGCTTCATTGTAAAGATTTCCTTGACCTTGATTTCCCTTCTGTCATGCCATGACACTGTATTATATCAGGGATTCACATCAATATCTTACACCATATATTAATACTGTAGGCAGGACTGTGTTTGACATTTGATTTTGAGAGCCTCTGCCAAATATATCTAGCTACAGAGGGGGCATCTTCAGGACCACAAATGTTTTTTATTTCCATTTAATAAAAACATATTATCTCATCCTTGGTTACACTTCTGCCAGAATGAAATGGAGTCTAAAAATTACAGGGTAGGTGGACCAAGTAGCTAAAGTATATAATGTGATAACACAGAGCTTAATCGGAGTAAGGTGAGAGGGATGTTATAATTATAGAGAGAGCATAGTATTACAGGAATAGTATAACAGAGTGTGGACACAAGTGTTAAGTCTAAAGAAGTGGGTGTGTAGTGGGTAAAACTACATTAGAGTGGAGCACAAGGGGTCAAAGTCTACAGGAATGGGGTTAAATGCAGTCATTGGGTGAGATTTATCAGAAGTGTCTGCAAGCAGAACTGTTCTAGTTGCTCATGGTAACCTATCAGAGCTCAGCTTTCATTTTCCCACAGCTGCTTATAAAATTAAAGCTGAGCTCTTATTGGTTGTCTGGAGCATTTAGAACAGTTCTGCTCTCAGACCTTCTGATAAATCTCCCCCATTGTTTTTAAGAATTGTGTAATTCTCTACAGGATTGCAATTGATGAATAAGAGATCATTTTTAATTGATCAAGTTTGTAAAAACAGAACTATCATTACGTATAGCAGGAGCTGTAAATACAGGCCTAGCTGAAAGGCAGTTGTAGGGCAATAGTAACAGTGAATGAAATAAAGCTGGCAGGGTACCTTCACACAGGTACCTACGATGGCGTTCAGTAAGTACCCATATTTGACGACAGAGGGCGTTCCTGAGGGAGGTTGGTGTTATCATCGTGTGCTGCCATCTATCAAATGACGGCAAAACAAATTGCAGACTGATTGATAGGTTAGTTTGGATTTGGCAGCCATTTGAGTGAGATGTGTTTCGTGATTTTCGCTAAGATGAAAAAAGAGCTGTATCAGTTTTTTGTTTTTGGATGGGAAAAAATGCGAGGAGATAAAAGCAAAGTTGGATGCTGTTTATGGGGACACTTCGTCATCTATGACCACAGTTAGATATTGGTTCAACAAATTTAAACGTGAGCGAACATCCGTTTTTGATGAGGAGCGACCAGGACACCCAGCAGACGTGGTTCCCAAAGAAATCATTCAAAAACTCCATAACTTGATACTCGCTGATCGATGAACGAAAGTGTGCGAAGTAGCAGAGGCAGTAGGTGTGTCGACTGCAATGGCAATTAATATTCTACATGAGTTGGCGATGAAAAAATTGTCGACACGGTGGGTGCCGCGATTGCTCGTGGTGGACAACAAGCAGATGTGGCTGTTAACTTCGAAGCAGTATTTGGAGCAATTTAAGCGAGATCCGAAGGAGTTTTGCGTCGAGTTGTCACCGTTGATGAAACCTGGATTCATCATTACACACCAGAAACTAAACAACAATCAAAACAATGGATTTCTCCTGGTGAATTTGCTTCAAAGAAATCGAAGACGGTCCCATTGGCCGGAAAAGTGATGGCGATAATTTTTTGGGATATGAACGGTGTCATTCTCATGGATTTTTTAGAAAAAGGAAGAATGATCACTGAACAATACTACAGTGAGTTATTGGACCGCTTCGACAAAAAATTGAAGGAGACACGGCTGCATTTGGTGAAAAAGAAAGTGTTGTTTCAATACGATAACGCACCAGCACATTCAACCAGAGTTGTCGCCGCCAAACTGCATGAATTGCGATATGAATTGCTGCCTCACCCCCCGTATTCACCCGATCCGGCTCCCTGCAACTTTGTCTTGTTCCCTAACATGAAGAAATGACTTATGGGAAAAAATTTAACTAAAACGAGGACGTCATCGCCGAGACAGAGGCTTATTTTGGAGCGTCCGACAAATCCTGTTTTATGGATTAAAAAAAATGGCAGGAACGTTGGGAGAAGTATCTTTCTAAAAGGGGACTATGTTGAAAATTAAAAAAATTTGGAAAAAATGGTGTCTTCTTTTCTAACACAGGTACTTATTGAACCGCCCTTGTATATACTCCTCCACACCCGAGTAACTGCATAATACGAAAGTAAAGTTACAAAATCAATTTTTGTGTAAAAAAATCTGCTGTATTTTCAGAACAAGTGCCATTACCCTCATTGTCACATTGACAAGAGATCACATGTAGAAACTATCACAATCATTACATTGTTTCATTTGTCTCTAATTGTCTGGGAAAAATCATTACAAATTAATAGGGGCCTTATACTGTATTTTATAAATATTCTTAGTAGCCCCTTTAAACATCTCCTACCGCAGTAAGAGGGGTTCTATATGTAAAGCTGAATTCTTTATAGCTTATGGACTATTAATAATTATATTTAACAATTGAGATTAAAAATGACACTTTAATGGGCTTCCCCGGAGGTTTAGTGATGTATGTGTAATTGATTTATAGAGAAGCATCTCACCACAACCCCATCTACTGCAATCTTCCTTCCTACACTGTCACAGGCTTCAAGAGGCTGCAGATTTTAGTATTCAAAGCAAAAGCTATGGAAGTTTGTATTCTGCCCTCATACTGCAGCACGACACATAACAAAAGGTTTTCTTTGAAGGTTACAGCATTTGTAATCACAGGTCCAATGCTTCCACCGTTCACTGCAAACCCATTATACAGCTCTCTGAGCCTTTTAATCTGCAGTTATCATCAATCGCAGCCACAGGCAGGAAGAACACAGTATATTTCAGCATAACAAATAACAGATTTCTGCTTAGAACAACTGCATGTGGCTTCCAGTCATTTCTCAATTTCTTTGTATGTTCTCATTATTTTGCTGTGGCAGACAGTAAAGGGGAAAGGGTAAATGCACAGTGATATAAAGGAGAAAGGATGGCTTGTTCTTTCTTTTTCTGTGGTTTTAGGACGAAGTTTTGAGTGTTGTCATCTCTACATATTACTAAGTGGAAGTGCTTGTGTGAAGCCGGCACATGTACTTATCAGTAAAAAGCTGGCATCCAGGGATTACACACAACCGTCAGCCCTATAGCAGGATGACAGGTTGAGGAAGGGGGACACATCATATGTTGCCTATATAAGGAGGTTTGTAGTAAGACGTATAGTGCACAGTGGCTGCAGATGTTTGCATTGCACACTACAAGGTCAGAGAAGGATAATACATAGACTGGCACTGAGGATGGACAATAGTTGATGGCAGAAAATCCTGGCAGGGAAACCAGATTGTTAAAACGTATGTGGACATATATATTATAGCCGGAGAGGCTATAAAATAAAAGAAAAACTTGCATTCACCTCTCTTCTCCCACTCTTTGCCCACTCCACTCCGTGTAAACCATCTACATAATCTACATAATTATAATAAGAAACACGTAAAGACCGTTCACTCTCCAAGGCCTAACAATAAGTACGGTAAGTGTCTATAAAAAATGTGAACTGGTCAAGTACCTGTCCCCTCCATGTGCTTTTCAAGTCCCTTAAAAAATCATGGTGGTGGGTCAAGCCAAAGGCATTAGAGGGCGTTTGGAGGTTAGCGATCCAGTATAGTAATAAATATCTCACCTATAACAGCGAAGAATAATACAATTTTTAATTAATATTGGTCACAACATTTTCATTCAGGCAAGTTATAGATATATCCAAGCAGGATGCAAATTCTCCAGCCAACAATGATCAAGTAGCCCAATGTGCGATCAAGTAGTGCGATCCAAGGGTCTCTTCAGCCTTCCTTCTCTATGTGAGTGATGCCAGATCTGCATCACTCTGGCACCGTCACCCGCTCCTGTATCTGCTAACACTAAGCAGCGGTCTGTTTGCTTAGTAAACAATGTGACTCAACAATTATTCTTCCCAAATGAATAATTACAGAGGGAAACACTTTCTATGTGCTCTCCTCCAATTATTTTTACTCCTTCCATTTATTACTACTATTATGAAAGTGATTCAAGGTAAAGATCAATGGTAGTCATGACCTGGTCAAATTCACATTTACTCTTGTCATGTTATCCTTTACAAAGGAGTTATTCAGGGCCTGTGCACTCCTGTGAACCTGATTATGCTAAACATAGAATTCGGTCACCTATATGGCACATATGTTTAACAACTTGGGGCAAATTTCTTACCCGGTCCGGAGGAGATCCCGCAAGTGCATTGTACGACGACAATGCACAGCTGCTGCGATTCAAGAAGATCGTGCGCCTGACTTGCTGAATGTGTCGCTTACCCTGCTCAGGTACGCCGGAGTTCTCCTTCTTCTTCCCGGTGCGTGTAAGTGCTTTGGTTTGCATCCTGCAGTTTGTCCGAATCCGTCGGATAGTCCGATGGCCCGCCCTCCCATTTGTGTCGCAAGAAAGCCAAAATCCGATCGCAAGCGCCAAAATCGCCTTTTAAATCCCTGTCCCTGCGGTGCGAAACGGAAATCGTCGGGATGTTCGACGACAGTGTGGTCCACGGGGCCCTTAGTAATGAGCCCCATTGACTTTTTAAAAAGGCAACTGTAGTAGTATAGTAGTAGAAAAGTCTAGTCAATAAAATGTCAGCTATTGTCAGGCAAGTCTCTGCTAGTTTTTATACATATTACCCTTCGTAGAGCCTATTACCATACATTACCTTCTAAACTTCTTGTATTCCTCATTCTAAATCAGACATTACAGAGATCATGCTGCCTTCTTTCTCACCCATAAATCTATGTTGATATAGGGGTGTCAATACTACTGAAATTTCAGATCCACGGAGAGTTGCAGGCAGCACTAAAAGTAAGTAGAAGCATGACTGAATCACTTGATGAACATTGAGGGATTATTATTAACTACATTGACTACATTTATGAGAAATTATCTTCACACAGAAACATTTTTTTTAATAACATCTAATTGAAGAAATGTTTATATATGGCAGATTATTGAAATTGAATGTGAATGCCCAGACGAGAATACCCCTTTAAGGCAGTAAAGTCACATGGACAACTTATGTAAAAGAGTGGCCAACCCCTTTAACATTGAAGTGAAGCTCTCCCGAGCTCAAAATACATCCTTTACTCTAATTTAAGCTCCTGTGTCCAGACTAATCACTAACTGGCTCTCCTGAAGTCTGGTGGATAAATTCTGGGGTATTCTGAGGAGGGAAGAGCTTAACTGCAGTGCTAAACTCTCCACCTCAAAAGACTTTATACAATCAATTTACTTCAAAGTGGATTTTATGGATGATGACACCATGATAGGCCATGGAAGAAATATGATCTGGAAGGTGCTAAGCTGCTTAACAACCTACTGGAAGTGGTTTAAAGGTACATTTCTGCACCCTTTAAGAGGATATTGTCAGCTCCTTTAACTTTTTGTTGCCAAGATTATAAAGTTGATAGATCTAAATATTACAGAGTGCTTTTCACTGATACTATGAAAAATGGTCAATAATAAGCAATGTTTAACGAAATATGTAGAGACTAACATCTCGAGCCTGAGCAAAGGTTACTTCACACAAAGCGGGCCGTTTCTGAAATAACATTAGACCAGGATTACAGTGCACTTTGTTCCATGTCCTTTACTATCTACATCATGCAGGATTTTAAGGCATAAAATTAATAATTAACTTTGTACACGAGGTTGTAAAAGGCAGATGTTTTCACTGCGCAGTTACAGGTCATCAAAGTTAGTACAAACTAGTTAACAAATTTGTACATAAAGTGTTAAACACAGAAGAACTTTTTGCTCATTTACAATATTTACAACAAATACCACTAATCAACAAGAACAGATATGGCTACAATGTATCACTGTTGTTTGTATTTCACAATAAATTGTTTTAAAAAAGAAAAGAGTAAGAAAAAAATGTGTCACATTAAATCTTTTCATTAATTTTTCATTTGACTTGGCTCTTACTATAAGGGAAACCTATCACAACTTCTATTTTAAGTTGTTATTATAAGGCAATTGTTGTTATTTGAGAAAAATCTATGTGAATTTGAACAATGTTGAAAAATGTATGACATATGGACCAGAGCTGCACTGAAACTTAAATGGGTTGTCAACTTTCAGCAAATAGTTACACTCTCAAAAGTGTAAATTTTCCTGGATTGTTTCCTATTGAAACTTCACCAATGTTTAACCTGCATCATAACTACATGTCAAAATGGCATTAAAACGTATAAAAGTAGAAAAAAAATGGATAGCAACAAGGCAAGTTATTACTTCAATAATGTGAGATCTGTAGGGGTGAATATACCCACTTTTGAGCTTCTGTTTTATTTTGTCACAACCTGTTTAAGGTAGAACAAAGGTCGGGAACTTTTTTGGCTGAGAGCGCCATGAATGCCACATATTTTAAAATGTAAATCCCTATACATACAATATGTTTAAAACTTAATACACATGTATTAAGTACGCTGTTGCCAACCAATAAGGGACAAAGAATTGGGTAAGTAGTAAAGATATATAAAGGAGATGGAATTATGAGGGAAGCAGAGATAATATGGCCACAATGGTAGAAAAAGGCCACTCAGAAAGAACAAAGTGGGTGTGTATACAAATGGTATACACTTTATTAAATGTAATCAGCATTAAAAAACAGTTAAAAACAGTGGCAGACCACTGAAAAGTACATGAAACATCCCATACATAAACCCCGGTCACAGTAATCAAATAATTAGGAACATATAAAGATAACACTTCAATGGTGCAAACATCCAAAGCCAATAAGATAATTTCAGTAAAAAATCACGATGTATAAGTGTGTAGAGGCTAATACCAAAGCAGTGAAGAATGCCAAAGGGAATCAAAATACAGTAAGTAGAATATAACCTAGTACTAGGCAGTACGGGGATGTGGGTGAAAGGACCCCACACGCATCGCCCGTGGGTCGGGCTTCGTCAGTCCCCTGACCGATTTTCAGTGGTCTGCCACTGTTTTTAACTGTTTTTTAATGCTGATTACATTTAATAAAGTTTAAACCATTTGTATACACACCCGCTTTGTTCTTTTTGAGTAGCTTATAATTTTATTTGGGGTGTGTTTAACCCTACACTGAGCTTTAATGGTAGAAATAGATAATAATGCCACATAAGCTGAGGTTACTTACAGTACATGGTAAAGAGTGTAGGGTCTGGTGTGGCAGAGAGGGGGGAGGAGGGAACAGTTTTAATATATGTATGGAGCTGGAGCGCCGGCTACGAGCACTCTCCAACATCTGTTGCGGCCACCCAGAAATTCAGGTAGTTAGCACGACAGAAAGTCTGAAACCACACGAAGGCGGCAACCAGATGCCGCCAAGGCCTGAAAGTTCACGTGACCACGGCGACGTGTCAGCAAAGCACACCGATGCACAAAAAGATGGGGGGGGGGGGGAGTGCAGCAAGGAGCCATAGGCCCTATATTTCCACTTTATATAATTTTGGCCAAATGCCGATTCAGCCATTTTAATACCACCAAACACACGCACATTCCAAGATTAAAAATTCACTGTCATACTGCTCTTAGTTGCTCATCTTGTAGTTTTCCTTTTTAAATATACTCCATATTCTAATCTAATAATGTTATTCATACGGTTCTTATATTCCCTCATAGTAGGAGGAGAGGTTCGAATCCAGTGTGAGAGGATTTCCTTCCGCGCCTGGTAAAGGGCTCTCTGAATGCCCAAACCTACAGAGTTATTCACTTCTATCTCAGGCATTATGCCTAGCACACATAGTCGCGGCTGAGCCTCCAGAGAGACCTGGAAAACCCTGGATAGTAGACGCATCACCTCCTTCCAATAATCACCCAGTTCATGACAAGACCATAACATGTGTAATAGGTTTGCATTGTCCTGCTGGCAACGAGGACATTCAGAGGTGGGGCGAAGATTAAACTTAAACAACATCTCAGGAGTTCTATAGACTCTATAAATAAGAAATAGCTGATGATAGGTGATAACTTTGGTACCATGTCTAATACATCATTCCATTGTTCATCACTTAATGGGCCCAGGTCAACCTCCCACTTTGGTCTCGATGGGAACTGAAGATTGTCTAATTGTTTACCTAATAACCATGAATACAAAAAGGATATCATCCCTGGTGTTTCCTGACGGTTGGCAATGTGCGTCATTAAAATACTGCTGGTTATAGGTGGATTGCCTTCCCCAAATTGCGTTGTTAGGGCATGCCGTAGTTGTAAATATTGATAGAAACATCTATTATCCAAACCAAACTCTTCCTTCAATTGTTCAAATGTTTTGAGTTGCCTGTCATGAAATATCTGTGTGAGTGTAATCACTCCCTTCTGTTCCCACGCAGAGAAGCCCTCCAGTTGGAGCACCTCTGGTATATTAATGTTGCGCCATATGGGGCTATAATCTGTTATCTGACCTAGACCTGTAAGTTCTGTCACGGGTGGTCCCGCGACCCACATCGCGGGTCGCGGGCTCACCCTGTCACGGGTGGTCCCGCGACCCACATCGCGGGTCGCGGGCTCACCCGTGCCGCCCTGCCCCCGCCAGCGCGCCGCCAGCGCATCTCACCCGTCCCGGCTCCTGGCTCGCTCCCCTCCGCTGTGCGCGCGCGTCCCCGACTGCTAGGGCGCGCGCGCGGCACCTTCTCCAAATTTAAAGGGCCAGCGCGCCATTAATTGGCGCTGGCCATATTGCCCAATTCTTCATAAGCCTGCCTCTTCCTGTTACCCTTGCCGGATCTTTGTGCCTCATAGCCTTAGAGAAAGCTTACTAGCGATTATTCCTGCGTTCCTGTGTATTCCTGCGTTCCCGTGTATTCCTGTGTTCCCGTGTATTCCTGTGTGTTCCCGCTCCTGTGTTACCTGAGTTCCTCCGTGTTGCTGTGTTCCGTGTGCCTGTGTTCCCGCTCTCACCTGCCTGGACCTCCTGTTGCTGACCCCGGACTTGGACCCGACGTTGCATCTCTGCCGCCTGCCCTGACCCTGTGCCTGGACCTGTCTACGAGATTGTCATCCGCTAAGGTACCTCGACCTCGGCTGCCACCGTGGGCTAGTCACACCTGGGAACGACCTAGTGGTATCCTGCCGCAGCAAGTCCAACCCGCTTTGCGGCGGGCTCTGGTGAATACCAGGTGCCGCTAGGCTCCGGTTCCGGGTGTTGGCTAGTTACATCTCCCGCGGTGGTCCAGAGGATCCACTGATCCTAACAAGTTCCTTGAACGTCATCCAAATGCGCCGCATCAAATGCAATGTGGGTAAGGATACATCATGAACTTTGGTGAACCCAGCTTCAATAGCACATAATGGTATTGGAAACTTAGACCACTGGCATATTAATCCGCCCACAAAGCATGATATACTACTAAAGAGGTTTTCCCACATAACAAGTGGATAGGACCTAACATGCTGATCAGTGAGGGTCTCAGTGACCACTACAGATAAGGAGAACTGTTTGCTTCCCGAAATGAGCGTAGCAACCGGTTGTGCATGTCTGGAAGGCCTATTCATCTCCATGCACAGCCGACTGCTCAGTTAATCTAGGGGAGCAAAGAAGGGTCAGATGGAAAAAAACGTTTAAATTCAGTTCAGTTAAATTTTTAACTGTAGGTTTCATTCATTGACCAAAAAATGTGAAATCTGCGCCAAAATCAGCAAGTTATACAGTTTGTCACAGATGTTGGTGCCAACAATTCAGAGTAACATATTCCAATTGCTAGCTGATATAATATAAAATCTATTGAAACTCTTTGTCCCCTTTATTTCCGTTGTGCAAATATCAGGAAAGGTTTGTATGTCTTCCTGTAATACGCACATATATTTTTGTACATATGACCACTGAAGCCAGTGTTTGGCAGCAATAAAATGGGAGCCCTACCTTACTGGTTTAGCTGCTATTGGAAGAAGCAGGCTACCAAGGCTAATTGAAAAACCACTTAAAATGAAATCTAACCATCAAAATAAAGCATGATAAACCAAGGGCACTTACTCAACACTGTCTCCCTCTCCCCCTGATCCCTCACTTTCTGTTCTCTGCAAAAGTGCTGAAGAGGCAGAGGAGAGGGTAAGACAGTGTAACAGTTTGTAAAGTCAGATGACGAGAAGGCTCGCTCCGCAACTTATTAGTATACATCTTTAACAAGTTGATTTTAGAAGAAGGAGGCGCCTGGGATACACCTAATTAGAAAGATAATCTCAGTGCACAGTGCCTGGAATTCCTATGATGTCAAGTCGCCACGTTGTTTGATGTAGATTTTCCTTCTAGGCTTCGTTGCTATCACTTGTAAAGATAACCTTGACCTGATTTCCTTCTGTCATGCCCATGACACTGTGATCTATATTAGGGATTTCACATACAAATCTTACACCATGAATATAATACTGTAGGCAGGGACTGTTTTGGCATTTGATTTTGAGGGCCTTCCAAGTAGATCTGCTCACGTAGGGGGCATCCGCAGACAACAAAGTGTTTTATTTCCTTAATAAAAACTATTATCTCAATCTATCTCATAGTACAGTAACAGAGTTGTGGACCATTGGTTAAGTACTTAAAGAATGTGGTGTGTATGGGGAGTAAAACTACATTAGAGGGACCACAAGGGGTCAAAGTCTATGGAATGGGGTTAATGCCAAGTCATTGTGGGAGATTTATCAGAATGTCTGCAAGGCAGAACTGATTCTAGTTGCTCATGGCACCTATCCAGTAGACTCAGCTTTCATGATTCCCCAGCGTGCTTACAGATTAAAGCCGCTCTTATTGGTTGTAGTGCTGAGCATTTCGAAGTTATCTGCTCGTAAGACCTCTCTGATAAACATCTCCCCATTGTTTTTACAAGAATGGTAAGTTCTCACGATGCAATTGGATGAATAAGAGATTCATTTTTCATTGATCAAGCTGATTTGTAAAAAAAGCAACATCAATTCGTAAGCAGGAGCATGTAATACAGGGCCTAAGATGAAAGGCAGTTGTAGGGCGCAATAGTAACGTGATAGAAATAAGCTGTCAGGGTACCTGCACACGGTACATAACGCATGGGACGTTCCAAAGTAGTACGCCAGTATTTGACGACAGAGGGCGTTTCCTGAGGAGGTTGGTGTGTATATAGTGTGCGCCTGCCACTAATCAAAATGACGGGCCAAAACAAATTGCCAGACTGATTGATCGGTTGTTTTGGAATTTGGCAGCCATTTGAGTGAGATGTGTTTCGTGGACTTTAGTAAGATGAAAAAAGAGCTGTACAGTTTTTTGTTTGTGTGGATGGGAAAAAATGCGACAAGGAGATAAAGACAAAGTGGATGCTGTTATATGGGGACACTTCAGTCATCTATGACACACAGTTAGATCATTGCTTCAAACAAGATTTAAATGAGAGCGAACATCCGTTATTTGTGAGGAGCGACAGGACACCCAGCGACGTGGTTCGGAAGAAATCAATTAAAAAACTACACGAGCATGATACTCGTGATCGATGACGAAAGGTGCGAAAGAAATCGCAGAGGCATAGGTGTCAACTGCAATGGCAAATATACTCTACCATGCGTTGGCGATCTGAAAAAATGTCCACACAGTGGGTGACAGCAATTGTCGCGGTGGACAACAACCAGATGCGGCTGTTACTCGAGTAGTGTTGGAGCATTTAAGCGAGTCCGAGGAGTTTGCGTCGACTGTCAAGTTGATGAAAACCTGGATTCATCAGTACACACCATAAGAACTACGCACAATCAAACTGGATTTCTTCCGGGGAATCTGCTTCAAAGAAGCGAAGACAGGTCCATTGGCCGGAAAGTGATCGGCCGATAATTTTTGGGATTGAATGAGCGTCATCCTATGGTATTTTTAAAAAGGGAAGAACGATGCCACTGAAAAATATACAGTGAGTATTGCGACAAAAATTGACGGAGACACGGCTGCATGTTGGTGAAAAAGAAAGCGTTGTTTCAATACGATAACGCACCACCTCAACCAGAGTTGTCGGCCGATCCAACTGCCATGAATTGGCGATATTGAATTGCTGCCTCACCCCCCGCTATTCACCCGATCGGCTCCACCGCAACGTTGTCTTGTCCCTAACCATGAAGAAATGACTATGGACAAAATTAACGTTCGACGAGACGTTGGGGATCGCCGAGACAGAGGTCTTATTTGGAGACACGTCACGAACAAATCCTATTTTTGGAGGATTAAAAAAAGAAATGGCAGAACGTTGGGGAGAACGTAAGCTCTTTCAAAGGGGACTATGTTTGAAAAATAACAAAAATTGGGAAAAATGGTACTAGTCTTTCAACACAGGTACTTATTGAACCGCCCTTGCTAATTATACTCCCACACCCAAGTCACGCATAATACGAAAGTAAAAGTACAAAATCAATTTTTGTGTAAAAAAATCTGCTGTATTTTCAGAACAAGTGCATTACCCTCATGTGTCCATTGACAATTCACAATGTAGAAACGATCACAATCATTGCGTTTTCAATTTGTCTCGAATGAGTCGATATGGGAAAATCAATTACAAATTAATAGGGGCTAACTATATTTATAATATTTAGTAGCCCTTTAAAAATCTCCTCCGCAGTAGAGAGGGGGTTCTATATGTAAAGCTTAATTCTTCTATAGCATATGGCTCTTAATAATTATATTTACAATTAGATTAAAAAATGACACTTTAGGGCTCTCCCCGGGGTTAGTGAGTTGTGATTGTAATGTTATTATAGAGAAGCTCTCACCCACACCCCATCTACTGCATCTCATTCCTACACTGTCCCGGCTTCAAAGAGCCGCAGATTGTAGTTTCAAAGCAAATAGCTCATGGAAGTTTGTATTCTGCGGCCAAACTGCAGCACGGAATACAAGAGTTTTTTTTGACGTTACACGCATTTGTAATCACGCGTCCAATGCTTCCACCGGTTCACTGCAAACCCTTATACGCTCTGAGCCTTTTAACTCCTGCTTATCATCAATCGGAGCAACAGGCAGGAAAGAACACCACGTATATTCAGCATAACAAATAACAGATTTCTGCTTATAACAACTGCGTGGCTTCCAGTCATTTCAATTCTCCTTGTAGGTTCTCATTATTGTGAGCTGTGGCAGACAGTAAATGGAATGGTAATACACAGTGGATTAAAGGTAGACAAGGATTGGGCTCGTCTTTTTTTTCTGTGGCGTTTTAGGACGAAGTCTGAGTGTTGAATCTCTACATATTACTAAGTGGAAGTGCTATCGTGTGAAGCCGGCAAAGTACTATCAGTAAAAAGCGGCATCCAGGGATTACACACAACCGTCCAGCCCTATAGCAGGATGACAAAGGTAATGACGAGGGGGACACACCATATGTTGCCTTACATATGGACGTTTGTCGTAGGACGTTAGCATCATTGGCTGCAGCATGTTTGATTGAAGCACACTACAAGGTAAGAAGGATATACATAGCTGGCACGAGGATTGAAATAGTTGATGGCCAGACAATCCTGTGCCAGGGACAGATGTTAAACGTAAGTGGAACATAGTCATTATAGCGGAGAGGCAATGAGAATAAAAGAAAAACTTGTATTCCCCTCTCTTCTCCCATATAACGAATAATTATAATGTAGGGGTTGGATCCCTAGCCTGATGCACACTCCCATCTACAACGTGTGACCATCTACATATCTATTCTTATAATAAGAAAGGGAAACATGTAAAGAGCGTTCAATCTCCAAGGCTAACAATAAGTAAGTGTCCTATCATAAATGTGCCTTTTCAATGTACCTATCGCCTCCAGTGCTTTCAAGTCCTCCTTAAAAAATCATGGTGGTGGGTCCAAGCCAAAGCATTAGAGGGCGTTTGGAGGGTTGCGATCCAGTATAGTAAAATATCCACCTATAACAGCGAAGAATAATACAATTTTAAATGTAATGATGGTCCCCTTTGTCTTCAGGCAAGTTATAGAATATTATCCAAGCAGGAATGCCAATTCTCCAGCCAGACAATTGATCAAGGTAGCCCATGTGCGTCAAGTAGTGCGAGCAGGGGTCTCTCAGCCTTCGTTCTCATGTGAGTGAGTTCCAGTGCTGCCTTCACTCTGGCACCGCTCACCCGCTCCTGTATCTTGCATACACAGCAGCGGTCTGTTTTGCTTAGAAACTCATGTGACTCATAAACAATATTTCCCAAAGAATAATACAGGGGAAACATTTCTAGTGCTCTGCCTCCAATTCTTTTTACTCTTTACATTATTACTACTATTATGATGATGGTTCAAGGTAAAGATCAATGGGTCAGTCATGACGGTCAAATTCCACATACAAAGGAGTTATCCAGGGCTGTGCACTCCTGTGAACCCTAGATCAGTCACCTATCATCGGCACATTAATGTTTAACCAAACTGGACTATTTAATAAAAGGCAACTGTAGTAGTATAGTTATAGACAAAGTGCTGGTCAATAATACGTCAGCTATTGTAACGGCAAGTCTCTGCTGTTTTTATACATATTACCCTTCATAGAGCTTTTCACATACGATACCTTCTAAACTCCTTGTATTCCTCATTCTGAATCAGACATTACAGAGATCATGCTGCCTTCTTTCTCATCCACTGAAATTTCAGATCCACAGAGAGTTGTAGACAGCACTAAAAGTAAGTAGCAGGGCGGCTGAATCACTTGATGAACATTCAGGGATTATTATTAAGGCAGTAAAGTCACATGGACAATTTATGTAAAAGAGTGGCCAACCCCTTTAACACGAAGTGAGCTCTACCGACCTCAAAATACATCCTTTATTCTAATTTAAGCTCCTGTGTCCAGATTAATCACTAACAGGCTCTCCTGAAGTCTGGTGGATGAATTCTGGGGGTATTCTGAGGAGGGGAGAGAGCTTAACTGCATTGCTAAACTCTCCACCTCAAAAGACTTTATACAATCAATTTATATGTCACTTCAAAGTGGATTTTATGGATGATGACCCATGGATGGCCATGAAGAAATATGATCTGGAAGGTGCTAAGCTGCTTACAACCTACTGGTATGGTTTAAAGGTACATTTCTGCCCTTAAGAGGATATTGTTGCTCTCTATTACACTTTTTGTTGCCAAATTAAAAGTGATAGATCTAAATATTACGAGTGCTTTTCACTGATACTATGAAAATGGTCAAATAAGCAATGTTTAACGAAATATGTAGAGACTAACATCTCGAGCCTGAGCAAAGGTTACTACACACAACGGGGCCGTTTCTGAAAATAACATTAGACCAGGATTACAGTGCACTTGTTCCATGTCCTTTACTATCTACATCATGCAGGATTTACGGCATAAAATTAATATTAACTTTGTACACGAGGTTTTAAAAGGCAGATGTTTCACTGACGCCAGTTACGGTCATCAAGTTAGTACAAACTAGTAAACCAATTTGTACTTAAAGTGTTAAACTCAAAAAACACAGTGAAACCTTTTTGCTCATTTACAATATTACACAAATACCAATAATCAACGAGAACAGATATGGACTACAAGGTATCACTGTGTTTGTATTTCACAATAAATTGTTTTAAAAAGCGAAATGTTATTTGCACAATGTTAAAAATGGATGACATATGGACCAAGCTGCACTGAAACTTAAATGGGTTGTCAACTTTCAGCAAATAGTTGATATGGTTTGTGTAAAAAAAGTTCTACAATTTTCTAAAATTCTTTCTGTATCAAAGCCTCTGTTTTCTAGATCTTTACTTGCTGTCATTCTATAGGAACATATCCCTGGCCACACAGGTGCTCAGCTTTTATTACACAGCTCTGATTACTCACTGTGATAGTAAAGAAACGGACACGTGTGTGACATCACATGACCAGGGACAGATTGGAATGAATGAATGAAACTACACAAATCCTTTAAAAAGTTGCAATCCATAAACTTTAAAAAAATAGATTGCTGCACTTTTACAAGGAACGGGGGAAGGGGGATACATTGACTGAGATCAAAGAGCAGCGCTCAGCAATTTCCGTTGGCTCCATTGAGATGTATGGAACAGAACGGTCATGCACGGCCGTCTGCTCCATTACTCTGCCGGAGCAAAAAGGGGTCTGACTGAGGTAACTGGGAGCCCATCGGACCACTTGTTTCCGTCACCTGTGGGCGTCACACCCCCCACCCCCACTTTGATTAGTTTGAAAACCCCTTTAAGGAGAGCAACCCGTAGAAGATCAGGAGGGCTAAAAGCTTCAGATTAGGGGGATGAAACTAAGAGGCTATACTCAAATTATCTATGATATGTTTTTAGCATCTTAAAATTATGTTTTTTAACAGCAGGTTTTTTGTCTTAGTCATATTAGCTTGTCTACAATAGTGGTTGTTGCTTATTTCCTGAGCCTTTTCAATTGTGTCTCATAATTGTACAAATGAAATGTGGAGAGCACATGACTCATGGAGTCACATTGCAGAAATCAACAAAACTTTGTAAATTTAATGTGTTGGTGCTCCTTGACGGACTATGTTGGCATGGAGCTTGACAGATCGCGCTCCATGCTGTAATAATACGTCATGGACCCCCTTCAGCTCTTCACCAGAGTTGAACTGTCATCAGGAAACATGGGGTGTCATTGGCAATCTACAGCTGACATCTCCATCTAACAGCCCAGGTCCTATCGAGCTCCGATCGTAGTTGGTAATTCCTTTAAATTCCTTGTAGCGGAAATTCCCTTCTCCAATCGTAGCTATGGCAACCATAGGGTCTGATCTAAGACCCCAGGGCTTTCCATAGTAAATAGACAAGGTACAATGCGTGGAGTTTAATTCAGACAAAGTGGTCTAGGACGGGGGACTCTCCATCTCCCCCTAAAATCGCAGTATATGAACAGTGTCCAAAAATTGACCACACAAGAAGGCTTAGAATATACTTATTCTTTACTTCAATACTTCATTGGTACATCATTTTAATACTCTTCTTTTTGTTTCTAAAACACATTTATTGTATATTCATTTGTTTCAAAAATATTATATATCTGTACTTTTCTTTCAATAATAGCTTGCACTAGACAACCATGCCTCTGGATCATGTGAGCTATTCATAGATACTGTTATGTATTTCTTTAGTCAGTCCCATGGTACGGTACATTTGATGCAAAACAATATATAGAACTCACGTAAGCACGATTCCCAGGGCAGAGACGCTATCTCACCTACACGCCAAACAGCGGTCAGGTACGTTCCATGTTAGTGACGTTTCGAGGGCTACAGCCCTGAGGAAGAGGCGTAGCCCTCGAAAACGTCACAACATGGAACGGTACCTGAGTGTGGCGTGTAGTTGATGACGATAGCGTCTCTGCCTGGGAATCGTGCTTACGTGAGTTCTATAATATGTTTTGCATCAAATGTACCGTTACCATGGATGACTAAAGAATACATAACAGTATCTATGAATAGCTCACATGATCCGAGGCATGGTGTCTAGTGCAAGCTATTTGAAGAAAAGTACAGAGAGATAAAATTTTTGAAACAAACATAATACATAAATGTGTTTTAGAAAAAAAAGAAGAGTATTAAAATGATGTACCAATGAAGTATTGAAGTAAAGAATAAGTATATTCTAAGCCTTCTTGTGTGGTCAATTTTTGGACGCTTTCCATAGTAAATGCCTGTAAGGTCCTGTCACAGACAGAACCTTACAGGAAGTGTGATAGCCTATGCATCAGAATAGGCTGACAGTGGTGATACACTGTAATCAGTATTGCAGGGTATTAAAATGAACAAGTAATTAAACTATTGCTTGTTCATTTCCCATAGTGGGACAAGAAAATAAGTGTTGTTTTTTTTTTATTTAAACTAATAAATTAATTTAAAAAAGCCCCAATACATATAACACTTACTTATAAAATCACCACATAACCCCACATATATAACATATAGCGATATGCATAATGACCCATACAATTAAACAAAATCATTATTAAACCTGCGATGAACGTCGCAAAACTTTTTTTTTTTAAACCCCAAAATTATGATTTTTACCTATCTTGCCTTACGAAAAATGCAATAAAAAACAATCAAGAGAAAGTACCCATATAAAAATGGTACTGTTGTAAGGTACAACAAGTCCTGCAAAAAACAAGCTCTATAAACCAAAAATTAAAATAGTTATGCCACTTGGAAAGATTGCAAAGCACTCTTGCACTTCTCACCCAATATTTTCCACTAACCTGAAGAACAACACGTGATGGAAAAAACCCTCTCTTGGTAAATTAAAGTGTTCAAAAGTCATAAACATTTAAAGTGCTGCATGTCAGATTACAAAAAAATGGAGCTGAGCCTTAAGCTATAAACTAGCTGTGTCCTAAAGGGGTTAAATAATGCCAGATCACAACCAGAGCCAAAAGAGTGCATGAAACATGAGAAACACAGGAATAAAAATAAAATAATAAATGCATTCTAAAACCTTTGACAGGTCCTAGCTTAGCCATGGATATGCCATATAGCGTCCAGATACCTTTACAGAAATTTTGGAAGCTGTTAAGAAAGCAGCGAAACACAAGGCGCAGACGTTCCTGTAATATGAGAGATACATGCTGCACTAGATCTCCATGTCTTACTATGAACTATGAAGTGGAAGAACTCTCTCCCACTCCCAGTATTAATGTCCCTCTTTGAGGAGTTCTGTAACCTTATAAAAGCACAAGGCGCAGGTCAAGTGTATTTATATATTCATTTCATTCTGGACACTGTAATAGAGATTGGCTGCCGCTACAATGTGCTACCTTGTAATTGGGATAGTAAGAACAATATTTTACTTTATTAATTTTAATTTGTGGGTAAAAGGACTATGAGGAAAATATCTTAAGTCAGTTTTGCTTTGAGTCTGCGTTGCTGTAATTTGTAACATATTTGATCAAATGTTTGATATAATTGGCAAATCTTTGAAGGAGTTTTTTTCCACAACGAATATTGTTTCCAGTTGAATCCAGCTCTTACTGGATCAAATTTTTATTTTAACCTTTACACCTATTTAAAAAAAAAACTATTTGCATCCCAGATATTCAGGTATTCATGTTAGAATAGAATATTGCTCTTATTTGTTATAGTGCTCTTATTTGTTTTTCAAATTCTAGATTCAACTCTGCTCTAGGAGCCCCTCCATGCTACGGCTTCACATGATGTTAACTATTGCAGGAACAATTATTCCCTCATGCTCTTTCATAGTGTAACAGCCTGTGAATTTACAGCATGGAAGGCTAACAACTCCAAGAGCCTTTCTGGCTCATTAGCATAATTGTAAAAGTTGATTTTATAAGGGAGGAGTAAATGCCCCTGGTTTATTATGCTTTATTTTGGTGGTAGATTATCTTTAATAGATCTGTCAGCAGTTTTCTTCTATTCTACTGGTATTTTTTTATTTGGTAAATTGCAAATAAAGTCCAAAAATTATGCTTAATATACTTTGCATGCAATTTTTCTAAGGCACAATTCATAAATCTGGCCTTGCACTAGCCAGCAGATTGATAAATATGGCTTATAGATCTTTCTATATTTCCCGACAAAGTAAGTGATCTGAGCACATACTGTTGATGTTTTTAAAAAGGTTTTGGTTATTAAATAGTATAGTATAATTCAAGGCTTAAAGAGGTTTTCCTGTAGATGAAATAAAAAAAAGTCTGTAAACTGTATTTTATGGTGACTCTCTTGTTACAACACTTTTTAGGTGCCCTTGCCAGCAAATGATAATTTGAAGTCAGATTCCCAAAATATAATACAGAGCCTTGCAAAAGTATTGAACCCCTTGAGCTTTTTTACCCTTTGCCACATTTCAGGCTTCAAACATTAAGATATAAAATTGTAATTTTTTTTTGGTGGAGAATCAAGAAGTGGGACACAATTGTGAAGTGGAACAAAATTTATTGGATATTTTAAACATTTGTAAAAAAAAAAAAAATTATAATAATAATAATAAACAGAAAAGTGGGACATTATTGGGCCCCTTAAGTTAATACTTTGCAGAGATTATAGTTACAAGTCGCTTTGGGTATCAGGTATTCTTGTGGGCTTGGAATTTACGGCTTTCACTGTGCGCCCCAAATGACATGTCTACTTTGTTGACTTTACGAACTTTTGATAGAATTTTTAATTTTTTTTTAAAAACGGCAAAAAAGTGCCATTTTTTACTTTGGGCGCGATTTTCAGGTACGCAGTGAAAAACCGTTAGTATATTTTGATAGATTGGGCATTTTCGGACGCGGCGATACCTAATGTGTTTATGATTTTAACAGTTTATTTAGAGTTATATCAGTTCTAGGAAAAGGGGGGTGATTTGAATTTTTAGTTTTTTTTAACTTTTTTATTTTTATCATTTTTCAGACTCCCTAGGGTACTTTAACCCTAGGTTGTCTGATCGATCCTACCATATACTGCCATACTACAGTGCTGATAGCACATTGTAATGAATGGGTTAAAATGAAGTAGCCTCGGGTATTCGGAACACCCGAGGCTACCATGGCGACGGATCGTCGCTTCCCGATGACGTCACGGGGAGCGACGATCCTCAGAAAGATGGCGGCACCCATCAGATAGAAAACACCTGCGATCGGTAAGCTTTTGCTGCAATATGCAGCAAAGACTTACCGGCTATGGAGAGGGCTCAGCCCGTGAGCCCTCTCCATGCACCGGGACCAGACCGCCGCCGTTAATACACGGCGGGCGGTCGTGAACCTGTTAATGCTCCGGGCCCAGTTAACATGCTTTCTGAAAGTCTTTAAGTCATGCCTCTGCCTCCTGTGTTCATTCTCTCTGTGTTAAGAGGGACCAGGAATCGCTGGAATGGAAGCGACAGTCTATGATTTTATTACTTAACACTATTCTAAAGCTTTTTCTCAATCAGTTTTTATTCATTTGGCTGGATGACGCCTTCTAATTTCTCTGCTGGAGGTCCAGACCAGGTACTTGCAAAAAAGAATAAGAAAGTCCATGGCTCCACACCCTCTCTTCAAGGTTCTTGACAATAGCAAAGTACCAGCTGTAAATGCGTATAGGGTAGTTCAACTTGAAATCAAATTCTCTAATTTCTGTAAAGACATTTTAACTATAAAAATATCTTCCCGGGACAGGTGGCAATAGCAGGGATCCTGCCAGATTCTCTCTGTCCTCATTTAGAGTGTACAAGGCTCAGTGTGCCTTGGCTGGTTGTCAAAATTTCCTGTCAGTAACAAATGATAAATGCATCAGTATTATTAGGTTTCTTACATATTGCTTGTTCCTACTGCATGGGGAAGTTTAACGTGTGGCAATAAACAAGGGTTCTGAATAAGCAACACTTTATAATACAATATATATAGTAAATCATTTCATCTTCAGAATGTAAAGCTTTTTACTCTAATAGAAAACACACCAAGTTCACAACAGACAGAGAGATCACGATCCATTGTTCTAATGACGCCTAATGTTCTCGGCAAACCTACATATGTGCACATGTATGCATGACAATAGAACCACAAAACTCCTAAATTGGAAAAAGCAGCTGGGACCAAGGTCGCTACTGTTGTTTCCAAAAATAATCCTGAAGCAAAGGCAGGAGCACTGCTTTGAATGTTATCTAGACATATATAGTTTCAATCAAATTCTTCAAGAAGTGTCAGTCTAAAATTTGCTTGACATTGCCAAACCACCAGTGAGTGGATCCCTTTAAAAGGCCAAGGAGAGCTGCCTGGCACAAATAATGAGAGCAATGTTTTCCTGATGGAAACAAGATGTGCTTTGTAGATGCCAATTGTTTAAAGTAGATTTGGTTTCACAAGCACAGGCTGCATAATGATTTTCTTTGTATATTTTGTTAAAAAAACGGGCAAAGGAGGGGGATGTTTAATACTGATGATTGTGATATACGGATTACAAAGAGTGAATTCTGCCTGCACATCATCCGTTGCTCTCACAACAGAGCAGATACAATTACCTACGTCAATAATAGCATTCTTAATAACAACCTGGTCCGCTTCCAGTTCTACACAGCAGCTGGTGGCTATTTATCCCTTTATAGATTCTTCTGTAAAAAAACACACAAAGGCCCATGTGTTGTGGTATTGGCACAAGTAATACGTATATTTTTGGAACTATTCACTATTAATGAACAAATATAGGCAACAATGCCTATTGGCAAGGATTATATGAAGGCAATGGAACGTGTCAATTCATCCAGGTTTCCATGTTTATTGGGTGGCCTGAAATTACACAGGATACAATATGCAATTAATTTAATTACCTACTTGGCGCACAGTAGCTTACATAGTACTTAAAAGACAAGGAAAGTGAGTCTTAAAGGGGAATCACTAAATGATCTTTATTAAAAAAGGCTGTCTACCGGCTCAGGATTAGCTGATCTTGTGCTCCGGTAGTTCAGTGTAATCATAGACTCACTGCAGCCAATCATATGTCTTACTGCAATAAGAAATTTGGGAAGTTATAGGAATTGTCCCTATGAGAACGTGGACATGCAAATACACAGAAGCAAAAGTATTGACAAGGAATCAGATACAGACAAGTTCTTCTCACAGATGTTCTTTAACGTCCCCTTAAAGATATTAGTAGTTTTCTTCTTTACACTACAATGTCCCCAATGGAAGTCTCCAAAAATGGTATATATGTAACAAGAAGATAGAACACGGCTTGTATCATATGTGTTATGATATGGCTGACATGAATTAGAACAAACACCCATCAAAGGACACTCATATGTATAACCAAAGCAGCACTGGATCTAAATTTAGACTTAGCGCTATAAGCAGAGCTTTTCTACCAGAACAGGCAAAATCACATAACATCCTATAGACCACAACAAATTGTTCTCAAGTTTAAAGATAAAATTGAAAGTGAACCAGTTGACTACATGATATCAAATGGATACCTGCTGCATGTTCCTCTGCATTACCTGGTGTGGGGGTGATGGCATCACAGCGCCATTTCACCATTGCAGCCAATCACTGAGTGTTACCATGAGCTTCTATGGTGATTGGCTGTATCAATGACGAGCTCTGATTTGTGATGAGCATTGAGGGGGAACCAGACAGCAAGGAAGAAGTTTCTATTTCATTTTATGCAGTCAACTGGGTCTTTTTATATCAAATTATATATCACGACAACCCGATAAATCACAGAGAGAACGATTTTGACCAACATACAAGCTATTTCTTCAGATGCTCTTGACAACAGATAAGTATTACACAGCAGTGTATAGAGGGTGTCATAACTCTACTCAGTACTAATATGATAATAATAATCTTTATTTATATAGCGCCAAAAAATTCTGTAGCATTTACCATAACCCTCAGGGGTTAATGATGGATATTTTTCCAATCTCAGACATTCACGAAGAACAGTATCTTAGGAGTTTCTCAGTAAATAAATACATTCACTAAAGTTTAGTGATTTATAATAATTGTAATTAGTTAAAAAATACATTTTTCAAGCAAACACTAACTTGATATATAAAGTAGAAGTAGAAACAGCAAGAAACATAGGATATTGTATACATAATACAAAGAGGCCTCTCTACTGCATTGGCATTAGTGCTGTTTACTACAAAAGTTACTGTTTGACAGGTATCACATTAGCCGAGAAGTGGAGTTAGCCTAAGGACTCAGACACAAGTACCTGTCATGCTCTTGTCACATCTGTGTTTTCCACTTGTAAAACCAGTTCCAGATGAAGCAGCTCTTTTTAGAGAGCCCTATGTAGAAGCTGGTCACATCATCTACACAGCATGGCCTACCCGTAATGTGGAGATGAAATATACAGCTTCATGGACCACTAGGGATAACAGTACGGAAGATAATATACGGCATCTTATTCAGACTGCAATATGCTTACCCTACATAAATTTATTATACTGAACACAATCAGTTATAGACAGTAATACAAATATAAGTGAAGGAAATGTGGAAATGTACAGAGCTCTTATAAGATAAGCCGGTCTTCTCCTCCTTCTTGAATGATGCGCTCAGTTGACAATTGATTTTGCTGCTTGAGAAAACACATTTTCTTACATTCCATCAGTTGTTCAAAATCTTTCCACATTTTTACTTGTTTCATGTTGGGCCCATGGCTTTCTCTGATCGATTTTTGCTTCTCTCTTAATTTCTGTCATAAAAAAAAAACAACAAAAGAATAAAACTGAGAGGACCTGTTCACAATTGTATTCTAACAATGTCAGGGGCTGTTCACGCTTCAGTAATCTCATCAGTTATTGTAAGACAAAACCAAAAGAAGTGGAAAAGACAGAACAGGTGGAAGTCTTTCCCTTATACTGTATCTCTGTGAAGTCTCTAAACCTGATTTGATTCAAGCGACTCCCACAAAAGCATGTGTCAGCCACAGGTGCCTGCATGCTAGACACTGTTGACCCCTTAACGGTATGTGTTCCAACTAGAGATGAGCGGACCCCAACTTTAAATTCTGGACTGGGGTTCGGGTGAGTTCCAGATTTGTGGCCATACAGCTAATCCCGGACCCAAACTTCAAGGGAACCTGTCACCAGAGAGCTATTTTTATCAGGGGACAGATTGCCATAGACAACATACTGTATATGCCAAATATGTTATTTACCTGGCTCCCTGGAAGATGCCCAGCTGAGTCCCAGAGAGAAAAATTTAAATGACAACTTCCATCTGCTCTGTAATATATTCACTGCTCTACTTGCTCCTGCCCTTCCCACACCCTCTTCTAACAGTGAGATGCTGGAGGGGGTGATGGTCTGCAGTGAGCTGACACGTCATCAGGGGATGGAGGGGCAGTAGCCAGGAGTGACGAGATAGAGCAGTGAATATATTACAGAGCAGATGGAAGTTGTCATTTAAAATTTTCCTTTCTGGGACTTGGCTGAGGCATCTAGCAGGGGATCAGGTAAAGTTTCACATACTATGAATACCAATTATCCAGGCAAATTAGGAAGGAACACAAGGTCTGCTACAAAACAGATATATTGTACCTATAAACAGACCTCATAAAGACTGTCCAAATAAATAAATAACAATTATTGACCAAAAGTATATATTTTATTTATTAATAATACACAGAAAATTACAACTATATGATCACCATGATTAAAAACCAACCCATAAAAACAATCCCTGGTGGACAAAAAGGTGCATAGCCATTCCTGAAGTAGTGTTATTACAGTACAGGTGAATAAATAGCCTGAAGGGCACTAGATATAATATTACAATCAAGCAAGTTCAGATGAATAAGTTAACGACACGTAATATCAGTCACATCAAATATTACTAATGAACCTCCATAAAATATGGTTTAATATCAATACTAGTGCCCCTAATATATCACTAGCTATATAAATTGTATTCTAAATCCTGGTAGGAAAGCGCCTAACAATAGCAGACATATAAGTATATAAAGTGCATAGTGCAATGAAATTCAAGTATACCGACCAGGTTGCATCATACTCAGGAGAAATGGCGATGGACCACAGAACCCCGATGCGCGTTTCGCCGTCGCTTCCTCAGGGGGTACGCCAAACACCATGTAACACAGACATTTAAAAAAAAAAAAATATTTGGCGTATTTTGTCTATAGCAACCTGCTCCCTGATAAAAATAACATTCTGGTGACAGGTTCCCTTTGAAAAGCAATCCCGCTCATCTCTAGTGCCAACCAAAGTGTCAGTTGCATGTACCTAGATAGGAGTGTGCCAGCCACTATTGCGGCATTTTTCACCATATCTGTGTTTTCCAGACCCAGTTGTCCCCATATCAGTGAGTGCCAACCACAGTTGTCCCACTGGTATTGCATGCCAGCCACAGTTGCTGCTAAACTAATGCATGCCAATCACAGGTGCTTTAGCCTGCTTTACAGTCTACTTTTGTTCCCCTCCTCAGATTCCAAGCCATTTCAGTGCTCAATCCTCCATAGACCCCTCTAGTTCATACCAGGATATGTAATTATTGAATTATGGTATTAAACACTGAGAAGGCATAGTGCAGCATGCACTGCTATTTTTATTGACAAATCTGACATTTGCAGATGCTTTGGAACAGAAAGCTTGTCATCAGGAACACACATCGCGTGTTTTGACAATAAACAATGTAAAACATGAATGTGTCTTCCAAGCTTAAAAAGAGCTTTTGGGGGACATTCAGCTTAAGGTCAAGTTCTCATTTGTAACTTCAATGGGTAAAATTAGTTGTCTCATCATATTATTGTTGAATGGTTTGTTTGGGTACTTGTTCCACTATCATCTAGTGTAAATCACACTTTATGAGGTAATCTGTAACAAGTACTATATAAGGATAAAGGATGCAGTTGGGAATCCATGATAAATATATACAGACAATACACACTTTAGCACACTTCATGAACATTACACTAGGTCATGCCTCCATAACTTTTGTTAGTGATCTGACAACCTGAGATATATTTTGTGAATGTGTTTACTATTGTATTAAACCTTATTTGTGCATAAGAATGTGGGATAGTATGTTCCAGCCGTAGATACATACATAGAAGCTTAACACTGCCAAAACCTGCCTTTCCCTAATAGGATTACAATCCAGTCTGAAGAACAGGTGTGACTTATAATTGGGATGATGAAAAAGGTGTTGTGTGTGCACAACATCTCCATGGAGAGTGACTTTCCATTATTTATATGAAATGCAAGCGACATGGATCACATTACAGATGATGAATCATTGCAGGAACCTCTGCTGACGTCACAACCCGGAGCCTCTACCCAAAAGCCTGCACACAGTTTCTCACAGTCTGCACTAGAGAACGGGGGGTTTCAGAGAACAATCATATGGCTTAAAACTTGAGAAAAGCTGGTTTATCCATCAGAGGGCATGGGAAACAGACATTATCTGAAGAGCACAGCAAGTACTGCTTAGCAAGAGTTGCTCTGGGTTATGATAAAGGCCTGGCTGCTATAAATAGACAGAGAAAAATAGACTCATACACTGTGTAGACATCTTCATATTACTGGGACCTTAGATTATGTGTGTGATAATTTTTTAAGATATATTAGTGTTTTCAAGTCATATTCATGTAGAACTATTTATCTATTTATCCCATGATACATGCTTTTCATGGGCCACAAACAAGGGTCCTGTGGTCTGTTGTTTGTGACCCATGTATCGTTGGCAAGGGAGCTTCACCGATTCTGACAAAAAGGAAAGGAATAGGACCTGCCCTTTAAAGTCAGGCCCGGACAGTTAGCTCACACAAGGTCATAGGAATTGCAATCACGTGTGTGAGCAAATAGAAAGACATGGGATGTGCGCACATTCACGTGCATGGAGCCCGATTCTGGAAGAAGGTTTCAGTCAACACTATGGATTTTGACACAAATTTGCTACTGGATAAACACCTGCAAAAATCCACCTCCTACTGATGTCAGTGGGAGGCCACAATTACAGTTTGTTCAATCAGATTTTTCTATGACAAAAAAACAACTGATATTCATTATGTCTTTTCTGTGGTGTAATTTGGATAAATCTACTGGTGATTTGGAGCTACGCCCCATGTGGAAATACCTTTGAAAGGGAATCCATCACTAGGCTAGACCATGCAAAACTGCAGTGTTTGGTGGCAGGTATTAAGAGCTGTGTAGTGAAATCTTTGTTAGTAGCAGCAGGATTGTAATGAGTGGATTTATATTCCAGGATTGTAGCCATCTTGAGAGCACTGGGTTATGATCCAAATTGTTCTACTTTTATCTGTTTAATTTCAAACTTCCTTACAGCCCCCTCCCCTGTGCTCTGTGTAATAGCTGTGACAGGCTTTTGGTTGATTACTACAGCTGTCACTCGGGATTGCGCCGCTGGTGTTTTGCATTAATTTAATGCAAAACACCGGCGGCTCCTTCCCGATCGCAGGCGTTTCCATAGAAATGCCGATGCGATCAGGCCGCGGCCCGCCCCGGTGGGCACGGCTTTGTCTGCGTTTGCAAAGCGCCACGTCTGACATCACCCTAAGTGGTACTTGCTTTTCACCAGAGCCTGCCGCAAAGCAGGTTGGACTTGTAGCATGGTACCACCAGGTCTTTCCACAGGCGCGACTTTGTCCGCGGTGGCGGCCATGGCATAGTACAGAATCGTAAGGCAAACTCGTGGTTGGTGACAGGCAGGAGGTCGAGAGAGGAAGCAAAGGATCATTGTTGGGGACGTAGTGGTAGGTCAGGACAGGCAGTATGGGATCCAATTCAGGAACGAAATCGAGGTCACAACGGGAAATCAGGATAATTAGAAAGGGCATGGAACAAAGCTTTCTCTTAGGCAAAGAAGCACAAAGATCCGGCAGGGGTCACAGGAAGAGGCTGAGCATTTATAGGTTGTCAGGTGGCCAGCGCCAATTAGCTGCGCCCTGGCGCTTTAAATTACAGACGGCTGGCGCCATAGGGGGCAGCGACGCGCGTGCTGAAGCAAAGAGACCGTCACTGGAGAGGGGCTAGGTAAATGAGGCTGCTGGCGAGAGGGGGCACACACAGGTGCGCCTGCGACCCGGAACATCGGTCGCAGGAGCACCTTTGACAGTAGTTACATAAGAAATTTATACAATTATTTGAATAGTTTTTGTAAATGGTCTTTTGTCATAAGGAGATTTTTTTTTTGAATGTGATGTTAAAATAAAACATTTCATACATGTCTCATAGAGACATTTTTTCAGCAGATTCCTTTTAGTTAAACATTTAGAGAGAAGGATGTAGAAACCGTTACATGTACTGTAAGCATATTCATCAAAGGGTCAAATGACTCCTCATTAAAATAGCAGCTAAACTCTTTTCACATCATGTTTGGGCCATACATCTGACATATACATATACTGTAACATTCCCTTAGGAATCTACAGAGCAAATAAATGGCTAAAAGATCATATATTCTGGGATGTTTGACAGGTAGTGCTGGAACATTCTTTTCTTTTATGGCACTGAATAACATAGATGAATACACTATTTATAGTATAAAACAGTAACGTGACTTTTATCTTTGCTAGAGAAATAAACATGCGAATGGTTTCAAATTGATGGAATTCATATTAATTGCGTATAGTGAAGAAAAACATAAAAGTAAAAAAACATAAAAGAAAAACTTAAAAGCTTTATTAATATTTACATAATAATTCTAAAAAATAAACAATTTTCTCTCTCTACTCCCTACTGTGTCCTCATGTCCCTGGTTAACAACCACATGTTGCATTGTGTTTCCTATTTTGGATATGAGTTATTAGTTATAATAGGTTTTGATTATACAGTACTTACTGATTGATGAGTGGCTCATTTGTGTCACTAAATCCGCTATCTATGCAGTTTTTAAAATTCAGAATTTTTGGTAATTATTGACATTGACATCTACTTTGGATGCTAGTATCTGCTCCTTTATCCTAAACGTATATCGACCCCGATACACTGTATCACACTGTATCTTTTTTTTTCTCTTTCTTGATATACTTTATGTATTTATTAGAATTATTAATGAATGATGAATGAAAACTTAATGTATTTTATGTAGTTCTGAGGATATATTATTTGCTACTTGTTTGATTACGATGGGTCAATATTATATTTATATTGTGGGAGGTGTGTAACTAGAAAAGGCGGCTGGGGTCCATAACATGATTGTGGTTACGTCCTCTGCCATGTAAGCATCAAGATCACAGCCTGAAACACACAAAACTAAGAGAGCTCAGAAACAAAGAACAGTTGCAACTGTTTTATTATATCTTATCTCTGCGTAATCTCCACTCAAAGTTTTGGCTCATAATAACTAATGCTAAAAACTGATGCAGTGGTAATAACACAGAGCACTGAATACAGTAATACTGAGTATCCTTTGCTCCTCACTATCTTGTGCCAATAAATCTGGGTTGCTGGGCTAAGGTTGCTGCATTGGTAGTTAAACCCATGGCTTAAATCTCAGTTTAACAAACAGTCTATGTGGCTTATGATGGCCAAGAAAAAATTCGGAAGTCTATATGAATTAGGGAGAGTAGCAGAACATGAATGGGTTTATATATCAGTTGATGGAAGCAGTCAGGGATGTCACTCAAAGAGGTGAAGACGGTTCAGTCGCTCCTTAATCCAGAAGGCAGATAAATTGTCTCCCATGTGAGGAGATTAGAACTAGGACCCCAGTACCTTTAAAAGGGGTGATCCCATTCCAGCAAAATTCATATTTTATTTGTATTGTGAAAATTTATACAATTTTCCCATATAATTTCTGTAACAATTCCCCACGGTTTCCTAGATCTCTGTTTGCTGTCATCCTATAACAAGCTTCTGACCAGAAATCTGACCATGGTCACTCAGGTCATTATAAAAAGCTGTGCACCTGTGTGACATCACATGACCATGGGAAAATTTCTAATCACTCAAAGTAAACTTAGAAACTTCTTATAGATTTACAGCAAGAAGAGATCTAGAAACCGTGAGGAATTGCTAGAGAGAATAAAAAGGAAAGTTGAATAAACTTTTAATTATACAAACAGTAATATTTATTTGCTGAAATGTTGACTGAACAAGGGCGTAACGATCGCGGTTGCAGGGGGACTGAGACCGGGCCCATTGTCCGACAGAGGCCCACCCCTGACCCGTGGCGCTGCGCTGATAACTCGGCGCAGCACATGGGGCAGATATTCTGATTAGGAATTGTGACGTTCCCCATATTCCAGCGCACGGCTCTTCTGCATCTGGTCTGCGCGGCGGTAGTGGGGAACCCGCGGCTGTCACAATTCATAATCAGAACTTGTGACTAGCCGGGCCCCCTTTCCGTCCACCCTCTGCCCCCTATCAGATAATGGGATTGACCTAGATCAAGCTGGGCCAGATCCCTCCTGCCTCCATCACCCAGACTTGCGCAGGCACGTTTAATGATGCGTCTGCCTGTGCCAGGTCTGCTGAGGTCTATGACCCGTTATGTGACCCCGCAGACACGTCATCAGACGTCGCCTGCGCTGAGTACTCTGAGAAGAGAGCGCGAAGAAGGGGAAATAATGTAGGTATTTTATTTTTTTTCTTGACTTGTTATTAGTGTAACGCAAAACTACTAATGGCCATTGCGGGGAGGGGAGGGGGTGGGTGATATCATTAGGGGCAAACTTATTAAAGTCTCCTGTGGGAGGGGGGAGTTTTATTAATTGCCACTGTGTGTGTGTGTGGTGTATTCAATTACAGATGTCTACTGTGGGAGGGGGGGGGGTAATTACTGATGTCAACTGTGGGGGGGGGGGGTAATTACTGACGGTTACTGTGGATGTTTTTTCTGATGTCAACTGTGGGAGGGGCTTGTACTGCTGAATCTATAAAGTATTGCATTATAAAAAAAAACCTGAAATGGGGGAGTAGGGTTCAATGCTTTTATGGGCATAGTGAAGGGGGCCCTGTAGGGAGTTTTGCTCCAGGGCCCAGAGGACTCTAGTTACGCCACTGTGACTGAAGATATATTCAGCAGTACAAAGAGGCTTCATATCAACACACAAAGGCAATGATACTCCTTTAGAGCTCATTTTTATCGTCTGTGTTCTGTCAGTGCCAACTTTCAAAATGGACAACAAACAAATCCACAGTAGTGAATGCTGCAAGTCATTCAACCTTTTCTACACAGGCTGTAAATGAAAACAATATGCATTATTTCAGACAATGTTACAGAAAGAATTGACTTTGAGGCTGTTTAAGACAACAGTCTCCATGTCCATCTCCCATGCGGACTTCCACACTAACATAAACTCATCCCATAGGAAAAAGTCTCCTTATATTTTGTAAATGAGTTCCAAATATAGGCCTAACCATGTAGCAGTTTTCCTTCCAGCTTCTCTCACTGACATAGAAAAGTTAAATATGAAACCAGTGGTTCTAAAATAAATTAACCACAATTTTCCTTTGTAACTGTACATCTGTAACTAAGGAAATACTTGTGTCAATCATTCAGCATCTTGTCAAACTAAAGGCGTATACCAGGGAGCTGCAGGCACTCGCTGTTTTACTGAAAAAGGAAATGTTTGACGGCTATTTTAGTCCATCGTCATTGTAATATAGAAACATAGAGAAAGAAAAGCTAAAGGTGTACAGTTTCTAGCAAAGAAAGAAAAACTGGAGGGACTTCTAAAAACGCAGTCTCTTGAGTAATGATTTGAAGTTAAAAGAAGGAGCTGCTAGAACGGTGGAACATGGGGACATGTATTGGTGACATAAGTAACAGCAGGCTCTAGTGTCCTGATAGAATGGATGCATGGACATACGATAGGGCAGTAAAGCATACAGGTTCTGTATGGTTTCCCGCAGATTTCCGCACAGATGTGTTGCAGCCAAAACCTGTAGATGCTGCATAATTGTTGGTGTCCAAAAACCTGGCAAAAACATTCCTGTGAAACTCATGCAGGCAATCATTATCCTACAAAAAAAATGTGCCACAGGATGACGATGAGCTGAGCTGTTACTTAACGACGTCCCCTTAATCACATGTGACATATCTTTATGTCACACGTTGTCTGCGGGTGTTCGGAGAGGGCTCCCAGGCTGAAGCCTCTCCATAGACGGTGCCAGTGCCACAATGCATGATCAGTAAAATCCCCATATACTGCCATACTGTGGTATGGCAGTACATGGTAAGATCAATCAGGCAACCAAGGGTTAATGTACCCCAGGTGTCTGGAAAAAAAAAAGTTACAAAAATAAAAACAGTTTAAAATAAATAAACCCTAAAAATTCTAATCACCCCCCCCTTTCCCTAAAACTGATACAAATATAAAAAAACAGTCAAAATCATAAACATGTTAGGTATTGCTGTTAGGTATTGATGTTAGGTATTGCTGCGTCCCCATGTTTAACCCTGTAACGGAAAATAGTGCCATAAGTCCACCATTTTACACCATTTTACAATATATAAAATTTTTTTTGAAAAAAAGTGATCAAAAGGCTGTCCAGTCTTCAAAATGGTAGCATTGAAAACGTCATTTCATCTCTCAAAAAATCACACCATACACAGCTCTGTAAACTGAAGTATGAAAAAGTTGAAAGGCAAAATGAAGATTTTTTTTATAGAAGGTTTTCATTTTTGTAAATGTATGAAAACATTATAAAACCTGTATAAATTTGGTATCCCCGTGATCCTACCAACCCAAAGAATAAAGTAGACATGTCATGTGGGGCTCAATGAAAGCCGTAAAATCCAAGCCCACAAGAAAATGGAGCAGGTGCATTCTTTGACCAATTTCGCTGCATTTGGATTTTTTCCCGCTTCCCAGTACAGGACATGGAATATTAAGTACAGTCGATATGAAGCACAATTTTTACGCAGAAAACAAAGGTGAAAAATTTTGAGGTGAGAAAAATGAAAATGCAAAAACGAAAAAGGGCCTCGGCGTAAAGGCATGTCTCGGACTCAGAGGTACTCTAAGAGCCTTTTAAGAAGGGAATTGAACTAAGTACTTTTATGCTTTTTGTATACAATATCTTAATCGGAATATGTTTTTTTTGTTAATAATTGTATGTCCAAATGTATATATTTTTTATAATTTCATACTTTTATTTTAATAACATGCTATCACATAACATTAAAACATATAACATGCAGCAATCCACATATAAAATCTCCTAGAAGACTATTGTGATATCATTTTTTATTTTTTAAAGATGGTCTTCTGTTTAGCCAAAAGAAAAGGTATAACAAGACAAAAAGACACAGCAAAATAACCCAGTACAATAGTATCATAAAACAAATTACTTACCTTTCCTAAATTTTCTTGTTCTTGAATATTCTTTGAATATTGGTCCCTAAAAGTAAAAAAAAAGGTTTTTGAGGTTTTACAATAACTTCTCATGATATCCAGTAAAGTAAACACAACACTGACCACTAACTGTACATATAGAGAGCAGATTTATGGGCTTCATTTTTGCAGATAATAGCACCTGCAATACCATATTAAACAAATATATAATGCAGGGTGTGTGGTATGTAACAAAAATATATAAAAAATATACGAATACAAGTTAAAAAAAACTGCCCCGTTCACCTGAGAGTTTATATACCATTTATTGCAATGGTCATACTGCATTTTAGCAATTTATTTTAATATCAGTTTCCACATTTAAGAAATTTCCTGCTATGAGAATGGATGAAGTAACTTTTTCACTTTTTGTGAAGACAAAAGAGCACGCTCAGTCCAATTTAGGCGGAAGAGATGCTCTCCACAGAGAACAGGTTTTGCAAAATTATCTGTACAATCTAGCTGCAGACTACTCAATTAACCATAATCCATGTCAATTTAGCCTTAAGGTGTAGGAGGGGGATAATGAGATTCAGGCCTTAGTCTTCGTAATTATAAATACAAGAAAATAATATTGTGGGTAATTTATCATGCCTTCTACCCAGGAATTGTGACTTTTTCCCCTTTCTTGACCCTTTTCTGATAAGTGGTCATGGTGGGTAAAAGGTGGGCAAGAACCAACTGTACTGTAGTCTGTGCCACGGCCCTGCCACAGGTTATAGCAAGTAAACTGCATCAAGCAGGACCTATTGTAGATTTCATATAGGTGCACAAACCTGATGTGTGCCAGTCTTGGTAATCTCTCTGCCAGCACACAGCAGGGGACCATTGAGTATGGCAGGGGATGGCACGGGACCATTGAGTAACTCCTACAGAAGGAGGTTCACACCTTAGACCAAAACTTGGCTGCTTTTCAACTTTTTGGACCCCCAAACAAATCTATCCAAAAAAGACTTTAATAAGCATTTCTATTTGTCACAAAAATAGTGAAAAAAAGAACTAAATGAGGGTCGTTAAACACCAGCTATACAAGAAAATAGTCTGCATATGAAATATTTAGAGGTTTCCAGTTTGAACACAAAAATGTATTCAATGTATAAAAAAGTAACAATTTTCTAGCATAATTGTTGTAAAGTCAAAGATAATGTAGCATTTCATCTTAACATGTCATAAGCTGATCTTATCCACACTTTTTTTTCTATTGTAATTTTTCCTGCACTTTTGTTCAAATATAAAGTTTTTTTTCTTATCATGATCTTTCAGAAACAGATGGGAGCAGAGTGTAATAAATAATGCGTATATGTAGGTATCCATGGGAACTGAAAAAATGAAAGTGTAACTAAAAAAACAGACATGCGAGTGACATAACAATAACAATATAGGATGTGTATGTCCTTGAAGAAAAAAAAACAACAACCTTGTTTCCCAATTATTACAAGTGAGGGCTGTACACAGCTTCTATCTAGGGGAACTGGAAACTATTCATCTACACATAAGTCAGCCCCAAGTTGAGGCTTTGAAGGAATTTGAGAATTTTTCCCTGTTCTTAAGAAACGGTGGATCACAGACTGACAGGTATATGAGGATAGTGTGTTAAACCATTTTAGTTGCCAGTTTCTTAAAATACTTACTTACTAATACTAATATTATAGTAGGGATTGCAGGTAGGACCAGGCAAAACTGGCAGAGGATCAAGAATGAGAAAAAATTAAGATAAAGAGTTACATTGGTGACACAGAGCCAAATTTTATCTGCAGTCTTCATGTGGGCAAACTTCTGTGTAGGATGTTGTCATGGAAACCTTCTGTCATTTTCTAGTCTTGAGCAGCAGTTCACATTAGTCCACTGCTCCATCCCAGTGCAATGACCAGAGTACATCACTGTATCTAAAGTTTGTAGCAGTCGATTACATAGGAATCATCTTTATAAATAAGACAATAATATTTTGTAGTTATATGGCATCAATGTAGAAAAGCAGCCACATTACATTTTTATTTCTTCTATGCACAAAATTCTAGGAGAGTGTAATGAAAACTAAGAACGGAAGGCTAATGGAAAGCCTCTATTCACATTCTGTTCCCCCTTTACTTCAATGTACAGATGGTTGCCAAATGCAGGTGTGAACTGAGCCAAAGAGATAGATAAATCACTTTTCTTAGCGTTTAGTTTTATGTTTTATTCTCATTCTCCAATTTAAGAAAAGTGTCTGTTAGTTTGGCAATATAACTGTATTTTTTTACTTTAACCAGTTCTTCCTTGTTGTTCCAGCTCCATGGACTGCACACCTTGCATTTTATCACATTATGATGCAAGGACTTCTCGTCTGCCGGATGGCCTGCAGCATCGGTACTGTAACAGTTAATACAGTGCCAGTGCCGTCTGACAGACAAGAAGTCCTTGCATCATAAATACAGTGCCAGTGCCGTCTGACAGACAAGAAGTCCTTGCATCATAGTTTGATAAAATGCAAGAATCTCCCTTCTGTGCGAGGAGTACAGTCTGTGGTACTGGGCCAAAATATTGGGCTGTTTCCAGTGAATACAGTGCCAGCGCAGCAGTTCTGCTGGCAGGCGAGAAGGCCTTGCAGTATATCTTGATATAATGCAAGGATTTCTATCCGCAGCCGCCACACACAGGGTTGGGGAGTATTAGAGTTATTGATGAGGCCGTGATGGGGGTGGTATGTGTTTGTTGATTTTTAGTTAGTGGATTATACTATGATTTTGTATTGGTGTCAAAATTTATAACAATTTTCCCAATAGTTTCGTGTAACAATTCCCCATGGGTTTTCTAGATCTTCTGTTGTTCTTCATCCTATAACAAGCTCTGTGTCTACTACTAAGTGGCAGAATTGACCATTGGTCACTCAGGTCATTAAAAGCTGGTTTGCACCTGTGTGACTCACATGACCACTGGAAAATTTTCTAATTCACTCAAAGTAAATAGAAACTTCTCTAGAGATTTACCAGCAAGAAGAGATCTAGAAAACGTGAGGATGTTAATTATACAAACAGTAAGATTATTGCTGAAATGGTTGACTGAACAGGGCGTAACGATCGCGGGTGTGCCGGGGGACTGAACCTGGCCACATTTCCGACAGAGCCCGCACATGACTGTAGATTGCGCGATAACTCGGCGCAGCATCGGTGGCAGGATTTAGATTATGGAATGTGGACGTTCCCCATATTCCAGCGCACGGCTCTTCTGCATTGTGTCTGCGCGAGGGGTAGGTGGTAGGGGGAAACCGCGCGGCTGTCACCAATTCATATCGGAACTTGGACTAGCGGGCCCCCTTCCGTCCACCCCTGTCCCCTACAGACATGGGCTTGACCTAGAGGCAAGCGGGCCAGATCCCTCCGCTCCATCACCCAAGCTTTGCCGCAGGCACGTTTTAAGGCCGCGTCTGCCTGTGACCAGGTCGTGCTGAGGTCTATGGACCCGTTATGTGACCCGCAGACACGTCATCAGACGTCGCCTGCGCTGAGTACTATTGGAAGCAGAGCCGAGAAGGGGAAAGAATGTAGGTTAGTTTTATTCTTTTTTAATTCTGACTTGTAGTAGAATGTAAGCAAACTACTAATGGCATGCGGGAGGGGAGGGGGTGGGTGATATCATTAGGAGGCAAACTTATTAAAGTTCCTGTGTGGAGGGGGGAGTAATTTTATTAATTGCCCCGTGTGTGTGATGTGGTGTTATTCAATACCGATGTTCTACTGTGGAGAGTGGGGGGGGGGTAATGACTAATGTCTACTGGTGGGAGGGGTGGTGGTAATTACTGATGCAAACGGTGTGTTGTGTGGGGGTATTACTAATGGTCAACCTGTGGGGGGGGGGTTAATTCTAATGTCAAACGTGGTGGTGTTGGGGGGTACTTACTAAATGTCAATGTGGGTGGGGGTAATTACTAATGTCAATTGTGGGGGGGGGGTTAAATTACTGGTGGTTACTGTGCGATGTTTTCATGTCAACTGTGGTGAGGGGCTTGTATCTGAATCTATAAAGTATGCATTATAAAAAAAAACCTGAAAGGTGGGGGAGTAGGGTCACAATGGTGGTTTTTGGGGCTAGGTGAAGGGGGCCCTGTAGGGATTTGCTCCAGGGCCAGAGGACTCTAGTTATCGCCACGTGACTGCAAGCATATATTCAGCATTACAACAGAGGCTTATATCAACACACAAAGGCAATGATTACTCCTTTAGAGCTCATTTTAATCGTTTGTGTCTGTCAGTGACAACTTCAAAAGGACAACCAAACAAATCCACAGTAGTTAATTCTGCAAGTCATTCAACAACTTTCACACAGGCTGTAAATGAACAATAGCCATGATTTCGACAATGTTACAGAAAGATGACTTTGAGGCTGTTTAAGCACAACGTCTCATGTCCTCTCCCATGCGGACTTCCACACTAACCATAACTCATCCCATATGGAAAAGTCCTCCTATATTTGCGAATGAGTTCCAAATAATAGGCCTAAACCATGTGCAGTTTTCCTTCCAGCTTCTCTAACTGACATATAAAGTTAAATATGAAACCAGGGTTCTAAAATAAATAACCACAATTTTCCTTTGTAACTGCCATCTTAAACTACGGTAAATACTTGTTGTCAATCCTCCAGTCATCTGTCAAACTAAAGGCGTCTACCAGGGAGTGCGGCACTCGCTGTTTACTGAAAAGGAAATGTTTTGACGGCTATTTTAGTCCATGTCATTGTAAATTAGAAACATAGAGAAGTAAAAGAAAGTGTCCAGTTTTAGCAAAGAAAGAAAAAAACGGAGGGGAACTTCCTAAAAACGCAGTCTCTTGTAAATCGATTGAAGTTAAAAGAAGGAGCTGCTAGACACGGTGGGAACATCGGGGACTGTAATTGGTGACATAAGTAACAGCAGGCTCTAGTGTCCTGGATAGAATGGATGCCATTGGACATACGATAGGGCAGAGTAACAGCATACAGGTTCTGTATGGTATCCTGCAGATTCCGCACAGATGATGTTGTCAGCCATAACCTGTAGATGCTGCATAATATTGTTGTGTCAAAAACCCTGGCACAAAACATTCCTGTTGAAACTCAGCAGGCAATCAATACTACAAAAAAAATGTCAAGGTGAGATGAGCTGAGCTGTTTACTTAACGACGTCCCTTAATCACATGTGAACTATCTTTATTCACACGTTGTCTTGGGGTGTCGGAGAGGGCTCCCCAGGCTGAAGCCTCCCATAGACGGGCCAGTGCCACAATGGCATGATTTTACCTTAAAATCCCCATATACTGCCATACTGTGGTTTATGGCAGTCATGGTAGATCAATCAGGCAACAAGGGTTAGAGTACCCAGTGTTGTCTGGAAAAAAAAAAAGTTCACAAAATAAAAACAGTTTAAATAAATAAACCAAAAATTCTAATCAACCCCCCCGCTTTCTTCCCTGACAAACTGATCACAATAGAAAAAAACAGTCAAAATCATAAACAGTTTTAGTTGCTGTTAGGTCGTATGTTAGGTATTGCTTGCTCCCCCATGTTAGCTCGTAACACGGCAATAGTGGCCATCATCCACCAGTTTTACAACCATTTTACATATAGTAAAATTTTTTTGAAAAATAAGAAATAGCAAAAGGCTGTCACGTCTCAAAATGGAGCATGAAAACGTCATTTATCTTCAAAAAAACACCATACACAGTCCTGTAAACTGAAGTATGAAAAAGTTGAAAGGCAAAATGAAGATTTTTTTTATAGAAGGTTTTCATTTTTGTAAATGTATGAAAACATTATAAAACCTTGTATAAATTTGGTATCCCGTGATCTACCAACCCAAAGAATAAAGTAGACAGTCATGTGGGGCTCAATTGAAAGACGTAAAAATCCAAGCCCACAAGAAATGAGCAGGTGCAGCATCTTTGACCAATTTCGCCGCATTTGGATTTTTCCCGCTTCCCAGTACAGGACATGGAATATTAAGTACAGTCGATATGAAGCCACAATTTTACGCAGAAAACAAGGGAAAATTTTGGGGTGAAAATGAAAATGCAAAAACGAAAAAGGGCCTCGGCGTAAAGGCATGTTAGCAGTCAAAGATCTCGGACTCTAAGGGTTACTCTAAGAGCCTTTTAAGAAGGGAATTGAACTAAGTACTTTTATGCTTTTGTACATATATTAATCGGCATATGTTTTTTTTGTTAATAATTGTATGTCCAAAATGGTATATATTTTTGATAATTTCATTACTTATTTAATAACATGATATCACATAACATTAAAACATATAACAGCAGCAATCCACATATAAATCTCCTAGAAGACTATTGTGATATCATTTTTTTTTTTTTTTTTAAAGATGGTCTGTTTAGCCAAAAGAAAAGGTATAACAAGACAAAGACACAGCAAAATAACCCGTACAATAGTATCATAAACAAATTACCTTCCTAATATTTTCTTGTTCTTGAATATTCTTTGAATATTGGTCCCTTAAAAGTAAAAAAAAGGTTTTTGAGGTTTTACAATAACTTCTCATGATATCCAGTAAGTAAACACAACACTGACCACTAAATCACATATAGAGAGCAGATTTATGGGCTTCATTTTTGCAGATAATAGCACCTGCAATACCCCTATTAAACAAATATATAATGAAGTGTGTTGTGGTTGTAACAAAAAATATATAAAAATATACGAATACAAGTAAAAAAAACTGCCCCGTTCACCTGAGAGTTTATATACCCTTTTATTGCATGGTCATTCTGCATTTTAGCATTTATTTAATCAGTTTTTCACATTTAAGAATTTTCCTGCTATGAGAAGGGAAGAAAGTAAATTTCACTTTTGTGAAGACAAAAGAGCACGCTAGTCCAATTTAGGCGGAAGAGATGGCTCTCCAGACAGAGAAACAGGTTTTGCAAGAAAGTTATCCGTGTACCATCTGAGCTGCCCAAGATAAACTCAATTAACTCATTCCATGTACAATTAGGCCGTTAAGAGGTGTAGGAGGGTGATAATGAGAATTCGCCTTATCTTCGTGAATGTATACAATATCAAGGAAAAACATGAATATTGTAGGGTACCTCTTATGGCATGCCTTCAAAACACCCAGAGGAATTGTTGACTTTTTCCCCTTTCTTGACCCGTTTCGATAAGTGGTCAGTAAGTTGGTAAAAGGGTGGACAAGAACAACTGTACCGTAAGTCTGCTCTGCACGCACAGGACTCTCGCCAACAGGTCATTAACCTAGCAAGGGGTAATACTGGCATCAAGCAGCCTATTGTGCTATTTCATATAGGTGCACAAACCTGATTGTGCCCGTCTTGGTATCCTATGCCGCACCACAGTCAAGTGGACATGGAGTAATAGGGCCGGGGCAGATGGAGATCGCTTAGATTTTTATAGTGTGTACTAGTTAGTGGTTGGTAGCCTTTGTCTAGGATCTAGTTGATAATAACTAGATATTTTTTAGTTGATAATATTTGGTTAATGCTGTTAATTTTGTATCTCACGAAGGGACCAGTTGAGATAACTCCTACAGAAAAGGAAAAGGGTTCACACCTTAGACAAACGTGGCCTGCTTTTAAACTTTTGGACCCCCCAACAAATCTATCCAAACAAAGGCGTTAAGTAGCATTTCTAGTTGTCAACAAAATCGTGAAACAAAGCACTAAAGAGGGTTCGTTAAACACAAGCTAACAAGAAAATAGTCTGCATATGAAATATATAGATGGTTCCCGTTTGCACACAAAAAAATGTATGCAATGTATAAAAAGTAAACAATTTCTAGCATAATTGTTGTAAATCAAAGATAATGTGATTCATCTAACATGTCATAAGTGATCTTATCCACCTTTTTTCTATTGAGAGAGAGAAGTCCTTTTCCTGCCTTTGGGTGAGAGAATATCCAGTTTTGTTTCTCCTGACCTAGCACCAGATGGGCGCAGCGAGAGTTGTCAGAGGCGTCTATGTCGGATCCTGGGACCCGACCCACAGATGCCAGTGGTACCTCACCACCCCAGCCATTGCGAGGCCTAACCCTAACCCTCGGCTGATGTAGTCCTGAACGAAAAAAAAAACAACAACCGTCCAATCTTCAAGTGCGGCTGTAACAGTTCTAGTCTACGGGGAACTGGGAACACCGTATTTCCATCACACCTCAGAGTAGCCCCAAGTGAGGTTGACGGCTTGAGCTTTCCCTGTCTAGCACCGAAACCGGGGATCACCGCTGCAGGTCTATGCGGTCGGTGTCACCCATCGTTGACCCAGTTTTTACCCCTACCGCGTCTAATACTCCCTATTCCAGTAGCCCCCCGCCCGCGCCCAGTGTGTGTGAGGCCCCGGCCCCCCCCTGGCAGCGGGCTAAGCCTGCGCCACACACACGTAACGCTTCCATTGGTTTGCGCACCGCGCCCCATCCTGCGATGTGATAGTCACGCACGGCACACTTTGGTAGGATGTTCATGGGAACTTCGTCCACCACACAGAGTCTGGAGCAGGTGCAAATTAAGCCCACTGTGTCCGTCAGTGCAATGCCGCAGGAGTAATCACTGTGACTAACGTTTGTAGCATTCGATTATAATTAGGAAACACACACCTAAATAAGACAATATATTGTGTCGTAGTTAGTAGTGGCATAAACCATGAGAGAAAAGCAACCACATACTTTTGTTTAAATCACTTTTCCTTCGCGTTTAGTTTTATGTTTTTATTCTCATTCGTCCAATTAAGAAACGTGTCGTTTAGTTTGGCATATAAACTGTATTTTTTTTACTTAACCAGTGCTTCCTTGTGTTCAGCTCCATGGATGCACCTGCACCCGGAGGAAGTTCGTGCATGTTATAACATTATGATGCAAGGACTTTCGTCTGCAGGATGGCCTGCCAGCATCAGGTACTGTAAAACAGTAATACAGTGCCAGTGCCGTCGACAGACAAAGAAGTCCTTGATCATATTTGATAAACTGCAAGAAGCCCTCTGTGCGAGGAGTACAGTCTGTGTAATGGGCCAAAATATGGTCCGTTACAAGGAATCACAGTGCCAGCGCAGCCAGTTAGGTGCAGACGAGAAGTCCTTGCAGTATATCTTGATATAATGCAAGGATTTCTATCCGCAGCCGTTTACACTGGCTGCATACAATCGGGCGCAGAGGGCCCGAGGCTGCGTTCACACGTGGCGTTTACATTGCGTTTTGAAAAGTGTAGGAGAGGAGATTTGCCCAATTACCTTGCTGTCAACATTTGTGTTTACAAACGCAATGAACAGCAATGTTATTAGGCAAATCTCCTCTCCTCAGCTGTTGTGTTGAATCTATTGATGGCCCTTTAACTAACTTACTTTGCTTTAGTTTGTTGTTTTGCACCACACAGCTGAGGAGAGTAGATTTGCCTATAACATTTTTGGGCTGTTCATTGCATTTGTAAACACAAATGTTGACAGCACGGTAATTGGGCAAATCTCCTCTCCTACACTTTTCAAAACTCAATGTAACGCCACTGTGAAGCATCCTCGGGCCCGTCTGCCCATTGTATCAGCCAGTGTACTAACGGCTGAGGATAATCCTTGCATTATATCAAGATATACTGCAAGGACTTCGTCGTCTGCACCTAACTGGCTGCGCTGGCACTGTGATTCCTTGTAACGGACCATATTTTGGCCCATTACACAGACTGTACTCCTCGCACAGAGGGCTTCTTGCAGTTTATCAAATATGATCAAGGACTTCTTTGTCTGTCGACGGCACTGGCACTGTATTACTGTTTTACAGTACCTGATGCTGGCAGGCCATCCTGCAGACGAAAGTCCTTGCATCATAATGTTATAACATGCACGAACTTCCTCCGGGTGCAGGTGCATCCATGGAGCTGAACACAAGGAAGCACTGGTTAAGTAAAAAAAATACAGTTTATATGCCAAACTAAACGACACGTTTCTTAATTGGACGAATGAGAATAAAAACATAAAACTAAACGCGAAGGAAAAGTGATTTAAACAAAAGTATGTGGTTGCTTTTCTCTCATGGTTTATGCCACTACTAACTACGACACAATATATTGTCTTATTTAGGTGTGTGTTTCCTAATTATAATCGAATGCTACAAACGTTAGTCACAGTGATTACTCCTGCGGCATTGCACTGACGGACACAGTGGGCTTAATTTGCACCTGCTCCAGACTCTGTGTGGTGGACGAAGTTCCCATGAACATCCTACCAAAGTGTGCCGTGCGTGACTATCACATCGCAGGATGGGGCGCGGTGCGCAAACCAATGGAAGCGTTACGTGTGTGTGGCGCAGGCTTAGCCCGCTGCCAGGGGGGGGCCGGGGCCTCACACACACTGGGCGCGGGCGGGGGGCTACTGGAATAGGGAGTATTAGACGCGGTAGGGGTAAAAACTGGGTCAACGATGGGTGACACCGACCGCATAGACCTGCAGCGGTGATCCCCGGTTTCGGTGCTAGACAGGGAAAGCTCAAGCCGTCAACCTCACTTGGGGCTACTCTGAGGTGTGATGGAAATACGGTGTTCCCAGTTCCCCGTAGACTAGAACTGTTACAGCCGCACTTGAAGATTGGACGGTTGTTGTTTTTTTTTTCGTTCAGGACTACATCAGCCGAGGGTTAGGGTTAGGCCTCGCAATGGCTGGGGTGGTGAGGTACCACTGGCATCTGTGGGTCGGGTCCCAGGATCCGACATAGACGCCTCTGACAACTCTCGCTGCGCCCATCTGGTGCTAGGTCAGGAGAAACAAAACTGGATATTCTCTCACCCAAAGGCAGGAAAAGGACTTCTCTCTCTCAATAGAAAAAAGGTGGATAAGATCACTTATGACATGTTAGATGAATCACATTATCTTTGATTTACAACAATTATGCTAGAAATTGTTTACTTTTTATACATTGCATACATTTTTTTGTGTGCAAACGGGAACCATCTATATATTTCATATGCAGACTATTTTCTTGTTAGCTTGTGTTTAACGAACCCTCTTTAGTGCTTTGTTTCACGATTTTGTTGACAACTAGAAATGCTACTTAACGCCTTTGTTTGGATAGATTTGTTGGGGGGTCCAAAAGTTTAAAAGCAGGCCACGTTTGTCTAAGGTGTGAACCCTTTTCCTTTTCTGTAGGAGTTATCTCAACTGGTCCCTTCGTGAGATACAAAATTAACAGCATTAACCAAATATTATCAACTAAAAAATATCTAGTTATTATCAACTAGATCCTAGACAAAGGCTACCAACCACTAACTAGTACACACTATAAAAATCTAAGCGATCTCCATCTGCCCCGGCCCTATTACTCCATGTCCACTTGACTGTGGTGCGGCATAGGATACCAAGACGGGCAACACCTAGGTTTGTGCACCTATATTGAAATCTTACAATAGGGCCTGCTGAGCCAGTATTACCATTGCTAGATTAATTCGACCTGTGGCGAGGCCGTGCGTGCAGAGAACTTACGGTACAGTTGTTTCTTGTCCACCTTTTACCATACTTCACCTTGACCACTTATCGAAACGGTCAAGAAAGGGGAAAAAGTCAACAATGTCTTGGGTTTTTGACAGGCATGCACCAATTTTAAATGGACCCTACAATATTCATGTTTTTCCTTGTAATTTATATATCTACCGAAGATAAGGCGCGAATTCTCATTATCACCCCTCCTACACCTCTAAGGCGTATTGACATGGATATGCAGTTACTTGAGTTATCTTGGCAGCTAGATTGTACACGATAATTTTGCCAAAACCTGTTCTCTGTGGAGAGCACTCTTCCGCCTAAATTGGACTAGCGTGCTCTTTTGTCTTCACAAAAGTGAAATTTACTTTCTTCCATTCTCATAGCAGGAAAATTCTTAAATGTGAAAAACTGATTAAATAAATGCTAAAATGCAGAATGACCATGCAATAAAAGGGTATATAAACTCTCAGGTGAACGGGGCAGTTTTTTTTACTTGTATTCGTATATTTTTATATATTTTTTGTTACAACCACAACACACTTCATTATATATTTGTTTAATAGGGGTATTGCAGGTGCTATTATCTGCAAAAATGAAGCCCATAAATCTGCTCTCTATATGTGATTTAGTGGTCAGTGTTGTGTTTACTTAACTGGATATCATGAGAAGTTATTGTAAAACCTCAAAAACCTTTTTTTTACTTTTAAGGGACCAATATTCAAAGAATATTCAAGAACAAGAAAATATTAGGAAGGTAATTTGTTTATGATACTATTGTACGGGTTATTTTGCTGTGTCTTTGTCTTGTTATACCTTTTCTTTTGGCTAAACAGACCATCTTTAAAAAAAAAAAAAAAAATGATATCACAATAGTCTTCTAGGAGATTTATATGTGGATTGCTGCTGTTATATGTTTTAATGTTATGTGATATCATGTTATTAAATAAGTAATGAAATTATCAAAAATATATACCATTTTGGACATACAATTATTAACAAAAAAAACATATGCCGATTAATATATGTACAAAAGCATAAAAGTACTTAGTTCAATTCCCTTCTTAAAAGGCTCTTAGAGTAACCCTTAGAGTCCGAGATCTTTGACTGCTAACATGCCTTTACGCCGAGGCCCTTTTTCGTTTTTGCATTTTCATTTTCACCCCAAAATTTTCCCTTGTTTTCTGCGTAAAATTGTGGCTTCATATCGACTGTACTTAATATTCCATGTCCTGTACTGGGAAGCGGGAAAAATCCAAATGCGGCGAAATTGGTCAAAGATGCTGCACCTGCTCATTTCTTGTGGGCTTGGATTTTTACGTCTTTCAATTGAGCCCCACATGACTGTCTACTTTATTCTTTGGGTTGGTAGACACGGGATACCAAATTTATACAAGGTTTTATAATGTTTTCATACATTTACAAAAATGAAAACCTTCTATAAAAAAAATCTTCATTTTGCCTTTCAACTTTTTCATACTTCAGTTTACAGGACTGTGTATGGTGTTTTTTTGAAGATAAATGACGTTTTCAGCTCCATTTTGACGACGTGGACAGCCTATTTGTATTTCTTTTTTCAAAAAAATTTTTATATTGTAAACATGGTTTAAAACTGGTGGATGATGTGCCATTTTTGCCGGTTACGTTAAACTGGGGACGCAGCAATACCTAACATACGACCTAACAGCAACTCTAAAACTGTTTATGAATTTTGAACTGTTTTTTTCTATTTGTGATCCAGTTTTCAGGGAAAACGGGGGGGTGATTAGAATTTTTGGTGTTATTATTTAAACTGTTTTTTATTTGTACTTTTTTTTTTCCAGACAACACTGGGGTACACTAACCCTTGGTGTCGCTGATTGATTTTACATGACTGCCATAAACCAACAGTATGGAGTATATGGGGATTTTAAGCTGAAAATCATGCATTGTGGCACTGGCCCTCTATGGAGAGGCTTCACCTGGGAGCCCTCTCCGAACCACCCGCAGACAACGTGTGACATAAAGATAGTTCACATGTGATTCAGGGACGTCGTTAAGTTACAAAGCTCGCTATCGTCATCCTTGTGACATTTTTTTTGTAGGATAACTGATTGCCTGCCTGAGTTTCAACAGGAATGTTTTGGCCAGGTTTGTGACACAACAATGTATGCAGCATCTACAGGTTATGGCTGACAACACATCGTGCGGAATCTGCAGGATACCATACAGAACCTGTATGCTTACTCTGCCCTATCGTATGTCCAATGGCATCCATGTCTATCAGACACTAGAGCCTTGGCTGTTAACTTATGTCACCAATACATGTCCCGATGTTCCACCGTGTCTAGCAAGCCTTCTTTTAATTCAAATCGATTATCAAGAGACTGCGTTTTTAGAAGTCCCCTCCGTTTTTTCTTTCTTTGCTAGAACTGACACTTTGCTTTTCCTGTCTCTATGTTTCTATATTACCCAATTGAACGATGGACTAAAATAAGAAGCCGTCAAAACATTTCCTTTTGCAGTAAACAGCGAGTGCCTGCCAGCTCCCTGGTTAACGCCTTTAGTTTGACAACGATGCTTGGATGGATTGACAAAGTATTTCCGTAGTTTAACAGATGGCGTTACAAATGAAATTGTGGTTATTTATTTTAGAACCCCTGGTTTCATATTTAACGTTTCTATGTCAGTTAGAGAAGCTGGAAGGAAAACTGCACATGGTTTAGGCCTATTATTTGGAACTCATATTCGCAAAATATAGGAGGACTTTGTTCATATGGGATGATTTATGGTAGTGTGGAAGTCCGCTGGGAGAGGCATGAGACGTTGGCTTAAACAGCACTCAAAGTCATCTTTCTGTAAACATTGTCTAAATAACAGGCTATTGTTTGCATTTACGCCTGTGTGAAAGTCTTTGAATGACTTGCAGAATTAACTACTGTGGAGTTTGTTTGGTGTCCATTTTGAAGTTGTCACTGACAGAACACAAACGATTAAAATGAGCTCGTAAAGGAGTATCAATTGCCTTTGTGTGTTGATATGTAAGCCTCGTTGTATGCTGAATATATCTTGCAGTCACAGTGGCGTAACTAGAGTCCGCTGGCCCTGGAGCAAATTCCCATACAGGGCCCCCGTCACCTAGCCCCCAAAAACCATTGTGAACCCTACTCCCCCCCTTTCAGGATTTTTTTTATAATGCAATACTTTATAGATCAGCAGTACAAGCCCCTCACCACAGGTTGACATCGAAAACATCGACAGTAACCACCAGTAATTTAACCCCCCCCCCACAGTTGACATTAGTAATTACCCCCCCCACATTGACATTTAGTAAGTACCCCCACAACAGCCACACACGTTTGAATTAGTACTTAACCCCCCCCCCACAGGTTGACATTAGTAATGACCCCCCACACAACACACCGTTGACATCAGAATTACCTACCCCCCCTCCCACAGTAGACAATTAGTCATTACCCCCCCCCCCACTCTCCACAGTAGAACATCGGTATTGAATACACACCACACACACACACGTGGCAATTAATAAAAATACTCCCCCCTCCCAAGGAACTTTAATAGTTTGCCTCCTACATGATATCACCCACCCCCTCCCCTCCCGCAATGGCCCATTAGTAGTTTGCGTTACATCTTACACAGTCAAGATAAAAAAGAATAAATACTAACCTACATTACTTTCCCCTTCTCCGGCTCCTTCTCATGTATCAGCGCAGGCGACGTCTGATGACGTGTCTGCTGGGTCACATAACGGGTCCTAGACCTCAGCCGACCTGGCACAGGCAGACGCGGCATTAAACGTGCTGCGGCAAAGCTTGGGTGATGGAGGACGGAGGGGATCTGGCCCGGCTTGCTTCTGGTCAAGTCCCATTCTGATGGGGACGAGGGTGGCGGAAAGGGGGCCCGGCTATCACAAGTTCTGATATGATTGGTGACAGCCGCGCGGTTTTCCCCCTACCCCCTACCGCCTCGCGCAGACCAATGGCAGAAGAGCCGTTCGCTGGATATGGGGACGTCACAATTCCATAATCTAAAATCTGCCCCAATGCTGCGCCGAGTTTATCAGCGCAATCTCACAGTTCAGTGTGCAGGGCTCTGTCGGAAATGGGCCCGGTACTCAGTCCCCCGTGCAAACCCGCGATCCGTTACGCCTTTCAGTCAATCCTTTCAGCAATAACTATCTACTGTTTGTATAATTAACATCCTCACGTTTTCTAGATCTCTTCTTGCGGTAAAATCTCTAGAGAAGTTTCTAATTTACTTTGAGTGAATTAGAAAATTTTCCCAGTGGTCATGTGAGTCACACAGGTGCAACCAGCTTTATAATGACCTGAGTGACCAATGGTCAGATTTCTGGCCACTTAGTAGTAGACACAGAAGCTTGTTATAGGATGCAGACAACAGAAGATCTAGAAAACCCTGGGATTGTTACAGAAATTATTGGGAAAATTGTTATAATTTTACACGATACAAAATCATAGTATAATCCACTAACTAAAAATCAACAAACACATACCACCCCCATCACGGCCTCATCAATAACTCTAATACTCCCCAACCCTGTGTGTGGCTACAGAGAGAGTGAGAATTTCCTAGACACCTCATAAAAAACAATGGCTCCTTCCTGGTTGACAAACAGCCTTCCCCCCAGTTTAAAGTGGGGATTCCTGACTAACTCAAAGTGACTTAAAAAATAAAATCTAACCTTTCCATACTGTTAGATGGTTTGTCAGTTCCGGCTTGTCCACATTTCAGAATTTCCCTTGGGTCAGGAAGTAACAGTGAAACAACATGGAATGTGAGGGGGAGATTTATCAGAAGTGTCTGATGTAAAGCTGTACCAACTGAGCTCTAATTGGTTGACATAGGGAATAAAAATAGTGTCTGCTCTCAGACACTTCTAATAAATCTCCCCCAGAGAGTCCAGAGGTTTCCATAATCTGACCACCACTGACAGTCTCGATTTAACTGTCCGCAGAGTCAGGGTGAACCATGGTGCTGGGTTCCCCCAAAATAGTAGCATGTCCCATTCATGCCATATAGGTATAAATGTCTTCTGTGGGAAACCCCTTAAAGGCTGAGACATGTGTAGCAAAAGCCCTGCTGAATTCTTATGTGTCATGACAGAAGTGCAGATTTCTCAGCAGCATCTCCTGACATGTCGGTGGGATTAGTTTCATTCACATCGCCTGTAAATCTCTGCTAGCTGGCAGTGAATTTGCAGTGGTTAACCTTCCCCATGTGTCCATAGTCTAAGAAGCACCAGGACTATTAAGCGAACATACACAAGGAAAAAGTCTTTCCTTCTATAGGTTAATAATACATAGAAACCGGGAACAGTCACTGAGAAGTAGTCATAGTTTGACAATTTCTCACCACTGAGTGAAATTGTTTAGTAAACTCTGTGTATGTGCATATAAATATACATTTTAGCTTCACAATCATTATCTCGTCTCAGACTGTTCTCCCCCATCAGCGACATGCTCTTTCTACTAAGCAGATCACACAGCTTAGAAATGAATAAATGAACGGATAATGGCTTTATCCTTCTGTATCATCATTGTTAGTAATGAGAGCGGTAGTAATCAGGACTGCAAAGCTCTATTACCATACATGGTGGTCAAATCCACATCATGGGCATTTCCAATGTCATGTAATTTCCTCTGGAGCCGAAAATAGCAAATCTTCAGTCATGCACACTAACGCTGTGTGTTTGCAAGGTACACTAAAGCTAATTACCTGACATTAGAACACAGTAAATGGAACTTCTCCGAAAATCCACAGCCAATGGAAACGTTTAACACAAGTTTCATTTTTTAATTCCATGCCTCAAAAGGCAATTTTGACATTATAAATGAAGATTTAATCAAAAGGGAGAATTGAAATGATTAAAAATAACACAAATAGAGCTCCTTCCTTAATGAACATAACCTCAGATGTGCCACTGGTCAATATTACAATTTTCTATTACCAATTAAAAAAAAAAAACTGTGTAGAGAAAAAAGCGACTTGTGAAGGAAAATAAACTAACTTTTTGATGATGATTTTTGCATATACCGTTGAATGACATATTTTCCACATATATAGATACGTAGAAAATCTACTATCTAGACTTTTTCTTCACCCATATCTACGATTTTCCAAAGTATCTACTATCTTTCTTAGTATTAAAACTGAGTTACAAGCTCATATGGGCGAAAGAAGATGGTTATCAGATGGTTCATGTATCACTGCCCTGATAACTGGAGAGTGTATGCCTGGAACTGGGGTGTTGGCCAGTTTGACAAATGACATAAGGTGTGACATAAGGTCTCGTGGCCAAACTGCATCTCTGACAAGTAATTTATAACATTTTGGAAATTTCTTTTTAACAACAACATATGAAAAACATATCAGTATTACTCTAGATAAAAAAAAAAGCTGGAAAAATATGACTCGAGTAAAGCCTGGAGTGGGAAATGCATCAGTAGTTAGCCAGCCCCCTGCCCCAGTAGTTAGAGCCAGCCCATATGCACCCAGTAGTTAGCCAGCCCCCCTGCCCCTGCCCCAGTAGTTAGCCAGCCCCCTGCCCCAAGAGATTTAGCCAGCCCCCCATGCCCCAGTAGTAGCCAGCCCCCCGCCCAGTAGTTAGCCAGCCCCCTGCCCAGTAGTTAGCCAGACCCCTGCCCCAGTAGTAGCCAGCCCCCTGCCAGTAGTCAGCCCCCTGCCCCAGTAGTTTAGGCAGCCCCCCTGCCCCAGTAGTTGCCAGCCCCTGCCCAGTTAGCCAGCCCCACTGCCCCAGTAGTTAGCAGCCCCCCTAGCACCCCACCCAGTTGTAGTTAGCCAGCCCACCTGCCCCAGTAGTCCTAGCCAGCCCCTGCCCCAGTAGTTAGCCAGCCCCCTTGCCCCAGTAGTTAACCAGCCCCCTGACCAAGTAGTCGCCCCTGCCCCAAGTTAGTAGCCAGCCCCCTGCACCAGTTTGTCAGTCGCCCCCTGCCCTTTAGTCTGCCAGCCCCTCCCGAAAGTAGGCGCCCCATCCCGTAGTCTGCCAGCCCCCTGCCACTGTAGTCTGGCCAGCCCCTGACCCGGCCTGTAGTCTGCCAGCCCCCTGCCCCTGTAGTATGCACAGCCCCATGCCCGTGTCTAGCCCCTGCCTTATCGGCCAGCCCCCTGCCCCTGCAGTCAGCCTGCCCCTGCAGTCAAGCCTGCACCATGCCCCTGCAGTCAGCCTGCCCCCTGCCCCTGCGTCAGTCTGGCACCCTGCCACCTGCGTCAGCCTGCCCCCTGGACCTTGCAGTCAGCTGCCCCCTGAACCCTGCAGTCAGCCTGCCCTGCGCAGTCAAGCCAGCCCCCGGCCACTGCATAATTTACTGGTAAAAAATCAGCTTACTCTAGCGAAACTTGACGTTTGAAAGAATTGGAAGATTTCCACAGCAGGTTGAGGGCAATGCCAATGGGTCAATGGCAGCGAAGTGACAAATTATCCCAGTTTAAAGAGAATCCGCCTATATACACATAATTCATTATCACTCAGGTGAAACGTTGTTCAAGGGTCACCCAGAAATAATAGGAGATATACAACCCACTGTATCTACAACATTGCGGTGTCCGGTCAGTCTATTTCAGCTTTGCCCACTAACTGACTCAATAGATAAAAGAAAAATGATAGAGAATAATAGATGGGACAGTGGGGAACTTGCATGGTACCCCTAGACAAATATTAATAGAAATTGAAGATTTGGACCAATCCAGGCCTGCGGATACGTATACAGCAGAATTTCACACTCAGTCAATAAATCTAGAGCCAAAATGCCAATTTCTCCAGAAACGACCCACAGAAATTCCATCCAAGCTATTGAATGCTTTAAATCCAAGGAAACAACAAAACTCAGTTGCCTGGTTATTGGGGTCTGAGATTAAAACTTTTGGTCTTCCGTTAAAGGGGATCCACAAGACAAGATTCTAATAAATAATACTCTGCAAACAAAAATTTGCACACATTCCTCGAGAAATGTTATGAACAAAAAAAAAACAGCATTCCAAGATATAATTCAACCTGCTCCATTAGGTCTTGTGTACCACAATTCAGTTGCCAGGGGATTCGACCGTTCAATCATAGACTTTAGGGTCGAAGAAGACATATTGGTCTCCTGTTGCACTGAGCATCCTCTCTACCTCTACCCCAACCTTTGCATTCTAAGTCGAGCTCACACAACAACAGACTTCTGGTCGGCAGGCAACAGCAATGAGGAGGAGTAAGCCTACAGACCAGATAAGCGTCATTATCTAGGGAGGGGGACAGAGATCTAAACAGTATGTTTGGTGGGAGATGTATCGAGCTGAGAGTCTCATTGTGTGGTATAGCATCTCATGGATCTCTTAATCTCTCATTCTGATCTGTCTAACTTCTCTCTTTATATTGTGTCAGATACTAGAGAATGTTCAGAAGCTAAATTTGAAAGTGTATAAAACCTGGACTATTAGATGGAATCCCGAAGTGTCTTGCATTAGAGAGTCCCTGCCCACACTATGGAATGTTTACATGACGAGCTAGGGGGTGATATGAACTAAAGCAGCAAATAAATGTTAACGTAAGGGGTTTTTAAAACTTATCGTTATTGTGCATCATCATAAGAGATTGAAATTTGAGAAAATTTTTCTTTATGGGCAAATCCCTTTATATCTATGCAAATTTAGAGGGCATAAACCCCACCGTCTAATGAACACAGGGGTAAAACAGAGCCCAGCGGATCGCCAGAAACCTTGGCAATTTAATATCACCAGAGGATGAAAAGAAATGGGACTACAGGATTTTTCAGGTCTTAACCCCAGGTTTGGCATAGTAAAATCATGGCCTTCAAAAGAAGGGGGCAAATGCAGTTTTTCTCACTTAGTTAAAAGCTCATGAAATTTAGGTAACAAAGACTCTCCAAACTGTGAACACATCAACTGAAAATATTATTGCTATGGTGGCGACGCATGGCCCTGTAAATAAGTGTTTGCTCTTGGGAATCAACTCAGTTAAAGGCAGATAATGAAAGTGTTTGGGGTAGGCGTGGTCCTGCGGACATAGGGCCGCTTCATGTCTTACTTACTGTATCCCGCCAGTCCTACTCAGTGCTGCATTATGTTACTTAACAGCGCAATATCTCTTAAACAACATGGACCATCCAAAGGACTTAGCAGAGATATCCATTCCATATTATGGACTGTAGTATCCAGTTTATAAAGAGTGGATAACAACCCCAATCAGATGAAGGCCAGGAAAGGATTCATCTTCCCAACTGGTCTACGCATAGGGCCGAAGGGCCGAAGAATTTAAAAGGCGGATCCTGTATCCCCAAAAAATACCCCCCACTAAATATGTTCCCCTAATCCTCTCCGAGCCCCTTTATATTATTAAATTTTATATAAATTTTGGTGCAAAGTTTGTTTAATCTATCCGACCTCTTCCAAATAGAGGTCGTGATCCTCGTTTTACAGGGTCCCCTGGCAGTGGGGGCGTAATTCACCCCACCCCCCCGTGGGGAACCTCAGTGCCCACAGTCGAGGGACTCAGAGGGCCAAGCTGGCAGCCAGAAGCGCATATATTGCCGCAACGGAACTGTTGAACTGACAGCGGCTGTTCCACGTGGGCTTATTCACAGCGCCAGTTGAATGGGACGTAGGGGGGGGGGGTGGGTTGTACGGTCGCCCACCTCATGATACGGCGGACTTGCCAGGGGACCTGTACAAGGCTTCACGGACCTCTTATTTGGTAAGAGGTCGGAAGATTTAAAACAAAATTGCAACACAAACATTTTTATAAAAAGAGATTCTAAATAGGGGAACAACGCTATTAACTCAGAATGCCTGTATTAAGGCCATTTAAACCTGCCTTGTGCATTTCAGCATGTTCTATTGTTAGAAGAATGGATTTGTGAGATTGTTTATTGTGCAATCTGTTAAATACATGCCAGAATAATGTTTAGTAAATCCTAAGGATCATGACATTCAGGACACTTATCAAATGCCTTTCAAGATCGATGTATTATCAATTAGAGGAACCCTAGCAGGCTAGTAATAGCCGTGATCTGCTAAAATGATCAGCTTCATAGAAAACCTAGACACACAGCAACCAGTAATTGAGAGGGTGGACCCATAGACTGGAGACTGTGTTAGGGCCATGCACACGAACGTATGGAGGACATATACCGGGCGCGATTCATAATGTCCCCCATAGTTGTCCCAACATGGCTACACTTACCGTGCCCACAAAAAAGATAGAACGGGTACACGGTTAAATGGCTGGGACCCCTTATCTCCCCCTAGTTATGTTACCCCTGGGTCCAGCAAGATCTGCTAATGCAGAATGTGAGACCTGCACAAGCCTCATCATCCCAAGTGCACATTGCACCAGCCATAATACACAAGAAAGCACGCTGCAGACTGCTACGTATGTCTGGGATATCTGGCAAAGCCTCACTGTTCGGGCTGTGTTCCTCGGTTCAGGGCTTGATGCGTGGCCCTTAAACGCAAGAGAGGAGATCTCGCTGGACCCGGAATTTGAGAGCTGAAGGGGAAAATGAGGAGGAAGGGCCGGGCAGTGTTGGTCAGGGGGGGCATTGTAAACGCTGTGACAGCTTTGAGGTTCTCTGCTAACACTCTTAAAGCACTCATCTGCTATTTCTAAAAATTAAGTAGGGTTTGTTGGAATTGCAGGAGAGCTAGGAAATCAGCAAAGGAATAGGTGACAAGTGTTAGGATTAGCCCTACGTACAATAGCGGTGTAGATTGTTAAATCTCATAGTGATGGGATTACCTTTAAGTAATTGCCTCTTCATGTTCCAATGGGACAAAGAAAAGGGAGGAAGATAATGCTAGATGTTATTATGTCTTCAAATAGTCACCCATCAAAAATATATAGTGGTGCTTGCTGCATTCATACATGATTGATCTGGCCAATCCATGAAATAATCAGTTAAAAAAAAACCTTAAGCCATGCTGGTTTTAACATGTTTTCCTACTTCCCAACAATACGCAAAATATGCAAAAGAACAAAAGCACTATGCTGATGGGAAGATTAAAAAGTTTTTGGCTCCCAGAGCAAGCAACACAAATGTTCCACAACATGTTGGATGACCAAAATTATATTATTAGTTATGTAATATTTAGGGTTATTAGGCTCTTAGGCATAGGACGGTCATTAAAATTACTAATGGAGTAGAGGAAGCCCTCCACATCTTATGTAAAATATTAGACTTTATCCTTCCATTCATGTTCTGAGTCGGCGCCTGTTGACAAAGGTTTCAGTCTTGGCAGCACGATTGAACAGGTCCTTTCATACCATAAATAGGGGAGGGACTGTCAGTCAACGACCAGCATGCAAGGAAAACCCGGAGCATAGTCAAGGTAAAATGTATTCTTGTAAAGAAGGAGCCTGTCAGACATGATTTATGCCTGGTTGTTAGGACAGTAAAATAACTGTCAGGTTATTTAAGGCCCTTAAACTTCTCTGTTTATCGATTCTTTATAAAAAAGATCATTAGCGGTTTCCTATAAATGATTAAAATGAACCATCAAATGTATAACCAAATCTACGTAATGGTTAATATAGATTATATATATATACAGTTACCCGCCAACACAGGAAAACTTAGGACATTAATATATGGTAAGTGAATGCGTTGGGGACAATGTGCGTGTAGGGTAATTTTTATTTAAGATTGTTTCCTTGTATTGCTATTATAATTCTGACCTTCGGAAAGAATGCCTCATAGATTTGAAAAAATTCTAAACTTAGATTACCAAAATACACAGTTCAGATTTGAAGGCTCAGTATGATGGATGCGTTTTTATCTGGAAATCGTGACTCAAAAGATAGATGATTACAATCTACCATCTTAATGAATCTTTTTTTCCAGGCTCATGAAGCGAAATTAAAATTCACAAATCTGTTATTTGTTGCCAGTTATGGTACGGTAAACCAATAGGATCTTAAATATTCATATTGCAACCTTACTTACTGTGCAGTAGTTTCTTATTTAGCGCCACTATAAAAAAATATTTGTAACTAGTACAAAAGACACTTGCAGTAAAATAAAAAATAAGGAGGATCGTTTTGTTTTCACTGATTGGTGAAAAATTACAAACAGGACAGGATAGGTTAAATCACAAAAGTGCTTTAATCCACCAAAATTGGGGTGGGGCCCATGCACTTTTTGGGATGTCACCTGATCCTGTGGTGCTGCAGTTCCTTTATACTATGATCCTGATTTAATGGATCCAGTATACTTGACACAAAAGAACAGAAGGAAACTTTATATAATGGTATCCGTCAGGAAATGCAAGAGGACTATTTAATAGAATGACTCCCTGTATTGATATGAAGAAAGCACTTGGAACGCTAAAAAAAACTAAAAAGAGTAAACTGTAAATGTTTTTTTTACAAATCAGTTAGCTATTGGGATGTAAACAACTTGCCTGTTATCGACATATATTCAGTAGTTTCTTGCCATAAGCCCTCGATACTCATGTGCCTGCATGGCTGTTCATTTTACAAGTTGCTGATAGTCCTGTAGGACCGTATCGTCGTTTCACTTTGTGTCTTCAGACGATTCATGGGAGTAGAGGAGCTGCTTTGCGCCTGCTCACAGGGGAGGAGTTCAGTGTGCATGTCAGTGAATGTAGAGGAGCTGGATGTGTACAGAACAGTGATTGCGATGTTCTCTGCACAGAATAGTGAGAGTCAAAGATTCTCCCTGTCCTATCAGTCCCTCCATCCTAGCTGTGATGACTACAGAACGTTTACTCTTCTTTACTCTGCTTTTCCGCTGCACACTTCTCCACACTTCGTCATTTCGGAAGTATCAGTTCTGTGCCAGATAACTATTTAACCCTTAGTGCTCCACACAGCCAGCATAGACTCATGAATGAACTAAGATTTCTACACTTATTACTGTTCCCTGCTCCTCCATGTGATGAGGAAGCTGGCCAGGCTGTCACCAAAATACATACTGTTATATGCAATGTGTAGTGTTCAGTGGAATTTAGTGGGAATATAGATGATTTAAATGACTAAATTACTCTATGTGAGAGATAAACACAAGGCATATGGAATCTGTGGGCAGTAGTGGCGTCAGCCTGAGGGCAAGAGGACTGACAGTATTATTCTCCACCCACTTCACCTATGGTGATAAAGATTTGGTCAAACACTTTCAGGAATAGAAAATGCCATAACTTTGGAAAAAAAAAAAAAGGGCAAGCAGCCACAAAATATGCTCTTTGTTGCATTACAAAGGGGGAAACACATATAATAAGTGGTGTTAAAATCACTATAACTTTACAATACATTGTAATGATATATTTGCTGCATTGTCCTAAATTGTGTATCTTCACTCTAATCAACCTCACTCCAGCCCTTTCTATCTCTAGACTTCTAGGTGATCTATGTAGTCTGACCACTCTCTTTCTCTACCAAGATGGTATAGAAGACATTGTGAGGTGAAACCCATTTAGAAAAACGGGAGGCATAGCAGACGGCCGCCTGCATTAGTGAGAAAATGAGCTCATTATTTTTCTTGGCTAGAAAAATTGTTTCTTATCTTTTTGAATATTGAGATTGCAAACTTTGTTTGAAATGGCCAGTCCTGGATTCTGCGGGTATTAAATAGCTTTGGGCTGTTTCATTACCAGTTTGCAAATAGTGTATTACAACAAGGACAGACTATGACAATCTGCTATGTACAGCGCTGCCCCGGTGAAAACACACATTCAGTTGTACAATTCTATACTAACCCATGGTGTACAGGGACACACACATTCCCATGATTTGTAAGGCTACAAAGAAATATGATGATTTATTTTATTATTATTATTTCCCAAAGTTTGGAAGGAAATTTACCATTTCCTACAGCCACCTGAGCGCTTTTTCTCTTTCCTGTGAGTTGGAGGAGACAACGCTTATCATCTCAATTGCAGCTCGTGTATCTGGACTTCAGCAATCTAACAAAGATAGAGAATCCACTAATTCTGTCCAAAACCCAAAGAGAGTTATGAATAAATCTGGATAACAAAACCTTTTTCATCAAGTTGAGTTGTATGATACTGAGTCTCAGTATGGTACACCTTCCTGAAAGCCTCGGACTCCTGAGTAACAACAGAAAATAGATATAGAATATTTTTTCTTAAAAAATAGCACAGTGCAATAAAAAAACATATCACCAAAAGTAGAAAGCCAAAACATATATGACATATTTCATCCGAGTAAAACTTAAAGGGGTGCTATATTACAGTAAGATGCTGGTGTTCAATCAGTTCAGAGGCCAAATTCCATAATGTAAACCCAATTCTCATACAAAATCATGGGGCATGCCGGAGCAAGTGGAGGAGTTGTTGAACATCTACCCCCTGATATTTTGACGCGGAAGCTTGGTTATGCTTGTTTAACCTTCAAGGCAGAGGAGGTGACTTTCTAATACAAACCCATCATGACAGATAGGTCCACTTTACTAAAGAAGGACGGTAATAAAGAAAATTAAAGGGAAACTCTCACAAGAATTGGTCTAATACGCACATTTCCAGTATTGTGTCAAAGCAGGTTAAACAGCTTTCTAGATGTCCAGGCTTCATGTCCAGTGTGTGGCAGTATCCAGAAAATGCAACTTTGAAGTGAGATGTTAATTGGTGTATAATTAGAAGGACGGTGTGTAGGAAATCAACCAGTTAAAAAAACATAAAAAACCTATTAATTACACCCCAACTCCTCTTCCCTTGGCGCATAATGCACAACACTGGTTTAGATAGTATTTTTACCAAAAATACAGCGTAAATTTTTGTTTATTATATAACCTCTCTTAATAGTGAAATGTAACATTGGAGATAGGACACTAAAACCAAAGGTCTACAAGACTGTAGTTGGTTAGGTCCCAAATACGGCCATCAAAGTCCTCGTTATGAGAGTCCATTATAACACGCAAGTGGGGCAGATTTATCAAGCTGTCATGAAAGTCAGAATATTTCTAGCTTGGTATAAATTGAAAGCTGAGGGCTGTGATTGCGTCAACAGAAATATTCTGACTTTCAGCAGCTTGATAAATCTGCCTAACCGGTAACGGGTGACCCCCTTTTGCCTTAGAACTGCCTCAATTCTTAGTGGCATGAGATTCAACAAGGGCTGGAAGCAATTCCTCAGAGATTTTGGTCCCATATTGACGTGATGGACAACCACAGTTTTGCCGCAGATTTGCGGTGCAACATCTATGAGGCGAATCTCCCGTTCCACCACATCCCAAAAGATGCTCTATTGGATGAGATCTGGACGTGGAGGCATTTGAGTACAGTGAAATCATTGTCATGTTCCAAGAAACCAGTATCTAGATGATTCCAGCTTTATGACAGGCGCATTATACATGCTGAAAGTAGCCATCAGAGATGGTGGTACTTGTGTCATAAGGGATGGACATGGTCAGCAAACAATATCAGTATGTGTGGCGTGTGGCAAGAGTTCAATTGGTACCAAGAGGGCCAAAGAGTGCCAAGAAAAATTCCCCACCCCATGGACACCACCACCACCAGCTTGAACCGTTGATACAAGGCAGGATGATCCATGCTTTATGTTGTGACGCAAATATCTTGACTGCACGGAGTTGCCGCCATGTGATTGGCTGATGTAGAAATTAAGTGTTAGCGAGCAAGTTGGGAAAGGTTGTAAATCTAATTTAAAGTGGCCAGGTAGTAAGGTATGTGCAACAATTTCTTGTCTATCTTTCAGAAATAGTTGGCTCTTGCATAGTGTCCCTTGGCTGTGGTGATTATCTTATTATGACCTGTGAAAAAAATATAGGGGCCCATTTACTAAGGTCACCACTGGCGATGCAGTGTGGCGTTGGGTTTTCAACTTTCGGGAATCGTGCCATCGGGACAGGGACTTCTTAGAGGGGATCGTTCGGCTGGCGACGATTGATTTTAGCGCACTCAGGCAACACAAATCGGGGGGCGGGCCGCGGACGATCCAACAAATGGGACAAACCGCAGGAGTTAACTTCAAAATTGTTCGCAAGCCAAGCACCATACAAGCAGCTGGGAAGAAGATGGTGTGAACTCTCGGGACCGAGGGGGAGGGAAGCGACAATATGCAGGATTTCAGGCGCACGATCACAGTGAAGTCGCGGCTGCGTAATTCTCGTCGGGGAACGAACCTCGGGAAACGACACATGGTAAGTAAATGTGCCCCATAGACGAAAATAGAAGGAAAGCAGCTGTGCTATCTGCACTGGAAGGAGGGGGAGGAGGTCATGTGCCTCTGTTCTCTATATTAGGCAGAAAAGAAGTTGGTAGGTACCTCAATTTAACTTAGCTCAGGGAGATAGAAAAGAGGGTAGTCCGCACAGTTCAGACTGGTTAGAAGATTCTTCAGAAACGAAAATCCCAAAACTCTGGAAAGGGGAGGGCGGTGAGGAGCAAAATATGGGCAGCTTTGTTGTGTTTTTAAAGGGGGGAATAACATTAAACAATTGTGTGTGAAAAATGATTCAGAAATGGGAATTACACTTTAAGTATTCATCCATAACCTGGAAAAAAACATATTTATTTATCCTTGTGATTTGGATACTTAGCAATCATTGAATCATGCATCCCCAATTTGTTCACCTACATAAATACAGTCTCCAGATCATCATCCCAAGGGTTTCATACAGGTTAAAAAGAAAAGATACCTGCTCTATGTGGAGGAGCAGTTCTCTCCAGGCAGGCCAGCGCAGTGTCATATTGTCGTTTCTTTCATCATACTCCATGGGGTCAGCTACTAAGTGAAAAGGGCGAGATATCAGTCAGCACGCACTATGAACCTCAGCAATGGCACAAGAGAAATGTAAATTCCTGTCAGTCAGCAGCTGAGTCCTGTGTCCTGCACACACTGTGTTGCTTTTAAACTGAGCAGGGATGCAAATCATTCCACTTCACACCATAGCGGGGAGTATGCCATGATACTTTTTAGACAGACACATGGCTTGATAAACCAGGCGGTTTGAGCCAATCGAGTAAGTGACGGGTTGCGAGCCGACACAAGATGATGTCCTCAAGTCTTTAAAGAGTAGTGTAAAATGATCAATGTTAAAGTAAAATAATATCGTAAGTACCGCCGATCTGTTTAATACAGGTAGTCCCTTGATATGGTAATCTACTGCACTTAGTTACCAGCTCGCAATGATCAGCTCTTACAGATATCAAAGGTGTTTTCAATGTAACTATTAGATCCTGTTCTTATGACAGCCCCAAAATTGAGGACAAAAATTTTTTTCTGGAGAGGGGGCGACTTAACACCTGGTATTAACACAAAATATAACCGTTCGACTTTCAGACAAATTCAACTTAAAGGAAAACCTACCATGAGGAATACTATCAGAAGTTAGATCTGATTGAGATTCCTCCCTCCTGCCTCCACCTAATCTGGTAACACACAATAATACTGGAACAACCTAATTTGTAAAAACTTATTTTAGTAATATGTAATTAACTGCAGGAGGCTACTGGGGAGTGGTGTAGCCTGGCCGTGCACTTGGCAGCTAGGCAGTACACACCCCAATAGGATCTACAGTTAATTACATATGTACTAAAATATAGTTCTACAAGTAGGTGAGTTCCAGGATTATAAATTACAGATTTGGGCAAAGTCAGGAAGGAGGAACTCTTGCCATCAGATCTTTGGATGAGTCAGATTTCACCCTGGTAGGTTTCCTTAAGAACCAAACCTACAAGACCAATCTTGTACATTAACTGGGGACTAACCTGGGTACATACAAATGTACATTTACCACCAGATACAGTATACAGGATTTTACTACATGCCATAGGTTCCAAGTAACATTTAGGAGTAGTGAAAGCTGTTTCCATTACGTCACAGACAAATAAACATTAAGATCAACATATAAATATGTCCATTTTTAGATATAAGTGTAGGATCAACACCAATGGAATGCAAAAGCAAATGCAGCAACAATATTTGTAATAATTGATATGATTTTTTTTCCTTGGGGTGTTCTTTGAATTGTCCCGGACTATATTAAGAAGTGATTGAACAAGATTAGAGGGATAACATGTAAATTTATGCACAACACCCTTAAAGGAAACCTACCACTTGTAGGTGGCAGGTTTCCGATGGCGCAATATCGGGCACCAGCTCGGGTGAGCTGGTGCCGGAAGGTTATTTTAGTAGTGTTTAAAACGCGTGATGCGGTTTAAAAACACTTTTAAACGTTAGCCGGCGCAGGCAGGACGCGCTCGCGAGCTACCTGCACGCGGTACCCATAGGAAGTGAATGAGAGCACGGTTGCACGTAAGCGCCGAGCGCGTACTGCTGCGCGGCTACAACGTTTACAAAAGTGTTTTAAACCGGCGATACCGCGGGTTTTAAAACACAACTAAAATAAGATCCGGCACCAGCTCACCGGAGCTGGTGCCCCGATATTGCCATCGGAAACCTGCACTAAGTGGTGAGGTTTTCCTTTACGTGTTTGTTACCATCATAATCTGGACAGCAGATATGGAAAATGCAGATCCCCTGGAATAATCTAATTTAATAATAAGAATCTTTAGTTATATACGCCATGATTATTCCTGCACTTTACAAACACAGGGACATTACTAATATATACTAATAAAATTAAATTACAGAGTACAAAATAGTAAGATATGAAATAGGAGTGAGGGCCCTTTTGCCAGAGCTTAGTTTCCAATGAGTTTGGCCACATGACATAAATATTTAGGGGAATTGTTTGGGGGGACTGCATAACAAGAGATGTTCACTGTGAGTCTTCATTTTCATTTCATGCAAGGAGGATAAACAATCTCGGGCCGCAACACAGACTGGAATACAATAAGACATTATTTGATTAATGCCTGAAACTGAACCCAACTTAAATTCATTAAATACAAACATTTTGTGGTGACATTTATAGATGTATAATAGTAGTGCTAACACTGATTATAATTAAAGAGGTGGTCAGACCCCAATGTATGCGAGATTCACCAGTCAGACTGGGCTTAATTTTGAAGAATTACATTAAATGGTATGAACCAGGCTAAATGGCCACTCTAAGTTGTTGTTGCAGTTTTTGCAGATTCGTTAAATTACAGTTATATATTCAGTATAAGCAAGTTTTGTCACGACAAAAAAATGTGACAAAAAAAAAAAAAGTGCACTCACCTTCTGACGCCCCTGGCAAGGTCTCTTTATCCATGGCCAGCTTCCATGTCATGAGCGGTCCGTACACAGGCATTGTGACGCCAGCCGCACGCTGAACATTCTAGTGTGTGCGCACACATCGGCCAAAACTAGGTTGTCAGCGAGCGCGCTGACAGTCGCGGGCTGCTCAGATCTGGCAGCAGGGATAAGGAGATGATGCCTAGCCGCAGAGGATAGAAGGACCTGCTAGGGTGGGGGTTGTCAGAAATGCAGTACACTTTGTTTTTTTGTACTACAGCATTATATAGGGGGCAGGGCTGCAGGGATATATGGAGGGAAGGGGGAGCGCAGGCTAATACTGGTGGCAGGGGCAGCAGAGGCTCTATTACTACAGGGGGCAACAGCAGGCTTATACAGGGCTCACAGGCTCTACTACAGGGGGCAGACAGAAGGATCTATAATACAGGGGCAGAAAGCCGGCTCTATTACTACAGGGGGCAGACAGCAGGCTCTATACTCCAGGGGGCAGACAGCAGGCTCTATACTACAGGGGGGCAGACAGCAGGCTCTATACACAGGGGGGAAGACAGCGGCCTCTATACTTACAGGGGGGCCAGACCGAGAGGCTCTTATACTACAGGGGGCAGACCAGCAGGCTCTATACCTAAGGGGCAGACAGCAGAGCTCTATTACTAAGGGGGCAGACAGCAGGCTCATGACTACAGGGGCGACAGGCAGCTCTATACTACAGGGGGCAAGCAAGCTCTATACTAAAGGGGAAGGCAAGGTCTATACTAAAGCAAGGGCGGTCACAGGGAAGCAGGCTCTATAATACAGGGGGCAAGTAGGACTTTCGTACAGGGGGCAAGCGGGCATATATAAGGGGGCATTGTCAGGCTATATACTCACAGGGGGCAGGCAGGGCATATTTTAAGGGGCTGGCTAATACTACAGGGCTGTCAGGTATATAAGGGGAGGCTGGCAAAGTTTGTGTTAAAATTAGGGGTCTCGACTTATATTGGGCGCGTTATACTCAAGAATACGGTAGTTTTGTTAAAAAAGCAGGACACCACTTGGTTTCATGCAGGAATGCTACCACCATAAATTAAAGGATGTGTCTTATTGGTAAGTGCTACAACACCTGGCATTGCTGGGTAAAGGCCGGAGCTCTTTTATAACTGAGCCAATGCAGACTTTTTAGGCTCATCTGGAGTTTTAAACTTCTTTACTAAAGTTAAACAAAAAATTAACTGAAAGGTCAACTTACATTTTCATTAAACTAATATGTTATTGAAATTATTAATCACACTGTCCCGTACACCTAAAATTTTTCAATCTATATGAGAAACACATAACTACGCAATTATGAGATAGTCCTAAATAAAATCTTCAAAACTAGTTTGTCTACAGGCAACTGCAATTTAGCTGGTTTAGTAACAGACTACAAAAGAAGAAAATAAGGTATCAGACTCTTTTCCCATAAACTTTCTTTTGAGACAATGATAGCAAATATAGCAAAAAAGAGGAGGCAGAATTAAAAAGTGTAACAATAACTGACCTAGGTTATGAATATATTTATAATGTATTTATATTATTGTTCTTTCAAAATATAAAAAAATTATGTTAATGCACTGATCCCCAGTCCAAGGGATATTCAATGTGCAATTTTTTTTATTAATTGATGGACGTTTTAGTCTATAGAAGGAAATGTATAAGTAAAAGACAGAATCTACCATTCAAAATCAAGCACAATAAACCGAGGAAGACACTGCATCAGGACAATAATTTGTTGTCCTCAACAGTCAGACAACATATTTACATGTTTGGACATGTCGTTAGTGTTGTCCTTATTTCATGTCACTGCTCTTTTAAGGAGAACTCTCCTCCAGTTCTTCTTGAGTGTCGCTGTACCAAGATATCCTTTTCTAGTCAATGGTTGTGCTTTAAAAAGAAGAATTATAAAGGTCAGCAAATACATTTTGCAAAAACAGTTACAGGTATATTTTACATGGTGCTTGTGAGTTAGGAGATATTTTACAAAATGTCCAGGGTTCATCCAAGAAATTACAAAGCAAGTTAGGTGGGGAGGGAATGCGCTTGGACCTGTACAGTTGGTCGAGGACTAAGGGACATTAAGGAACAACCCATTTAAAGGGAGTTAGTGAACCTTGATCTACTGAAGAACTATCCATTGGAGAGGTGATTGATTGGAGGGTGGTGGTAAATCCTGCACCCCTTACGGATTAGTTGGTACACTGAGTTAAAGTAACACACCTCCTCCATCCATTGCAGTGGTTTGCACTTAACATTTTTTCCAGAAAACTAAAAAATACCCCTTAACATTTTGCAGAGTATTTTAGCGAGGAGGAATATGGAAATTTTCAGTAAGAAAAAATCAACTATCATAGGTTTATTATTATGTAATAGATTGGTTATTAGGCAAGGACAATGTACGGCAGTCAGATAATATAGTAATCACATCATGCATTAGGAGTGCCTCAACCTTTCTCGTCTCTCAAAAAGGACAACCACAGATGTATGGAAGATGCTGCCGACTTCCCAGACCGGTCTAAGGCTGAGTGCCCACAGACCCCACTGGATCATTTCAAGTTGTTTTTTACTTCTTATAGAAACTGTCACCATGTTTGCTTATAAACTCGTGATGGTTCCAAGATGTCATTAACTAACTTGACACGATTCTTTTAGCCAAAAATTTTTCCCTATCCTCCTCATAAATCAAACTTGTATCTATATTTCCCGGCATAAGAGGGAATGTGCTGTGCTTTCCGCCACTCCATATTACTCCTATATCACACCACTTCCTATCTACTCACTATATCAATCTTCTTAGCCTCCAGAACATTAGCAATGAAACCAGCATAATCTGATCACATGAAACCACAGAGCCTGCAGATTACCTCCATGGAGGTGCTTGTGATCTCATATGATCAGATTACATACATGAGGTGTAGATTGTTGCAAAACGACCAAGAACCTTAAGTGATGTTCATTTAGTCATGTGGCTGTTAAGGCCCAATGAAAGATATTCTACAGCAGCCTGTCAAGCAGGGAACAAGGAGGCAGGGCAATGCAAGTACATTTTAATAACATGTCTAATAAAATAACATGTATAACGTTTTTGTAAACATTTATTACCATAAAAGATAACCATTTAGACAATGGCTATTTATAACTAGTTTTAAAGAAGTCTTTTATTTTGGGGGTGTAATTGCGATGATGTGGTCTGTTAAGTTTTTACTTTTTTATAGAAATGTTTTTTTTATTAAAAAGTGTTTTATTGGAGCTCTAGGCTACGCAGGGAACACATATATGTTTGTCTTGCTGTTCTTTATACAGATCATATATAACAGTGCTCTAATGGAACAGCCATTCGGATCACTGTATCAGTGATTTGTATTACACAGACGTTGCAAAGAAAGAATGCACATGGCATGACCCTTCGGGAATTCTCTGCGATGTCATACATGGCTTCACCATATCTCTGCAGGAACGCTGCTCAGTAGACAGTGCTGTATTTGGGGATGCTGGGCTGTTGACATGGGATAATTATATGTCGTAGATAACAAAAACAAGGGGCACCATATAATCAATATATTCCTTATACGAGACACAAAGATTACGCAAGACTGCACATTTTACAAATCGGTCCCTTTCCCCACATGAGGCTCACAATCTAATTAACCTACCAGTAGTTTGCTGAGTGTGGGGGGGAAACACAGAGAAGTTACCCGGAGGGAAAACCCACACAAAACACAGATGAGAACATACAAAACTCTTTGCATATGTGACTGGGGGGATGAAACCAGGATCAGCTCTGCAAGACAGCAGTGCTAACCACTTGTTGGGGAGCCACGTGCGCACTACCCACCATTTTCTCAAACTGGGTTTGTTCGGACTAGGGGGTCACCCCATTTGAGAATAAAGAGAACGAATTGAAAATTGGTTATTGAGAATTCCATGAAATTATGCATTGCCTTACGGCCCGAGTAAAAAAAAATGGAGTTGCATTTAAAAAGTTACTACCAAGTCAGTATTATCTACACTGGTCAAACAAGAAAGTTTTAGTGAATCGTCTCCCCTATTTTCTGTATTTTATCAGCAGCTATGTCACAATTACATTAAAAAATCTCTGATATATTATTGCAAACATAGTTTGGGCCAGTTCTACATTTCTGTTAGGGACTTCAGGTTATTTCCTTAGTTTATTTTGAACTAAAAACCTCTGTTAGTCACAGGAAGATGTGCACCTGCTGTGCATCTGGCCCTAAGTATCACACTACTGGCAAAAAATGTCATTGAACACAAGGAGATTTGCAGGTGGGATTTTATTGCTAGACTTACTATCCACAATGGCCTCTTTTAACAAGTGACATAATTTACAAATAAGGTTTTCAAGAAACAATACTAAAAAATTTCTAAAAATATACTAAAAATTTCTGGGATTTAATACAGAAATGCTTCTATCGTGTAGTCAAAATATGCTTCCACTCTAAAAATCGTAACAAATATAGTTACTAGTGGTTGACACACAAGACTTTTTTTGCGATTCTGTATTTTAATGGCACATGGGAAATCTCCGACTGGAGCTAGAATTAGAAGTAGTTTGTTGGCTTGACAATCTGGAGTGATGTAAACCTCTGTCTAACCATCCACCGTTAACAAGTATCGTGATCCATGTAAATTGCCTTTGAATTATTCCAGGGTCTCTCTGTATACTAGAGCCAAGTGCTTTGCCAAATTTTTAAAGTTGTCTAAAGTTGGAACTTTCGCAGGTGCTATGTATCTTCAAATTTGCGATTGGTGATACAGGTTTGTTTTTTGTCTTTGGATTCTTTTTGTGCGTTGGTTTGTTTTGTGCAAACTGTTAGGTTGCGATATGGAAACAAGCATGGGGCAGCTGTAATTCAAGCGTACCTAAAAAGCGTCTAATGCTGGTCTACAAAAAGGGTTCAGAAACAAACAAAAAAAAAAAAAATCTGTCTTGGAAAGATACATTAGGAACACATAAACAGGGCACAACCACAGGCTACTTCTTAAAACGCAGGCGTAGTTGCAAACATGCAAGCACAAAAAAAGAAGAGAAAATAACTGAGCAAAAATAAAGAGCATGCCTCCTATGAATAGTAGCATGTGAAATAAAAATACCTTGAGTAATGAAAACTTTATCAGAACATCTGCCACAAATTAATAATAATTTAATTTGCAATTTATGCTATTTGGCCGTTATAGCTTAATGAGATGGCCTATGTTTGCGCACACAGCATATATTGCACATATGCCTTTCTTGCCCAGTGCAATAATGTTTTAAGAGCGCTATAGTAGCCAGAAATGCTATACAGGATTATTTTAACATCCTGGGTTCTAAATTTATAAATCAACAATGATGGCAAAAGGAAGTCAGGCCCAACATATTAGATGTGTGATCAGGGGGAAGCTCGGTTACATTGGTGGTACATATATTTACGACACTTGTTTCATAATACAAACTAATATGTTGTAACTATATCTCCAGTTTCCAAAGCAAATTCAAGTTCAATTACACAAATATATCTTAATGGGTTTATAGCAATTTGGACCTATAAGCTACAGACAGGGTAGTGGGATCCTGGGCATAATGTAATACTTGTAGTACCCTTTTCTGTTTTGACTAGCAGCAACAAACGATGTGAACACTAATTTATAACCCAGGGTTGTGGAGATAGACTTGTTGGGAGTCGAGGCAGTTCTCCTGTAACGATGTGTACTTGGACTCAGCATAACATGCTCCCCAGCTCCTTCCCGTGTCTGTAGTAAACCAATCCAGAAACTGCTGCTGCGTCTTACTCAAAAAGATGAATAGGGCTGTGAAGTTATCATGCAGAAAGTGCACCAAAGTCCAGCCACCATCACTGGAATTTATAAATGGTTTTTCACAGTCTGCTGCTAAAAACAGCACAAAATGCTGTTGATCCGACAGCTCTACCAGCTCTATGACCTAACATGTCTGCAGCTTTTGTTACTGTGTTGGCCTGAAATAAGACACTGGTGTTGACATCCCGACGGATTTCCGTTTTGCGGCTGCTGGGACAGGGATTTTAAAAGGGGTTTTTTGGTGCATGCAATAGGATTTTGGCACAATCGTGCCAGCGTTCATGCGCATAAAACCGGGGGGGCGGGCTGGTTCGGCGATTTCTACGGATTCGGACAAACCACGGGATTTAACTAAAATATACACACCAAAATCATACACTGGAGAAGGTTGGTGAACTCCGGCGCACCTAAGCAGGGAGGTGGGACACATGCAGGATACGGGGGCGAGCACGATCTCAGGAATGCATGGCAGAGTGTATCCTCGTCGGACAGGTCCGGATCGGGATCGCGCAGGGACCAGAGTAAGAATGTGCACAGTGTATTATAAGGGTGGTTCCCTATGAGAACACCTGACTTAAAGATCGAGCCCTGGTTAAAGATGGACCCTTTGCCCAATGTGAACTATCTGGATTGCTTTACTTTAGTCCCAGAAGCAATGACGCGTTGTAAGGTGTCTGTTAATAAGTTGTATGATAATCCTTTGTTTCCATTACAGCAAGAAATTAGAAACTCCAATTGTCAAAAAAAAAATTGTCTGCAGCAAAATGAATAAAAAATATAAGTTTGACTTTCATACAGTTCAACTAAGAACAAACCTATGGAAAACCTATGTTAATGTAACCAGGGACGCATAAGTTGCCCTAAAGTAGGAACCAGGTCTTATTTTCAGGATTGTCTTCCATGACCAAGAATTCACTTAATTGTTGAACAAAAAAATAGTATTCCGGCGTATAAGGACGACCCCCCCCGACTTTCCTGTTTAAAATATGAGTATAAGATATATCGCAGTATAGAGCTACCCTTTTCCAGCATACCAAAACACGGTTAAAAATTAAAAAAAAAAAAAAAAACAGATTTGGAATTTCAACTAGCGTCCTTTTTTCATTTAACTTCTTCTCGACTGCATGGCATATAGCAGGGAAGAAACTTCGCCTAGATAAACTAAGGGCATACCAAAACAACTTACCATCGTCCTTTTACGTGTAAATACAGGAGAAGAAAGAGGGGATCCAGATTCAACGGAACCCACGTAAAGTATAAGAGTCGAAATGTAGTTCAGAAACTCTACAAAAAGTTGAAAATCGGGCATACAGCCAAAACAGCTCAATGGTAGTGTATACAGGTTAGTGGGGATCGACCAACCATGCCTAAGAGTTTCAGAGATACATCTCTCCTTAGTAAGGCTCATAGGAAACATAGACGGGAAGTAGTAATATCTCGTTGCCCCCAATCATGTGATGTGGAAACACTGTTGATGTCACACCCCACGTGTATGTTTCAATTTGATTGACAAACACTTTCCAATCAGAATGACTAACATAAATAGCATAACAATTATGATTAATAAAAACAAGGCAGCTTGTATGCACTCTATGAAACATAGTGTTGATGGCATGCAAATAGAAGATGCAAACTTAGTATTGGTGGAATTACGTCTTGCCTCTTATCAGGCCCTCGGGAACACGTGTCTGCGATGTGAGAGATCAGAAGGTTTCTCTATGTGAGGAAGGTTGCCTTCTGTGGTTGCCTCCCCCTAAACGGAACGTGTGAACTTTTTATTTGGCGTGTAAAGATATAACCCCGAGCAGTCGCCTTGTGGATATTTTGAAAATGCCGGGATACCATAGAACACATAATGGAACCTTTTTACCTGCATCTGTATGTGACGAAGTTATTATTTTGTTTGAGCGAAGCCTGTTGTGTGCAACCAAGTATTGAAGTTGCAGAGGGTAAGGTAATAAAGATATATTAACAAACGTTGTATTGCATTAAGTATTGTGTATTTTGTTATTTTATTTTGGTTGTGTGCCGCGCTGATTCAAACTGTTATTTGGTGCAGAGTGATTACAACAGTACATTGCTGTGTCCACATTGTTAAAAAACCTGTGACCCTGAAGCCACCTATCCTGAGGCCGTGCTGGGAGAAGAGAGGAAATAGACTGGGGGATAATTGCATACCAATAGGGGGAGCCTTCTGGCCACACAATTAATTTGTTGGGAGAGTCAAGGACCAGATTGTCCTACATGGGGAGTATCAGAAAATGTTTGTTGTAGATTGTGTTATCTCACGAAATTGTAGGCTGTATGTGGTCAGGAAAAGTGATTTGTGACATGACATTGTTTTGTAAAAATCTAGCCCTGTTTTGTCGTTTTTCTTCCAGTTAACTTCTTTCTGGGATGTCCTGTACTATTTTATGTGCTTATTCTAACATCAGTTGGGATTAATCTCTTGTTTGAGACCCTTTCTTTTATAGCGAGTTTCGTTTTTTAGTGTGTTTATCGCTCAGTTACAATCCGTTTTATAGGACACATTTCACCCACTGGGATGTTTTAAGACGTGCTTAGGATGGCATGATTTTGCGTTAGTAGAGAGAGTTTAAGGCTACAGTTTTTGGTGTAGGTTCCACTTTAAACCCATTCAGAGGTCTTAAGGGTGATATCCAGCTATAATTTATTGCATGAATGGAAAACTCGTCGTGTGAAACCTCAGATTCATGCATTGTTTGTTGTTTATTGGGGGAAGTTCCACCTCCGATCAGTCCCTCCCACACCAGGAGGGAGGTCATCAATATACGATACGACCATAACCACTGATGGGAAGGAGGAAGAAGGGATGTCCGAGGTGAAGAGGGGAACTGTTCTTCCCAAATTGCCATATAGATGTGGCAAGCAATGGGGAGCATTGCCCCCATGCTGCCCCACATCTCTGTATGTAAAATTCCCGTCAAAAGAAAAATAGTTATTGACCAAAAAACCGCACTCGCCAAGATAATAAATTCTTGGTTGTTATTAGAATAATTGCATGAATATATGGAACGTAAGAAAAACGATGTAAGAATGGCTTAATGCAATTTAAGATTGAGAGTGGGATATAGTCCCACGTACATCACATGGAAGCCGATGTTACTGCGGTCCCATTTAAGCCATCCAGTAACAAACGACAATTGTGTTATATCTTGATATATACCTGGTATGATGTAACACCGGGTTGTAGAAGGTTGATCAATCCACTCCCCAAGTTTCAGACGATGAGCCAATGCGGCCACGATTGGTCTGAGGGGTGGCGTGGAGGAACACCTCCCTTGTATCTGTGCGGACGCAATGAACAAGGAACCACAGGAAAATTCAACAAATAGGTAATCAACAACTTTTGTGTAATGGAACACCCAATGCAAGACCATCACATAGTAGTTCTCTCAAATTTGATGTAGATTCCTGGTTGGGATTGAATTTAGTTTAACGTATAGACACTGTGTACCGACATATTTCTTGCTGGCTTGGCGGACAGAGGTGTGGGGGCGCAATGGGGGGCAAATGCTCCCCACGGCTTTGCCAACATCTATATATGCTAGCCGATCGGGGTGTTACCGGTAAGCCTTTGATGCAAAATGCAGCACCACAGACATTACCGGGCTATGGCGAGGGATCAGCCCGTGAGCCCTCTCCCTGCCCCAGCCCCGCCGACCGACCGCCGCAACGTGAATTACACGGAGGCCCCGACCCCCCCCCGCCCCCTCTGGGCGCGATTGCCCATGACACCCGAGCACTTATAAGACGACCCAGACTAGACAGAAGATTTTTTTCTTCAAAAGTAGGCTTATACGCCGGAATATAACGGTATATTTCCTGTAGTCTGCAGACATACGTCAGCATAGGTCTGAATCAAGAAAGTCTTGTTAAATTTTTTTATTTAAGAACCATTATCTCAAAAAACTTCATAAATTCATTATAGGCGCTCCGAACTCTGGAATTCATGCTGACTTTCTTCGCACATACTCTACATTGGTTACGCCCCCCCCGTGATCCTAATCTCGCATCCCCCCCACACTACTCGCTCATGTTTTTTAGCACTTTCCTTTAATCTCAGCAACCACCCTACTAGTAGCTACGATGCTTTTGTAGCTATTTTCGCAACCCCCCCCCACTGTTGTAGTATCTAAATGATCTACTAATGCTTAAGTATTGCATGGGGGAAGCTGTAGCAATGACTGCCGCTAAGGTCTTATTTCAGGGGGAGTGCTCATTATTTCCTAAGCTTGACAAAAAATTGCACGCGGCCTGATTGGTGGGGGTGTATGTCTTATTATCAGAAAAAAAAACAGGGATGTCAAAAATTCTTGGTAAAACATATTGATAACAATTAAAAAAAAATTGTACATAGCAATTTCAAGCTAAGTTACGTTATATACTCGGAGTATAAGCCAAGACCCTAATGTTACCACCAAAAAATGGGAAACATTGACTCGAAGTATTAAAGCGAGGTGGGAAATGCATTGGTCACAGCCCCCCCCCAGTATACAGCCAACAGCCCCCTGTTAGTATACAGCCACCCACGGGCCCCCAAGCAGTATCCAGCCAGCCAGCCTGCCCCAGTTAGTTATACAGCCTGCCCCCGGTAGTACCAGCCACCAGCCCCCGGTTTATAGAGTACACAGCCACAGCCCCACTGGTAGTACACAGCCACCAGCCCCCGGTAGTACACAGCCACCAGCCCCCGGTAGTACACAGCCACCAGCCCCCGGTAGTACACAGCCACCAGCCCCCGGTAGTACACAGCCACCAAGCCACGGGTAGTACACAGCACCAGCCCCCGGTGTGTTACCACAGCCACCAGCCCCGGTAGTACACAGCCACCAGCCAACGGTAGTACACAGCCACCAGCCCCCGGGTAGTAAACAGCAACCAGCCCCCGGTAGTACAAAGCCCACAGACCACGGTAGTACACAGCCCGCCACCGGTAGTTTACAAAGAACAAGCCCCCGGTAGTACACAGCCACCAGCCTTGCGGTAGTACACAGGCCACCAGCCTCCGGTAGTACAAGACACCAGCCCCCAGGTAGTGTACCACAGCACCAGCCCCGGTTAGTACACAGCCACCAGCCCCCGGTAGTCACACGGCCCAGCCCCCGGTAGTTATACAGCCACCAGCCCCCGGTAGTTTAGTATACAGGCCGCCCCAGTGTGTATACAGCCTGCCCCACTGTAGGACACAGCACTGCCACCAGTGTAACAGCAGACCCCAGTAGTATACATCCATGCCCCCTGTAGATACAGCCAAACCCAGCATGAAAAAAAACAAAACGGTTATATCACCATTCGGTGGAAACGATGTGCAGCGCTGTTCCCCCGATGTCCGCGAGGTCGTTTTCAGTCTTCCGCCCCCGACTTTTTCTTGCGGGCGAAGCCATTGATCTCCCCTGGCAGGGCGCATTAGTATGACGCGCTGATGCTGCCTGAGTCCTACTAGGCGACGCCGGGGGTAAAAAATGGCGGTGCCCCAGCAGAAGAAAGAGAAGACGCGCGGAAAGCAAGCAGAGGAGCCGCAACGGACATCGGCGACCGGAGGGTGAGGAGTATATCCGTTTATTATTTTTAAAGTATTTTTTACTTATTATTTGACTAGTGTATAAGCCGAAGGGGACGTTTTCAGCACTGTTTGTGCTGAAAAACTCGGCTATACACGCGTATATACTGGTATGTCTTGTTACTACCAGCTGCTGATGGACATTGTAATGGCGTTGTTTAAGGATCTGTCGGTTCTTTGCAGAACGCATTATTCTGCAGTAGTTCCGCTAGTTCTTGCCTTTTTTCTTTAAGACCAACTTTTCCACGAAGTTGCTAAATAACGTTTAAATACAAAAGAGAAAAATATCTACCATTAGAAAGTATTCTCACCAATCAAAACAAATTTACATTGAATTACAGTATGTAGAAACACAAAGCATAAACACCACATATAGGGAATAGAGGAAGTAAAGATACTCAGACTTAAAGGGAATCTTCTATCAAAATGAGGCATGATAAACCAAGGGCACATACCATAGATCAGGGCAGTGTGACTGTGGCAATCTCATAATTGCTATACATGAGCCTCTTTCTTCAAAATAAACTTTTATAAGGATATAATGAGGCCTGAGAGGCTGGGGGAGGCTGTACAGCCCCTCCATTTGCGGCAGCTTCACAGGCTGGTAAACTGAGCAGAGCAGGTTTCACCTCCTCCTGGTGCTAGATTACATAGGCAGAGGGTGAGTGCGAGACAATTTCGGCTTATTCTAGCAGTCTGTGAATCTCAGAACTGAGTGGTCTGGTAACGGCCCAGTGCGTGATTGGGTAATTATGCTAGAATAGCTCTCAGGTCAGTAGACATTTAAAAGTTGATTTAGACGGAAGGAGGCCATGAATGCTGAGGGGTCTCATGGCTCTACCGATAATTTATGCCACCCATCTGGCGTCATAGCATACAATAGCAGAGGGACGTCAATGGCTCTCTCAGCAGTATCGCCTGTCAATCGCCGGAGGGGAGTGGCATAAATTATAGATTGACTCAGGTTTTCATTTGCATAGTAAACTGGGTCTTCTAAAACATGATAAAAGATTTGTTTTGGATGTTGGGGTAGGAGGGGGAGGGGAGTATAAACATATACAGCTGGTTATTCTTAGGCAATTTACCAAGTATACATCCCATGAATGTTCGCACCACTTATGAAAAGTCAAGTAAGGTCCCTGGTTCAGAAATGGATGTTTACACCGTAGCGGGCTATTGGATATCCAAACTGGAAGTCACCTGCGCAGGGTAATTGTTTGCCTTGGACCTATTTGTAAGGCCCTTCTTGTTTTTCTCAATAAAATTTTGTTGAAACAGAAATGCTTTACCTCATGAGTGCCATCTGTACATTAAAAATGGCTGGAGTGGAGAGAATGTGATCTAAATGCATGACTATTCTACCTTCCAGGCCCTTAAAATTGTATCGATGAATACTATCTGTGGTCCCGAAGGGCAACAAATGTAATATTACAAACATGCTATTTACCATGAATGTCAGTCTGAGATGTGACACTATGAAAACAAATTAAGATGCAAATACATTAATGGGATCCAATTATTGGGGACTTAACTAATTTTTTTGTGTGAAAAAAGCCAAACTAAATAAAGCCGGAAATTGTGCAAAATGGAAGAAATAGTATCAGATCTTATCTTCACCACAGATGATCTTCATTCCCACTAAAAGTTGCCAGAATTATACTAATTAATAGAAACTAACTTTTTGATGATGATTTTTGCATATACAGTTTGAATGACATATTTTCACACATAGATAGATACAGTAGATATATCTATCTATCTAGACTTTTTCTTTCACCAATATCCTACCGATTTTCCAAAGTTATCTACTATCTTTCTTTATATTTAAAACTGAGTTACAAGCTCATATGGGCGAAGAAGATGGTATTCAGATGGTTCATTGTACTCACTGCCCTGATAACTGGATGAGTGTATGCCTGGAACTGGGGTGTTGGCCAGTTTGACAAATGACATAAGGTGTGACATAAGGTCTCGTGGCCAAACTGCATCTCTGACAAGTAATTTTTATTAACATTTTGGAAATTTCTTTTTGAACAACATACATATAGAAAAACATATCAGTATATACTCTAGTATAAAAAAAAAAGCTGGGAAAAACTATTGACTCGAGTATAAGCCTGGAGTGGGAAATGCATCAGTAGTTAGCCAGCCCCCCCTGCCCCAGTAGTTAGCCAGCCCCCCCTGCCCCAGGAGTTAGCCAGCCCCCCTGCCCCCCAGTAGTTAGCCAGCCCCCCCTGCCCCAGAGTTTAGCCAGCCCCCATGCCCCAGAGTTAGCCAGCCCCCCGCCCCAGTAGGTAGCCAGTCCCCTGCCCCAGTAGTTAGCCAGCCCCCCTGCCCCAGTAGTTAGCCAGCCCCCCTGCCCCAGTAGTAGCCAGCCCCCCTGCCCCAGTAGTTAGCAGCCCCCCTGCCCCAGTAGTTAGCCAGCCCCCCTGCCCCAGTAGTAGTTAGCAGCACCCCTCCTCCGTTGCCCCAGTAGTTAGCCAGCCCCCTGCCCCAGTAGTTAGCCAGCCCTGCCCTAGTACCGCCCCCTGCCCCAGTGTTCAGCCAGCCCCGAGCCCAGTAGTTACCAGCCCCCTGCCCCAAGTTAGTAGCCAGCCCCCTGCCCAGTTTGTCAGTCGCCCCCTGCCCTTTAGTCGCCAGCCCCCTGCCCCTGTAGTCTGCCAGCCCCCTGCCCCTGTAGTCTGCCAGCCCCCTGCCCCTGTAGTCTGCCAGCCCCCTGCCCCTGTAGTCTGCCAGCCCCCTGCCCCTGCAGTCAGCCTGCCCCCTGCCCCTGCAGTCAGCCTGCCCCTGTAGTCAGCCAGCCCCCTGCACCTGCATATTTACTGGTAAAAAAATCAGCTACTCTACGAGAATACTTGAAGTTTGAAAGAATTGGAAGAATTTCCACAGCAGGTTGTAGGCCATGCTCCAATGGGTCAACTGGCAGCAAGGACAAATTATCCCAGTTTAAAGAGAATCCTGCATATACACATAATTCATCTATCACTCAGGTGACACGATTCAAGGGTCCTCCCCCAGAAATAATAGGAGATCATACAACCCACCGTATCTAAACATTGCTGTGTCCGTGTCGTCTATCAGCTTTGCCACTAATCACTCAATAAAGAAAATGATAGAGAATAATAGATGGGACAGTGGGGAACTTTGCCTGGTACCCCTAGACAAATTAATCAGAAATGAGATTATTGACACAATCCAGGCCTGCGGATAAGTATACAGCAATTTCACTCAGTCAATAAATCTAGAGCCAAATGCCAATTTCTCCAGAACGACCCACAGATAATTCCATTCCAAGCTATTGAATGCTTTTATTACATCCAAGGAAACAACAACTCAGTTGCCTGGGTTATCTGGGGTCTTCTGGTCTTCCGTTAAAGAGGTATTCCCACAAAGACAAGATTCTTAAATATACTCAGCATAACAAAATTGCACATTCTCTAATTAACTGTTATCAAACAAAAAAAAACAGCATTTACAAGATATAATTCCAACCTGTCTCCATTAGGTCTTGTGTACACAATTTCAGTTGCCAGGGATCCCACCGTTAATCATATGACTTTAGGGTCGAGAAGACATATTGTTCTCCTGTTGCACTGAGCTCCTCTCTACCTCCTACCCCCAACCTTGCATTCTAAGTCGAGCTCACACACACACAGACTTCTGGTCGGCAGGCAACAGCATGAGGAGAGTAATGCTACAGACAGATAAGGTCATTATCCAGGGGAGGGGGGACAGCAGATCTAACAGTGTATGTTGTGGCTGAGATGTAGCAGAGCTGAGAGTCTCATTGTGTGTTATATGCATCTCATGGATCTCTTCATCTCTCATTTCTGATCTGTCTAATCTCTCTTTATATGTGTCAGATACTAGAGAATGTTCAGAAGCTAAATGAAAGTGTATAAAAACCTGGACTCATTAGATGGAATCCCGAAGTGTCTGCTTAGAGAGTCCCTGCCCACACTATGGAATGTTACACTGACGAGCCTAGGGGGTGATATGAACTAAAGCAGCAATAAAATTGTAAAGTAAGGGGTTAAAACTTATCGTTATTGTGTAATCATCACTAAGAGATTGAAATTTGAGAATATTCTTTTATGGGCAAATCCCTTTATTATCTGCAAATTTAGAGGGCATAAACCCCACCTGGTCTAAATGAACCAGGTCGGTAATAACAGAGCCCAGCCGGATCGCCAGAACCTTTGGCAATTTTAATATCACAGAGGAGTAAAGAAATTGGCCTACAGGATTTTTTCAGGGTCTTACCCCAGTTTTGGCAATAGTAAAATCATGGCCTTCAACAAGAAGGGGGCAAATGCAGTTTTCTCCTGTAAAAGCTCATGAAATTTAGGTAACAAAGACTCTCCAAACTGTGAACACCTCAACTGAAATTATTGCTATGGTGGCGAGCATGTGCCCTGTAAATAAGTGTTTGCTTTTTGTGCATCATACTCAGTTAATGCAGATATGAAAGTGTTCTGGGGTGGGGTCCTGGACATAGGCCGCTTCTGTCCTACTTACTGTATCCCGCACAGTCCTACTCAGTGCTGCATTATGTTACTTAACAGAGCATATCTCCTTAAACAACATGACCATCCCATGAACTTAGCAGAGATATCCATTCCATATTATGACTGTAGTATTCAGTTATAAAAGTTGGTATACACCCCCAATCAGATGAAGCTGGCAGCAGCGCATATATTGCGCAATCGAACTGTTGAACTGACAGCGGCTGTGCCACACTGTGCTTATTCACAGCGCCAGTTGAATGGGGCGTAGAGGGGGGGGGGGTCGCCCCCCTCATGAATACGGCCGACTGCCAGGGGACCTGTACAAGGATCCGACCTCTTATTTGGTAAGAGGTCGGATAGATTAAAACAAACTTTGTACACAAACATTTTTATAAAAATTTCATACATATAAAACAGGCTGAGGAGAGGATTAGGGGGAACTTATTTGGTGGGGGTATTTTTGGGGGGTGACAGGTCCTCTTTAAGGGTCACTAAGAGTGGGGCATTATCCGGCTGAGGCGAGGAAGATAGGTCACACTGGTAACATAAAGTAACATTCCAACATTACCCAAGGATAGGTCTATACACAAGAGCGTGTGATGAGATGCAGAGTAGCATGAGTACTGACGTGTATCCCTGTCCCACAAGCGTCAAAGATCTCTCAGGCCTAATTCTAGCACGAATCTCCCAAATATAGTGATCCCTGCACCAAACCACCAACCACAGCCAGGAATTTAACCAGACTCAGGTTAGTAATTACTGAAGTCCCCTACCAGTAGTAGTGGAAGCCTCGGAGATCCAGCAGTGAAGGACAGGGCCTGCTGTAGCACATCACAAGAATATGGTGGAGATATATAGATAGCAATAATAAAACACGGTTTATCATACAGTTTACCCTTATACATACAAACCTACCCTCCCCATCCTCTCTGTAATGCAAACAAACAAGTGGGTTGCTGAAAACGAGTACATTCCATGTTAATACTGAAATTTTTCCCACCATGTCAAGGCCTTCACATATTGACTAGATCTGCCGATCTTATGAGACACACTTTGCCAAACCTAACCCCCAAACCCAACAACTTCTAGACAGTGGCATTCGTATGCCAGTATACATCTGTCCTCAGAACCCATGCTAAGACAATGTAACAGTTTTTACTGTGCACGAGCTGCAGTTCAGCTTGAAGACAGGGAGTCCTTGTGTTTCTATATGATGCAAGGCAAGTTTGTGTGCAACCTTATATTGCCCTATAGCACTACCACTAGCTTTTATTTGTCTCCACCCTGCTCAGGTCCCCAATTTAAAGTGCTGGTCTTCCAGAACAACAGACGCTCTTGGTAGTTGGTAGCTTTACTGTAACAGATGAGATTCTAAATAGGGGAACAACGCTATTAACTCAGAATGCCCTAATAAGGCCATTTAAACCTGCCTTGTGCATTTCAGCATGTCTATTGAAGAAGAATGTGATTTATTGTGACTTGTTTATTGTGCCATCTGTTAAATACATGCAGAATACATGTTTAGTAAATCCTAATGGATCATGACATTCAGGTACATTATTCAATGCCTTCTCAAGACTGATGTATTATCATTAGAGGAACCCTAGCAGCGAGTAATAGCCGTGATCCTGCTAAAATGATCAGCTTCATAGAAACCTGAACACAGCAACCAAGTAATTTGAGAGGGTGGACCCAGACTGATGACTGTGTTAGGGCCCATGCACACGAACGTATGGGGGACATATACACGGCCGCATAAATGTCCCCCATAGTTGTCCCAACATGTGCTCACTTTACCGTGCCGTGGCCACAAAAAAGATAGAGCGGGTACACGTTAATGTGCATGGACCCTTATCTCCCCCATAGTTATGTTACCCCTGGGTCCAGCAAGATTTCGCTAATGCAGAATGTGAGACCTGCAGAAGCCTCATCATCCCAAGTGCATGTGCACCAGCCATAATACACAAGAAAGCAGCTTCAGATGCTACCGTATGTCTGGGATCTGCAAGCCTCACTGTTCAGGCTGTGTTCCTCTGTTCAGGCTTGATGCGTGGCCTTAAACGCAAGAGCGAGATCTCGCTGGACCCAGGAATGTAGCTGAAGGGGAAAAGATGAGGGAAGGTGCCGGGCAGTGTAGTCGGGGGCATTGTAAACGCTGTGCAGCTTGAGGTTCTCTGCTAACACTCTCTAAAGCACTCATCTGCTTATTTCTAAAATTAAGTTTTGGCATTGCAGGATGAGCTGGAAAATAAGACAAGAATAGGTGACAAGTGTAGGCTTAGCCCTACGTACAATAGCGGTTTAGATTTGTAAATCTCATAGTGATGGATTCCCTTTAAGTAATTGCCTCTTCATGTCTCCCAATGGGACAAAGAAAAGGGAAGATAAATGCTAGATGTTATTATTTCTTCAAATAGTCCACCCATCAAAAATTATATGTGGTGCTGCTGCAGTCATAATGATTGATCCTGGCCAATCCATGAAATAATCAGTTAAAAAAAACCTTAAGCCTGCTGGTTTTACCATGTTTTCCTACTTCCCAACAATACGCAAAATATGCAAAAGAAAACAAGCACTATGCTGATGGGAAGATTTAAAAAGTTTTTGGCTCCCAGAGCAAGCAACACAAATGTTTCCTACACAGTTTTGGCTGACCAAAATTATATTATTATTATGTAATATTTTAGGTTATTTAGGCTCTTTAAGGCATAGGAGGTCTTAAAATTACTAATGGAGTTAGAAGACCCTCCATCATCTTATGTAAAATATTAGACTTTTATCCTTCCATTCATGTTCTGAGTCGGCTGCCTGTTGACAAAGGTTTCAGTCTTGGCAGCACGATTGACAGGTCTTTCCATACACATAAATAGGGAGGGACCTGTCAGTCAAGACCAGCCATGCAAGGAAAACCCGGAGCATAGCAAGGTAAAATGTATTCTATGTAAAGAAGGAGCCTGTCAGTAATTATTTATGCTGGTTGTTAGGACAGTAAAATACTGTCAGGTTCCATTTAAGCTAAACTCTCTCTTTTATCGATTCTTTAAAAAAGATCATTAGCGGTTTCCTATAATATGATTACAAATGACCCATCAAAATTGTATTAACAAATCTACTGTAATGGTTAATTATAGATTATATATATATACAGTTACCCGCCAACACAGGAAAACTTAGGACATCTATATTGGTTAAAGTGACTGCAGTTGGGACAATGTGCTGTGGTATTATTTAGATTTCTTGTATTGCTATTTATAATTCTGACCTCGGAAAGAATGCCTCATAGATTTGAAAACATTCTAAATTTAGATACCAAAATACACAGTTCAGATTCTGACAGCGCTCAGATGATGGATGCGTTTTTATCATGGAAAATGTGAACTCAAAAGATTAGATTGATTACAATCTACCTATCTTAATGAAATCTTTTTTTCCAGGCTCATGAAGGAAATTAAAATCACAAATCTGTTATTGCCAGTTTATGCGTACTGTTAACCAATAGGACTCCTAACAATATTCATATTGCAACCTTCTTACTGTGCAGTATTTCTTATTTAGCGCCACTATAAAAAAATTATTTGTAACTAGTACAAAAACACTTTGCAGTAAATAAAAAAATAATGGGATCTGTTTTGTTTTCACTGATGTGTGAAAAATTGACAACACAAGGACAGGATCAGGTTAAATCACAAAAAGTGCTTTAATCCACCAAAATGCCATGCACTTTTTGGGATTTCACCTGATCCTGTGTTGTGCTGCAGTCCTTTTACTATTATCCTGATTTTTAATGGATCAGTTATACTTGACACAAAGAACAGAAGGAACTTTATATAATGGTATCCGTCAGGATCAAGGAGACTATTTAATAGAATTACTCACCTGTATTGATATGAATAAAGCACTTGGAACGTAAAAAAAACGTAAAGAGTAACTGTAAATGTTTTTTTTTCACAAATCAGTAGCTATTGGGATGTAAACAACTTTGCCTGTTATCTGACCTATATTCAGTAGTTTCTTTGCCATAGCCCTCAGATTACCTCATTGCTGCATTGGCTGCTTCATTTACAAGTGCTGATAAGTCCTATGAGACCGTATCTCGTTTACACTTTGTTTCTCAGACGATTTCATGGGAGTAGAGGAGCTGCTGCTCCCTGCTCACAGGGGAGGAGTTCATGTGTCAGTGAATGTAGAGGAGCTGGATGTGTACAGAACAGTGAATGCAGATGTCTCCTGCACAGAATAGTGAGGTACAAGATCTCCCTGTTCCATATCAGTCCCTCCATCCTAGTCTGTGATGCTACAGAACTTTATCTCTCTTTACTCTGCTTTTCTCGCTGCACACTTCTCCCACCTCGTCATTGGCAGTATCAGTTCTGTGCAGATAAACTATTAACCCTTAGTGCTCACACAGCACAGGCATAGACTTCATGAACTAATGATTTCTACCACTTATTACATGTTCCCTGCTCCTCCATGTGATGGAAGCTGCCAGGCTGTCACCAAATACATACTGTATATGCACTGTGTAGTGTTCAGTGGATTTACTTGTGGGAACTATATGGATTTAATGCTAAATTACTCTATGCTGAGAGATAACACAAGGCATAATGGAATCTGTGGGCAAGCTAGCTGGCTTCAGCCTGAGGGCATAGACTGACAGATATTATTCTCCACCCACTTCACCTCTGGTGATAAAGATTTTTGTCAAACACTTTCAGAATAGAAAATGCCATAACTTTGGAAAAAAAAGGACAAGCAGCACAAAATATGCTTCATTCTGTTTGCTTACAAAGGGGGAATCACATATAATAATTTGGTAAAATCACTATAACTTTACAATTACATTTTAATATATATTTGCTGCATGTCCTAAATTGTGTATCTTCACTCTAATCAACTCACTCCAGCCCTTTCCTATCTCTAGACTTCTATGTGATCTATGTAGTCTGCCTTACTCTCTTTCTCTACCAAGATGGATTATAGAAGACATTTGTGAGTGAACACCATTTTAGAAAAAGGGAGGCATAGCAGACGGCTGCATTAGTTGAGAAATGAGCATTTATTTTTCTTGGTAGAAAAAATTGTTTCTTATCTTTTTTGTAATATTGAGATTTGCAAACTTTGTTGAAATGGCAGTCCTGGATTCTGCAGGGTATATAAATAGCTTTGTTGCTGTTTCATTACAGTTTGCAAATATTGTATTACAACAAGACAGACTATTACACATCCTGCTATGTACAGCATGCCCCGGTTGAACACACATCAGTTGTACAATTTCTATACTAAACCCATGGTGTACAGGACACACAATTCCCATGATTTGTAAGGCTACAAAGAATATGATGATTTATTATTATTATTATTATTTCCTCCAAGTTTGAAGGAAATTTACCTATTTTCCTACAGCCTACCTGAGCGCTTTTCTCCTTTCCTGTGAGTCTGGAGAGACATACGCTTTCATCTCATCTGCAGCTCGTTGTATCTGGACTTCAGCAATCTAACAAAGAATAGAGAATCACTATTTCTGTCCAAAACCACAAAGAGAGTTATGGAATAAATCTGGATAATCAAACCTTTTTCATCAAGTTGATGTAATGATACTGAGTCTCAGCTTGGCTACACTCTTCCTGAAGCCCTCGGACTTCCTGAGTAACAACAGAAATAATTATAGAATTATTTTTTCTTAAAAATAGAACATGCAATAAAAAACATATCACCAAAATTAGAAAGCCAAAACATATATGACATATTTCTCCGAGTACAACTTAAAGGGGTGCTATATTACAGTAAGATGCTGGTGGTTCAATCAGTTCAGAGGCCAAATTCCTAATGTAAACCAATTCTCATACAAATCATGGGGCATGCCGGAGCAAGTGGAGGAGTTGTTGAACTTCATACCCCTGATATTTTGACTGGGAAGCTGTACTGCTTTTTTTAACCCTTCAAGGCAGAGGAGGTGACTTCCTAATACACAACCCATCATGACAGATAGGTCACTTTACTAAAGAAGGACGGTAAATAAAGTAAAATTAAAGGGAAACTCTCAAAAGAAATTGGTCTAATAAGCCATTTCCAGTATGTTGTCAAGCAGTTAAACAGCTTCTAGATTGTCCAGCTTTCATGGTCCAGTGTGGTGGCATTATCCAGAAAATCAACTTTGAAGTGAGATGTTAATTGGTTGTATAAAGTCAAGGAGGTGGTAGGAAATCAACCAGTTAAAAAAACATAAAAAACCTATTAATACTTACCCCCACTCCTCTTCCCCTTGGGCAGTACTGCACAACACTGGTTAATATGTATTTTTACCAAAATACAGTACATTTTTGTTATTATATAACCTCTCTAATAGTGAAATGTAACATGGAGATTAGAGACACTAAACCAAAGGTCTACAAGGACCTGTAGTTGGTTTAGTGTCCCAAATCGGCCATCAAAGTTCCTCTTTATGAGAGTCCATTATAACAGCAATGGGGCAGATTTATCAAGCTGTCTGAAAGTCAGAATATTTCTAGTTGGTAAAATGAAAGCTGAGCTGTGATTGGTCAACTAGAAATATTCTGACTTTCAGACAGCTTGATAAATCTGCCTAACCGGTAACGGGTTGGACCCCCTTTTGCCTTCAGAACTGCCTCAATTCTTCGTGGCATAGATTCAACAAGGTGCTGGAAGCATTCCTCAGAGATTTTGGTCCATATTGACATGATGGCATCACACAGTTGCCGCAGATTTGTCGGCTGCACATCTATGATGCGAATCTCCCGTTCCACCACATCCCAAAGATGCTCTATTGGATTGAGATCTGGTGACCGTGGAGGCCATTTGAGTACAGTGAACTCATTGTCATGTTCAAGAAACCAGTCTGAGATGATTCCAGCTTTATGACATGGCGCATTATCCTGCTGAAAGTAGCCATCAGATGTTGGGTACATTGTGGTCATAAAGGGATGGACATGGTCAGCAACAATACTCAGGTATGCTGTGGCGTTGCAACGATGTTCAATTGGTACCAAGGGGCCCAAAGAGTGCCAAGAAAATATTCCCCACACCATGACACCACCACCACCAGCCTGAACCGTTGATACAAGGCAGGATGGATCCATGCTTTCATGTTGTTGACGCCAAATTCTGACTGCACTGAGTTGCCGCCATGTGATTGGCTGATTAGAAATTAAGTGTTAGCGAGCAGTTGGACAGGTGTACCTAATAAAGTGGCCGGTGAGTGTATGTGCAACAATTTCTTTGCTATCCTTCTCAGAATAGTCTGGCTCTTGCACTAGCTTGTCCCTTGGCTGTGGTGATTACTCTTATGACCTGTGAAAAAAATATAGGGGCCCATTTACTAAGGTCCCACGGCCGCATTTGCGTTGGGTTTTCCAACTTTTCGGGAATCGTGCCACCGGGACAGGGACTTAGAAGGGGATCGTTTCGCTGGCGACGAGATTTTAGCGCAATCCATGCAACACAAATCGGGGGGCGGGCCGCCGGACGATCCAACAAATTCGGACAAACCGCAGGATTTAACTTCAAAATTGTGTCGCAAGCCAAGCACATACAAGCAGCGGGAAGAAGATGGTGAACTCTGTCGGACCTGAGCGGGGAAGCGACATATGCAGGATTTCAGGCGCACGATCACAGTGAATCGCGGCTGCTGTACATTCTCGTCGGGGAACGAACCTCGGGAAACGCACATGGTAAGTAAATGTGCCCCATAGACTAAAATAGGGAAAGAGCTGTTGCTCTCTGCACATGGAAGGAGGGAGGAGGAGGTCATGTGCCTCTGTTCTCTATATTTAGCAGAAAGAAGTGTAGGTCACCTCAATTTAACTTAGCTTCAGGGCAGATACAGAAAGAGGGTAGTCTCTGCACAGTTCACGACTGGTTAGAAAGATATCTTCAGAACAGAAATCCCAAAACTCTGGAAAAGGGGTGAGGAGCAAAATATGGGCAGCTTTCTGTTTGTTTTTAAAGGGGGAATAACATAACAATTTGGTGAAAATGATCAGAAATGGGAATTACACTTTAAGTATTCATCCATAACCTGGAAAAAAACATATTTATTATCCTTGTGATTTGGATACTTAGCAATCATCTGAATCCTGCATCACCAATTTGTTCACATACATAAATACAGTCTTCCAGATAATCATCCAAGGTGTTTCATACAGGTTAAAGAAAATGATACCTGCTCTAATTTGGAGCAGTTACTCTCCAGGCCAGCCGCGCAGCTGTCATATTGTGCTTTCTTTTCATCATACTCCTGGGTCAGCTCCTAATGTGAAAAGGGCAGAGATTCATGTCAGCACGCACTATGATACCTCAGCACATGGCACAGAGAAATGTAAATTCCTGTCAGTCAGCAGCTTGAGCCTGTCGTCCTGGCACACACTGTGTTGCTTTCTTAAACTGAGCGGATGCAAATCATTCCACTTTCACACATAGCGGGGGAGTATGCATGATACTTTAGACAGACACATGGCTTGTAAACCAAGCTGTTCTGAGCCAATCAGTAAGTGACCGGTTGCGAGCCACCAAAGATGGCTGTCCTCAAGTCTTAAAGAGTAGTAAAATGATCATGTTAAAGTAAAATAATATAGTAAGTAGCCGATCTGTTAATACAGGTAGTCCCTCTTGATATGGTAATCTACTGCACTCTAGTTCCAGTCTGCAATGATCAGCTCTTACAGATATCAAAGGTGTTTTCAATGTAACTTTATTAATCCTTGTTCTTATGACAGCCCAAAATTGAGACCAAAATTTTTTTGTCTGGAGAGGGGCGCTTAACACCTGGATTAACACAAAATATAACCGTTCCGACTTTCAGACAAATTCAACTTAAAGGAAACCTACCATGAGGAATCTACTATCAGAAGTAGATCTGATTGTAGATTCCTCCCTCCTGCCTCCACCCTAATCTGTAACCACATAATACTGGAACCTAACCTAATTTGTTAAAAACTTTATTTTAGTAATATGTAAATTAACTGCAGAGGCTACTGGGGAGTGGTGTAGCCTGGCCGTGCACTGGCAGCTAAGGTCAGTACACACCCCAATAGGATCTACAGTTAATTTACATATTACTAAAATATAGTTTCTAACAAGTTAGGTTAGGTTCCAGGATTATTAAATTACAGATTTGGGCAAAGTCAGGCAGGAGGAATCTGCCATCAGATCTTTGGATAGTAGATTTCACCTGGTAGGTTTCCTTTAAGAACAAACCTACAAGACCAATCTTGTACATAATCTGGGGACTACCTGGGTACATACAAATGTACATTTACCACAATATACAGTATAACAGGATGTACTACACTGCCATATGGTTATCAAGTACATTTATGAGTAGTGAAAGCTGTTTTCCATTACGTCACGACATAATAACATTAGATCAACATATAACTATGTCATTTTAGTAATATAAGTGTAGGATTCAACACCAATGGAATAGCAAAGCAAACTGCAGCAACTAATATTTGCTAATAATTGACTTGATTTTCTTGGGGTGTTTCTTTGAATTAGTCCTGACTATATTAAGAAGTGATTAACAAGATTAGAGATAACATGTAAATTTATGCACAACCCCTTTAAAGGAAACCTACCACTTGTAGTGGCAGGTTTCCGATGGCAATATCGGGCACCAGCTCAGGGTGAGCTGGTGCCGGAGCTTATTTTAGTTAGTGTTTTAAACCGCGGTATCGCGGTTTAAAACACTTTTTAAACGTTGTAGCCGGCGCAGGCAGGTACGCGCTCGGCGCTTACCGTGCACGCGGCTCTCATTCACTTCCTATGTGCAGGCGGTCCCCAAAAATAGACTGAAAACACTCGAGTCAACGAAATGCTCAATGAAATAATTGAGTCAATGAAAAAAAAACCTCTGTACTCACCTTTCCAACCCAACCAAAATCCCCCCCCCCCCTGGTCTTCTTCTATCTTCAGCTCCGGCTCTGTCTTCAGATCACCACGCAGTTCCGTTGCATACACCATGATCTCTGCCACTTGCCGACATCATAGTGTGTGCACCGACATGTATGCAACGGGAACGTGCGGCGAGCCAGAGATGGAGCGAGAGCTGGAGCTAAAGACAGAAGAGGATCTGCGGGGGTGGATGTCTTACAAAGTTTTTTTTAAAGGAAACCTACCACTTGTAGTGGCAGGTTTCCGATGGCAATATCGGGCACCAGCTCAGGGTGAGCTGGTGCCGGAGCTTATTTTAGTTAGTGTTTTAAACCGCGGTATCGCGGTTTAAAACACTTTTTAAACGTTGTAGCCGGCGCAGGCAGGTACGCGCTCGGCGCTTACCGTGCACGCAGCTACATAGGAAGTGAATGAGAGCCATAAATGAAGATTTAATCAAAAGCGGGAATTGCATGATTAAAATAAACACAAATAGAGCTCCTTCATTATGAACATACCTCAGATGTGCCACTTGGTCCAATATTACAAATGTTCTATTACCAATTAAAAAAAAAAAACTGGTTTTAAAAATGTTTTGTTTAGAGGAAAAAAAGCGACTTGTGAAGGAAAATAAATAACTTTTTGATTGATGATTTTTGATATACGAGTTGAATGACATTATTTCCACATATATAGATACGTAGAATTAATCTACTATATCTAGGACTTTTCTTCACCAATAACGATTTTCCAAAGTATCTACTATCTTTCTTATATTAAAACTGAGTTACAACCATATGGGCGAAAGAAGATGGTTAGTTCAGATGCGTTATGTGTATCACTGCCCTGATAACTGGAGAGTGTATGCCTGGAACTGGGGTGTTGGCCAGTTTGACAAATGGAATAAGTGTGAATAACGTCTCGTGGCCAAACTGATCTTGACAAGTAATTTTATGAACATTTTGGAAATTTCTCTTTGAACAACAGTAATATGAAAAACATATCAGTATTACTCTAGATAAAAAAAAAAGCTGGAAAAATATGGACTCGAGTATAAGCCTGGGAGTGGAAATGCATATCAGTAGTGAGCCAGCCCCCCTGCCCCAGTAGTTAGCAGCCCTACCCTGCCCAGTAGTTAGCCAGCCCCCCTGCCCTGCCCCAGTAGTTAGCCAGCCCCCCTGCCCCGAGAGTTTAGCCAGCCCCCATGCCCCAGAGTTAGCCGCCCCCCGCCCCAGTAGTAGCCAGTCCCCATGCCCCAGTAGTTATAGCCCAGCCCCTGCCCCAGTAGTTAGCCAGCCCCCTGCACAGTAGTTAGCAAGCCCCCTGCCCCACCAGCCCTGCCAGTAGTTAGCAGCCCCCTGCCCCAGTAGTTGCCAGACCCTTGACCCGTACGCCCCATGCCTAGTAGTTAGCAGCAAAGACACCCCTACCCAGTGGTAGCGCCTTGCCCCAGTAGTTAGCCAGCCCCCTGCCCCAGTAGTTAGCCAGCACCCCCAGTCACCCTGCCCCAGTAGTTAGCCAGCCCCTGAGCCAGTAGTTAGCCAGCCCCCTGCCCCAAGTAGTTAGCCAGCCCCCCTGCCCAGTTTGTCAGTCGCCCCCCCTTATCCGCCCCTGCCCCTGTAGTTGCCAGCCCCCTGACCCTGTAAGTAGGCCAGCCCCCTGCCCTGTAGTCTGCCAGCCCCCTGCACCTGTAGTTGCCAGCCCCGCCCCCTGTAGTCTGCCAGCCCTCCCCTAGTCAGCCCTCTGTAGTCCGCCAGCCCCCTGCCCCTGCAGTCAGCCTGCCCCTGCAGTAAGCCTGCCCATGCCCCTGCCAGTCAGCCTGCCCCCTGCCCCTGCGTCAGCCTGGCACCCTGCCCCTGACGTCAGCCTGCCCCCGACCTTGCAGTCAGCTGCCCCCGAACCCGCAGTCAGGCTGCCCGCCAGTCAGCCAGCCCCCGCCACTGCATATTTACTGGTAAAAATCAGCTTACTCTACGAGAACTACTTGAGTTTGAAAGAAATTGGAGACTTCCACAGCAGTTGAGGCAGATGCCAATGGGTCAATGCAGGCAAGGACCAAATTATCCCAGTTTAAAGAGAATCCGGCATATACACATATTATCTATCACTCAGGTGACGTTTCAAGGGTCCCCAGAAATAATAGGAGATAAAACCCCCACTGTATCTAAACATTGCGTGTCCGGTCGTCTATTCAGCTTTGCCACTAAGACTCATAGATAAAGAAAATGATAGAGAATAATAGATGGGACAGTGGGAACTTTGCTGGTACCCCTAGACAAATTAATCAGAAATTGAAGTATTTGACCAATCCAGGCCTGCGGATAGTATACAGCAAGAATTTCCACTCAGTCAATAAATCTAGAGCCAAATGCCAATTTCTCAGAACGACCCACAGATAATTCCATTCCAAGCTATTGAATGCTTTTATACATCCAAGGAAAACAACAACCAGTTGCTGGGTTATCTGGGGTCTGAGATAAAACTTTTGGTCTTCCGTTAAAGGGGTATTCCCACAAGAAGATTCTATAAATATACTCTGCATAACAAAATTGCACATTCTCTAATTAACTGTTATGAACAAAAAAAAAACAGCATTTCCAAGATATAATTCAACCTGTCTCCATTAGGTCTTGTGTACACAATTTCAGTTGCCAGGGATCGACCGTTTCATATGACTTTAGGGTCGAGAAGACATATTGTTCTCCTGTTGCACTGAGACTCCTCTCTACCTCTACCCCAACCTTTGCATTCTAAGTCGAGCTCACACACAACACAGACTTCTGGTCGGCAGGCAACAGCATGAGGAGGAAGTAATGCTACAGACAGATAAGGTCATTATCTAGCGGGAGGGGGGACAGCAGATCTAAACAGGTATGTTGTGGTGATGAGATTTAGCAGAGCTGAGAGTCTCATTGTGTGTTATAGCATCTCATGGATCTCTTATCTCTCATTTCTGATCGTCTAATCTCTCTTTATATGTGTCAGATACTAGAGAATGTTCAGAAGCTAAATGAAAGTGTATAAAACCTGGACTCATTAGATGAATCCCGAAGTGTCTGCTAGAGGTCCCTGCCCACACTATGGAATGTTACACTGACGAGCCTAGGGGGTGATATGAACTAAAGCAGCATAAAAATGTAAAAGTAGAGGGTTTTAAAACTTATCGTTATTGTGGATCATCACTAAGAGATTGAAATTTGAGAATATTCTTTATGGGCAAATCCCTTTATTTATCTGCAAATTTAGAGGGCATAAACCCCACCGGTCTAATGAAAACAGGGCGGTAATAACAGAGCCCAGCCGGATCGCCAGAACCTTGGCAATTTTAATATCACAGAGGAGTGTAAAAGAAATTGGCGCTACAGGATTTTTCAGGGTCTTACCCCAGTTTTGGCAATAGTAAAATCCTGGCTTCAACAAGAAGGGGGCAAATGCAGTTTTCTCCTGTAAAAGCTCATGAAATTTAGGTAACAAAGACTCTCCAAACTGTGAACACATCAACTGAAATTATTGCTATGGTGGCGAGCATGTGCCCTGTAAATAAGTGTTTGCTTTTGGGATCATACTCGTTAAATGCAGATATGAAAGTGTTTGGGGTGCGGGTCCGCTGGACATAGGCCGCTTCTGTCTACTTACTGTATCCCGCACGTCCTACTCAGTGCTGCATTATGTTTACTTAACAGAGCCATATCTCTTAAACACATGACCATCCCATAACTTAGCAGAGATATCCATTCCATATTATGGACTGTAGTATTCAGTATAAAGAGGGATACAACCCCAATCAGATGAAGGCCAGGAAAGGATTCATCTTGCCACAATGGTCTACGCCAGTAGGGCCGAAGGGGCCGAAGATTTAAAGCGGACCTGTACATCCCCAAAAAATACCCCCACTAAATATGTTCCCCATAATCCTCTCCGAGCCCCTTTATTTATTAAATTTTATAAAAATTTTGGTGCAAAGTTTGTTTAATCTATCCGACCTCTTCCAAAATAGAGGTGGATCCTCGTACAGGTCCCTGGCAGTGGGGCGTATTCACGCACTGGGGGGTCCATGGCCCACAAGTCAGCCACTCAGAGGGCCATAGCTGGCACAGAAGCGCATATATTGCGCAACCGAACTGTGAACTGACAGCGGCTGTTCCACGATGGGCTTATTCACAGCGCCAGTTGAATGGGAGTAGGGGGGGGGGGTGGGTTGTAACGGTCGCCCCTCATGAGTATCGGGCACTGCCAGGGGACCTGTACAAGGATCAGACCTCTTATTGGTAAGAGGTCGGGTAGATAAAACAACTTGCACGAAACATTTTTATAAAATAAGAGATTCTAAATAGGGGAACAACGCTATTAATCAGAATGCCCTATATAAGGCCATTTAAACCTGCCTTGTGCATTTCAGCATGTCTATTGTAGAAGAATGTGATTTTGTGAATTGTTTATTGTGCCATCTGTTAAATACATGCACGAATACATGTTTAGTAAATCCTAATGGATCATGACATTCAGGGACATATCAATGCCTTCTCAGACTGATGTATTATCATTAGAGGAACCCTAGCAGCGAGTAGAAGCCGTGATCCTGCTAAAAGATCAGCTTCTAGAAAACCTGAAACACAGCAACCAAGTAATTGAGAGGGTGGACCAGACTGGATGACTGTGTTAGGGCCCATGCACACGAACGTATGGGGACATATACACGGCCGCATTCATAATGTCCCCCATAGTTTCCCAACATGTGGCTACACTTACCGTGCCCAAAAAAGATAGAGCGGGTACACGTTAATGGCATGGACCACCTTATCTCCCCCTAGTTATGTTACCCTGGGTCCAGCAAGATTTGCTATGCAGAATGTGAGACCTGCAGAAGCTCATCATCCCAAGTGCACATGCACCGCCATAATACACAAGAAAGCAGCTCAGATGCTACGTATGTCTGGGATTCTGCAAGCCTCACGTTCAGGCTGTGTTCCTCAGGTTCAGGTGATGCGTGGCCTTAAACGCAAGAGAGAGATCTCGCTGGACCCGGGAATTTGAGATGAAGGGGAAAAAGATGAGGGGAAGGTGCCGGGGCAGTGTAGTCGGGGGGCATTGTGTAAACGCTGTGCAGCTTTGAGGTTCTCTGCTAACACTCTTTAAAGCACTCATCTGCTTATTTCTAAAAATTAAGTTTTGGGCATTGCAGGAGAGCTGGAAAATAAGACAAGAATAGGTGACAAGTGTAGGCTTAGCCCTACGTACAATAGCGGTTTAGATTTGTAAATCTCATAGTGATGGATTCCTTTAAGTAATTGCCTCTTCATGTCTCCCAATGGGACAAAGAAAAGGGAGGAAGATAAATGCTAGATGTTATTATTTCTTCAAATAGTCCACCCATCAAAAATTATATGTGGTGCTGCGCAGTTCATAATGATTGATCTGGCCAATCCATGAAATAATCAGTTAAAAAAAAACCTTAAGCCTGCTGGTTTTACCATGTTTTCCTACTTCCCAACAATACGCAAAATATGCAAAAGAACAAAGCACTATGCTGATGGGAAGATTTAAAAAGTTTTTGGCTCCCAGAGCAAGCAACACAAATGTTCCTACACAGTTTTGGCTGACCAAAATATATTATTATTATGTAATTTTTAGGTTATTTAGGCTCTTTAAGGCATAGGAGGTCTTAAAATTACAATGGAGTTAGAGGACCCTCCATCATCTTATGTAAAATATTAGACTTTTATCCTTCCATTCATGTTCTGAGTCGGCTGCCTGTTGACAAAGGTTTCAGTCTTGGCAGCACGATTGACAGGTCTTTACAACACATAAATAGGGAGGGACCTGTCAGTCAAGACCAGCCATGCAAGGAAACCCGGAGCATAGCAAGGTAAAATGTATTCTATGTAAAGAAGGAGCCTGTCAGTAATATTTATGCTGGTTGTTAGGACAGTAAAATTGTCAGGTTCATTTAAGCTAAACTCTCTCTTTATCGATTCTTTAAAAAAGATCATTAGCGGTTTCCTATAATATGATTACAAATGACCCATCAAAATTGTATTAACAAATCTACTGTAATGGTTAATATAGATTATATATATATACAGTTACCCGCCAACAACAGGAAAACTTAGGACATCTATATTGGTAAAGTGAATGCAGTTGGGACAATGGGCTGTGTGGTATTATTTAGATTTCTTGTATTGCTATTATAATTCTGACCTCGGAAAGAATGCCTCATAGATTTGAAAAATTCTAAATTAGATACCAAAATACACAGTTCAGATTCTGACAGCGCTCAGATGATGGATGCGTTTTTATCATGGAAATGTGAACTCAAAAGATTAGATTGATTACAATCTACCTATCTTAATGAAATCTTTTTTTCCAGGCTCATGAAGGAAATTAAAATCACAAATCTGTTATTGCCAGTTTATGCGTATGTAACCAATAGGACTCAAAATATTCATATTGCAACCTTCTTACTGTGCAGTATTTCTTATTTAGCGCCACTAAAAAAATATTTGTAACTAGTACAAAAACACTTTGCAGTAAATAAAAAAATAATGGGATCTGTTTTGTTTTCACTGATTGTGAAAAATTGACAACACAAGGACAGGATCAGGTTAAATCACAAAAGTGCTTAATCCACCAAAATGCCATGCACTTTTTGGATTTCACCTGATCCTGTGTTGTGCTGCAGTCCTTTTATATTATCCTGATTTTAATGGATCAGTTATACTTGACACAAAGAACAGAAGGAAATTTATATAATGGTATCCGTCAGGATCAAGAGGACTATTTAATAGAATACTCACCTGTATTGATATGAATAAAGCACTTGGAACGTAAAAAAAACGTAAAGAGTAACTGTAAATGTTTTTTTTTCACAAATCAGTAGCTATTGGGATGTAAACAACTTTGCCTGTTATCTGACCTATATTCAGTAGTTTTTTGCCATAGCCCTCAGATTACCTCATTGCTGCATGCTGCTTCATTTACAAGTGCTGATAGTCCTAGTGAGACCGTATCCGTTTACACTTTGTTCTTCAGACGATTCATGGGAGTAGAGGAGGCTGCTCCCTGCTCACAGGGGAGGAGTTCAGTGTGCAGTGAATGTAGAGGAGCTGGATGTGTACAGAACAGTGAATGCAGATGCTCTGCACAGAATAGTGAGGTACAAAGATCTCCCTGTTCCATATCAGTCCCTCCATCCTAGTCTTGATGCTACAGAACTTTATCTCTTCTTTACTCTGCTTTTCTCGCTGCACACTTCTCCCCACCTCGTCATTGGCAGTATCAGTTCTGTGCCAGATAAACTATTAACCCTTAGTGCTCCACACAGCACAGGCATAGACTTCATGAACTAATGATTTCTACCACTTATTACATGTTCCCTGCTCCTCCATGTGATGGAAGCTGCCAGGCTGTCACCAAATACATACTGTATATGCACTGTGTAGTGTTCAGTGGATTTACTTGTGGGAATATAATGATTTAATGCTAAATTACTCTATGCTGAGAGATAAACACAAGGCATATGGAATCTGTGGGCAGCTAGCTGGCTTCAGCCTGAGGGCATAGACTGACAGATATTATTCTCCACCCACTTCACCTTGGTGATAAAGATTTTGTCAAACACTTTCAGAATAGAAAATGCCATAACTTTGGAAAAAAAAAAAAAAGGACAAGAGCACAAAATATGCTTCATTCTGTTTGCTTACAAAGGGGGAACACATATAATAATGTTGTAAAATCACTATAACTTTCAATTACATTTTATATATATTTGCTGCATGTCCTAAATTGTGTATCTTCACTCTAATCAACTCATCCAGCCCTTCCTATCTCTAGACTTCTATGTGATCTATGTAGTCTGCCTTACTCTCTTTCTCTACCAAGATGGATTATAGAAGACATTTGTGAGTGAACACCATTTAGAAAAAAGGGAGGCATAGCAGAGGCTGCATTAGTTGAGAAATGAGCATTTATTTTTCTTGGTAGAAAAAATTGTTCTTATCTTTTTGTAATATTGAGATTTGCAAACTTTGTTGAAATGGCAGTCCTGGATTCTGCAGGGTATTAAATAGCTTTGTGCTGTTTCATTACAGTTTGCAAATATTGTATTACAACAAGACAGACTATACACATCCTGCTATGTACAGCACTGCCCCGGTTGAACACACATCAGTTGTACAATTTCTACTAAACCCATGGTGTACAGGACACACATTCCCATGATTTGTAAGGCTACAAAGAATATGATGATTTATTATTATTATTATTATTTCCCAAGTTGAAGGAAATTTACCTATTTCCTACAGCCTACCTGAGCGCTTTTTCCTTTCCTGTGAGTCTGGAGGAGACATACGCTTTATCACTCATCTGCAGCTCGTTGTATCTGGACTTCAGCAATCTAACAAAGAATAGAGAATCACTATTTCTGTCCAAAACCACAAAGAGAGTTATGGAATAAATCTGGATAATCAAACCTTTTTCATCAAGTTGATGTATGATACTGAGTCTCAGCTTGGCTACACCTTCCTGAAGCCCTCGGACTTCCTGAGTAACAACAGAATATATAGAATTATTTTTTCTTAAAAATAGAACAGCATAAAAAACATATCACCAAAATAGAAAGCCAAAACATATATGACATATTTCTCCGAGTACAACTAAAGGGGTGCTATATTACAGTAAGATGCTGGTGGTTCAATCAGTTCAGAGGCCAAATTCCTAATGTAAACCAATTCTCATACAAATCATGGGGCATGCCGGAGCAAGTGGAGGAGTTGTGAACTTCATACCCCTGATATTTGACTGGGAAGCTGTATGCTTTTTTAACCCTTCAAGGCAGAGGAGGTGACTTCCTAATACACAACCCATCATGACAGATAGGTCACTTTACAAAGAAGGACGGTAAATAAAGTAAAATTAAAGGGAAACTCTCAAAGAAATTGGTCTAATAGCCATTTCCAGTATGTTGTCAAGCAGTTAAACAGCTTCTAGATTGTCCAGCTTTCATGGTCCAGTGTGGTGGCATTATCCAGAAAATCAACTTTGAAGTGAGATGTTAATTGGTTGTATAAAGTCAAGGAGGTGGTAGGAAATCAACCAGTTAAAAAAACATAAAAAACCTATTAATACTTACCCCCAATCCTCTTCCCTTGGCAGTACTGCACAACACTGGTTAATATGTATTTTTACCAAAATACAGTACATTTTTGTTATTATATAACCTCTCTAATAGTGAAATGTAACATGGAGATAGAGACACTAAAACAAAGGTCTACAAGGACCTGTAGTTGGTTTAGTGTCCCAAATGGCCATCAAAGTTCCTCTTATGAGAGTCCATTATAACAGCAATGGGGCAGATTTATCAAGCTGTCTGAAAGTCAGATATTTCTAGTTGGTAAAATGAAAGCTGAGCTGTGATTGGTCAACTAGAAATATTCTGACTTTCAGACAGCTTGATAAATCTGCCTAACCGGTAACGGGTTGGACCCCCTTTTGCCTTAGAACTGCCTCAATTCTTGTGGCATAGATTCAACAAGGTGCTGGAAGCATTCCTCAGAGATTTTGGTCCATATTGACATGATGGATCACACAGTTGCCGCAGATTTGTCGGCTGCACATCTATGATGCGAATCTCCCGTTCCACCACATCCCAAAGATGCTCTATTGGATTGAGATCTGGTGACCGTGGAGGCCATTTGAGTACAGTGAAATCATTGTCATGTTCAAGAAACCAGTTTGAGATGATTCCAGCTTTATGACATGGCGCATTATCTGATGAAAGTAGCCATCAGATGGGTACATTGTGTCATAAAGGGATGGACATGGTCAGCAACAATACTCAGGTATGCTGTGGCGTTGCAAAGATGTTCAATTGGTACCAAGGGCGCCAAAGAGTGCCAAGAAAATATTCCCCACCCATGACACCACCACCACCAGCGTGAACCGTTGATACAAGGCAGGATGGATCCATGCTTTCATGTGGTGACGCCAAATTCTGACTGCACGAGTTGCCGCCATGTGATTGGCTGATTAGAAATTAAGTGTTAGCGAGCAGTTGGACAGGTTGTAATCAATAAAGTGGCCGGTGGAGTGTATGTGCAACAATTTCTTGCTATCCTTCTCAGAATAGTCTGGCTCTTGCACTAGTTGTCCCTTGGCTGTGGTGATTATTCTTATGACCTGTGAAAAAAATATAGGGGCCCATTTACAAGGTCCCACGGCCGCATTTGTTGCGTTGGGTTTTCCAACTTTTCGGGAATCGTGCCACGGGACAGGGACTTAGAAGGGGATCGTTTCGCTGGCGACGAGATTTTAGCGCAATCCAGCAACACAAATCGGGGGGCGGGCCGCCGGACGATCCAACAAATTCGGACAAACCGCAGGATTTAACTTCAAAATTGTGTCGCAAGCCAAGCACATACAAGCAGCGGGAAGAAGATGGTGAACTCTGTCGGACCTGAGGGGGAGGGAAGCGACATATGCAGGATTTCAGGCGCACGATCACAGTGAACGCGGCTGCTGTACATTCTCGTCGGGGAACGAACCTCGGGAAACGCACATGGTAAGAAATGTGCCCCATAGACAAAATAGGGAAAGAGTGTGCTCTCTGCACATGGAAGGAGGGAGGAGGAGGTCAGTGCCTCTGTTCTCTATATTTAGCAGAAAGAAGTGTAGGGTACCTCAATTTAACTTAGCTTCAGGGCAGATACAGAAAAGGGGTAGTCTCTGCACAGTTCACGACTGGTTAGAAAGATATCTTCAGAACAGAAATCCCAAAACTCTGGAAAAGGGGTGAGGAGCAAAATATGGGCAGCTTTGTTGTTTTTTAAAGGGGGGAATAACATAACAATTTGGTGAAAATGATCAGAAATGGGAATACACTTTAAGTATTCATCCATAACCTGGAAAAAAACATATTTATTATCCTTGTGATTTGGATACTTAGCAATCATCTGAATCTGCATCACCAATTTGTTCACCTACATAAATACAGTCTCAGATATCATCCAAGGTGTTTCATACAGGTTAAAAGAAAATGATACCTGCTCTAATTTGGAGCAGTTACTCTCCAGGCCAGCCGCGCAGCTGTCATATGTGCTTTCTTTTCATCATACTCCTGGGTCAGCTCCTAATGTGAAAAGGGCAGAGATTCATGTCAGCACGCACTATGATACCTCAGCACATGGCACAGAGAAATGTAAATTCCTGTCAGTCAGCAGCTTGAGCCTGTCGTCCTGGCACACACTGTGTTGCTTTTTAAACTGAGCGGATGCAAATCATTCCACTTCACACATAGCGGGGGAGTATGCATGATACTTTAGACAGACACATGGCTTGTAAACCAGCTGTTCTGAGCCACATCAGTAAGTGACCGGTTGCGAGCCCAAAGATGGTGTCCTCAATCTTAAAGAGTAGAAAATGATCATGTTAAAGTAAAATAATATGTAAGTAGCCGATCTGTTAATACAGGTAGTCCCTTTGATATGGTAATCTACTGCACTCTAGTTCCAGTCTGCAATGATCAGCTCTTACAGATATCAAAGGTGTTTTCAATGTAACTTTATTAATCCTTGTTCTTATGACAGCCCAAAATTGAGACCAAAATTTTTTGTCTGGAGAGGGCGCTTAACACCTGGATTAACACAAAATATAACCGTTCCGACTTTCAGACAAATTCAACTTAAAGGAAAACCTACCATGAGGAATCTACTATCAGAAGTAGATCTGATTGTGAGATTCCTCCCTCCTGCCTCCACCTAATCTGTAACCACATAATACTGGAACCTAACCTAATTTGTTAAAAACTTATTTTAGTAATATGTAAATAACTGCAGAGGCTACTGGGGAGTGGTGTAGCCTGGCCGTGCACTGGCAGCTAGGTCAGTACACACCCCAATAGGATCTACAGTTAATTTACATATACTAAAATATAGTTTCTAACAAGTTAGGTTAGGTTCCAGGATTATTAAATTACAGATTTGGGCAAAGTCAGGCAGGAGGAATCTGCCATCAGATCTTTGGATAGTGATTTTCACCTGGTAGGTTTCCTTTAAGACAAACCTACAAGACCAATCTTGTACATAATCTGGGGACTACCTGGTACATACAAATGTACATTTACCACAAATACAGTATAACAGGATTTACTACAGCCATATGGTTACAAGTACATTTATGAGTAGTGAAAGCTGTTTTCCATACGTCACGACATAATAAACATTAGATCAACATATAAACTATGTCATTTTTGTAATATAAGTGTAGGATTCAACACCAATGGAATAGCAAAGCAAACTGCAGCAACTAATATTTGCTAATAATTGACTTGATTTTCTTGGGGTTTTCTTTGAATTAGTCCCGACTATATTAAGAAGTGATTAACAAGATTAGAGGGATAACATGTAAATTTATGCACCCCCTTAAAGGAACCTACCACTGTAGTGGCAGGTTTCCGATGGCAATATCGGGCACCAGCTCAGGGTGAGCTGGTGCCGGAGCTTATTTTAGTTAGTGTTTTAAACCGCGGGATCGCGGTTTAAAACACTTTTAAACGTTGTAGCCGGCGCAGGCAGGTACGCGCTCGGCGCTTACCGTGCACGCGGCTACATAGGAAGTGAAGAGAGCGCGTGCACGGTAAGCGCCGAGCGCGTACCTGCCTGCGCGGCTACAACGTTTAAAAAGTGTTTTAAACCGCGATACCGCGGTTTAAAACACTAACTAAAATAAGCCCGGCACCAGCTCACCGAGCTGGTGCCCGATATTGCCATCGGAAACCTGCCACTAAGTGGTAGGTTTCCTTTAAGTGTTTTTTTCCCATCATAATCTGGACAGCAGATATTGGAAAATGCAGATCCCCTGGAATAATCTAATTTAATAATAATAATCTTTAGTTATATAGCGCCATGATATTCCATTGCACTTTACAAATCACAGGGGACATTTACTAATTATATACTAATAAAATTAAATTACAGAGTACAAAATAGTAGATATGGAACAATAGGAGTGAGGGCCCTTCTTGCAAGAGCTTAGTTTCCATGAGTTTGGCCACATGAAATAACATATTTAGGGGAATGTTTGTGGGTGACTGCATAACAAGAGATGTTCCTGTGATGTCTTCCATTTTCACTTTCTGCAATGTAAGGACTAAACCATCTCGGTGCCGCAACACAGCACTGAATACAATATAATTATCTTGATTAATGCCTGAAACTGAACCAAACTTAAAATTCATTTAATACAAACATTTGTGGTGACATTATAGTATGTATAATCAGTAGTGTAACAACTGATTATAAAAGTAGTTGGTCAGACCCATGTTATGCGGAGATTCACAGTCAGACTGGGCTAATTTTGAAGAATACCATATAATTGTATGAAACCAGCTTAAATGGCCACTCTAAGTTGTTTTGCAGTTTTTGCAGCATTCGTTAAATTACAGTATATATTTCAGTATAAGCCAAGTTTTTCAGCACAAAAAATGTGACAAAAAAAAAAAAAGTGCACTCACCTTCTGACGCCCCTGGCAGGTTCTCTTCTATCCATGGCAGCTCCATGTTCCTGCGCGGTCCGTCACAGGCATTGTGACGCCAGCCGCACGCTGACATTCTAGTGTGTGCGCCCACATCGGCACACACTAGGTTGTCAGCGAGCGGCTGACGTCGCGGTGCCTGCGTCAGACTGAGCAGGGATAAGGAGCTGATGCCTGAGCCGCAGAGGATAGAAGAGGACCTGCTAGGGAGGGGGGTGTCAGAAATTGAGTACACTTTTGTTTTTTTTTCCTACAGGCATTATATAGGGGGCAGGGGCTGCAGGCTATATACTGGAGGGAAGGGGAGCTGCAGGCTATATACTTGGAGGCAGGGGCAGGCAGGCTCTATACTACAGGGGGCAGACAGCAGGCTCTATACTACAGGGGGCAGACAGCAGGCTTATATACAGGGGGCAGACAGCAGGCTCTATACTACAGGGGGCAGACAGCAGGCTCTATACTACAGGGGGCAGACAGCAGGCTCTATACTACAGGGGGCAGACAGCAGGCTCTATACTACAGGGGGGAGACAGCGGCTCTATACTACAGGGGGCAGACGCAGGCTCTTACATACAGGGGGCAGACAGCAAGGCTCTATACTAAAGGGGCAGACAGCAGGCCTATCATACTAAGGGGGCAGACAGCAGGCTCTATACTACAGGGGGCAGACAGCAGGCTCTATACTACAGGGGGCAAGCAAGCTCTATACTACAGGGGGCAAGCAAGCTCTATACTACAGGGGCAAGCAGGTTCTATACTACAGGGGCAAGCAGGCTCTATAATACAGGGGGCAAGTAGGCTCTATAGTACAGGGGGCAAGCAGGCATATACTACAGGGGGCTGTCAGGCTATATACTACAGGGGGCAGGCAGGCTATATTTTACAGGGGCTGGCTATATACTACAGGGGCTGTCAGGTTATATACAGGGGGAGGCTGGCAAGTTTTGTGTTAAAATTAGGGGTCTCGACTTATACTTGGGTCGGCTTATACTCAAGTATATACGGTAGTTCTTTTTAAAAAAGCAGGAAACCACTTTGGTTTCATGCAAGAAATGCTACCCCAAATTAAAGGATGTGTCCTTATTGTGTAGTGCTACAAACCTGGCATTGCTGGCGTAAAGGCCGGAGCTCTTTTATAACTGGAGCCAATGCAGATTTTTTAGCTTCAATCATGGAGTTTAACTTCTTTACCTAAAGTAAACAAATAATAAACTGAAAGGGTCAATACATTTTCATTAAACTAATATGTATTGAAATTATTAATTCACACTGTCCCTTACACCTAAAATTTTTCAATCTATATGAGAACACATAACTAAGCAATTATGAAGATAGTCCTAAATAAAGATCTTCAAAATCGTGTCTACAGCTCAACTGCAAATTTTACTGAGTTTTAGTAACAGACTACAAAGAAATAAGGTTATCAGACTCTTTTCCCATAACTTTTCTTTTTGAGAACAATGATAGCAAAATATAGCAAAAGAGGAGGCAAATTAAAAAGTGTAACACATAACTGACCTACGGTATGAATATATTTTATATGTATTTATTATTATTGTGTTCTTTCAAAATATAAAAAATTATTTTAATGCAATGATCCCAGTCCAAGGGATATTTCAATGTGCATTTTTTTATAATTGAATGCTCCGTTTTCAGTCTATGAAGGAAATGTAATAAGTAAAAGACAGAATCTACCATCAAAATCAAGCACAATAAACCAGAGACACTGCATCCTAGACAATACATTTTTTGTCACTCAACAGTCAGACAACAATATTTACCATGTTTGACATGTCGTCTAGTGTTCGTCCCTTTATTTCATCCACCTCGCTCTTTAAGGCAGACACTCTCTCCAGTTCTTCTTGAGTGTCGCTGTACCCAGATATTCCTCTTTTCTGTTCAATGGTTTGCTAAAAAGAAGAATTATAAAGGTCAAATACATTTTGCAAACAACAGTATACAGTGTATATTTTACATGTGCTTGTGTATGTTAGAGATATTTTAAATGTCAAGGGTTCATCCCAAGACAACTTACAAAAGCAAGTTAGGTGGGGGAATGACTGCTTGGACCTTACAGTTGTCGAGACTAAGGGACATAAGGAACAACCCATTAAAGGGAGTTTCGTGAACCTTGATCTACTGAAGAACTATCCATTGGAGAGGTGATTGATTGGAGGGTGTGTAACATCCTGCACCCCTTACGATTAGTTGTTACACTGAGTTTAAAGAACACACCTCCTCCATCCATTGCAGTGGTTGCACTTACATTTTTTCCAGAAAACTAAAAATACTCCTCTTAACATTTTGCAGAGTATTTTTAGCCGAGGAGGAATATGAAATTTTCAGTAAGACAAATAAATAACTCATAGGTTTATATTATGTTAATAGATGGTTATTTATGCAAGACAATTACTGCAGTCAGATAATTATAGTAATCTCACATCATGCATTAGGAGTGCTCAACCTTTTCTCGTCTTCTCAAAAAAGGACAACCTACAGATTATGGAAGATGCTGCCGACTCCCAAGACCTGTCTAAGGCTGATGCCACAGACCCCCCTAGATCATTCAAGTGTTTTTTACTTATATAGAAACTGTCACCACATTTTTGCTTATACAACTAGTGACTGGTTCCCATAGAGTCCTATTAACTAACTGACACGATTCTTTTAGCCAAAAATTTTTCCCTATATCCTCATAAATCAACTTTATCTTATATTTCCCGGCATCAGAGGGAATGTGTGTCCTTCTCCGCCACTCCTATTTACTCCTATCATCACACCACTCCTATCTACTCCTATCATCACATCTTCTTTAGCCTCCTAACATTAGCAAACTGAACACCATGCATATATCTGATCACATGAAACCACAGAAGCCTGCATTGACTTATCCTCCATGGAGGCTGCTGTGATCTCATATGATCAGATACATACATGAGGTAGATGTTGCAAAACGACCAGAACCTTAGATGATGTCATCTTAGTCATGTGGCTTTAAGTGCCCAATGAAAGATCTCTTCATACAGCAGCCTGTCAAGCAGGAACAAGGAGGCAGGGCAATGCAAGTACATTTTAATAACATGTAATAAATAACATGTAATAAATGTTTTTGTAACATTTCTACCATAAAAATCAACCATTTAGACAATGCTATTTAAACATAGTTTTTAAAGAAGTCTTTATTTTGGGTGTGTTAATTTGCATGATTGGTTCTGTATAGTTTTTACTTTTTTAATAGAAATGTTTTTTTTATTAAAAATGTTTTATCTGGAGCTCTAGCTAGCAGGGAACACATTATATGTTTGTTCTCTGCTGTTCTTTTATACAGATCATATATAACAGTGCTCTAATGGGAACAGCCCATAGGATCACTGTTATCAGTGATTTGTATACACAGACGTGCAGAAAGAATGCACATGGCATGATACCCCCTTCTGGGAATCTCTGCGATGTCATCAGTGGCATCACATGATCTCTGCAGGCACGCTGCTCAGTAGAAGTGCTGTATTTGGGGCCTGCTGTGACATGGGACTAATTCTATGTGATAGAATTAACAAAAACACAGGGGCACCATATAATAATAATTCTTCATTTATATAGAGCACACAGATTACGCAGCACTGCACATTTTTCCAAATCGGTCCCTTTCCCCAATGAGGCTCACAATCTAATTAACCTACCAGTATGTTTTGGAGTGTGGGAGGAAACCAGAGTACCCGGAGGAAACCCACACAAACACAGAGAGAACATACAAACTCTTTGCATATGTTGACCTGGGTGGGACTTGAAACCAGGACTCCAGCTCTGCAAGGCAGCAGTGCTAACCACTGAGCCACCGTGCCGCCCTACCCACCATTTTCTCAACTGGGTTTGTTACGACTAGAGGGTCACCCATTTGAGAATAAAGAACCTAATTAGCATATTGGTTATTGAGAATTCCATGAAATTATGCATTGCCTTACGGCCCGAGTAAAAAAAAATGGTGCATTTTAAAAAGTACTACAAGTAGTCTTATTCTACACTGGTTCAAACATAGAAAGTTTTAGTGAATCTTCCCCATTATTTCTGTATTTTATGCAGCTATGTACACATACATTAAAAAATTCTTTATATTTATATGCACATAGTTTGGGCCAGTTCACATTTCTGTTAGGACTTCAGGTTATTTCCTTCAGTTATTTTGAACTAAAAACCTCTGTTTAGTCACAGGAAAGATGTGCACCTGCTGTGATCTGGCCCTAAGTAGTCACACTACTGGCAAAATATTGTCATTGAAACACTAAGGAGATTTGCCAGGTGGGATTTTATTGCTAGATCACTATCCACAATGGCTCTTTTAACAAGTGACATAATTTACAAATAAGGTTTTCAAGAAACATTACTAAAAAATTTCTAAAAATTACTAAAAATTTCCTGGGATTAATACAGAAATGCTTCTATCGTTGTAGTCAAAATATGCTTCCACTCTAAAAATAGTAACAAATATAGTTACTAGTGGTTGACACACAAGCCTTTTTTTCTGGATTCTGTATTTTAATGGCCATGGGAAATCCTCTGACTGGAGCTCAGAATTAGAAGTTATGTTTGGCTTCTTGACAACTCTGGAGTGATGTACTTTGTCTAACCCATTCCACACGTTACCAAGTAATCGTGATCCATGTAAATTGTCTTTGACATATTCCAGGGTCTCTCTTATACTAAGAGCCAATTGCTTTGCAAATTTTTAAAGTTGTCTAAAGTTGGCATACTTTAGCAGTGCTATGTATCTTTCTAAATTTGCGATTGTGATACAGGTTTGTTTTTTTTCTTTGTCTCTGATTTGTGGTTTGTTTTGTTTTTGTGCAACTTTTTAGGTTGCATGTATGGAACCAAGCATGGGGTCAGCTGTACTTCAATGTACCTAAAAAGTCTCTAATTTGTTCTACAAAAATTTTCAGAACAAACAAAAAAAAACATCTGTCTTGGAAAGATACATTTAGGAACACTAAAACAGGCACAACCACAGGCTAACTTCTTAAAACGCAGGCGTAGTTGCAAACATGCAAGCAAAAAAAAGAAGAGAAAAAACTGATGCAAAATAAAGATGCATTCCTCCTATGAATAGTAGCCATGTGAAATAAAAATACCTTAGTAATGAAACCTTTATCAGAAACCATCTGCACAATTAAATAATTAATTTTGCAATTTATGCCTATTTTGGCCGTAATAGCTAATGAGCATGGCCTTGTTTGCGCACACAGCATCATTTCACATATTTCCTTTCTGCCCAGTGAATAATGTTTTAAGAGCTCTATAGTAGCCAGAAATGCTATACAGGATCTATTTTAACATCATGGGTCTAATTTTATAATCAACAATGATGGCAAAATGTGAAGTTCAGCCCAACCTATTAGATGTGTGATCAGGGAAGCCTCGGTTCACATTGGTGTTACATAATATTACTTTACCATTGTTTCAATATATACAACTAATATGTGTAATATATCTCCAGTTTCCAAGCAAATTCAAGTTAATTACCATAATAATATCTTTAATGGTGTTTACTAGCAATTTTGACCATATAAAGCTACAGACAGTGGTAAGTGGGATCCCTGGGCATAAATGTAATACTTGTAGTACCCTTTTCTGTTTTGCTAGCAGCAACAAGACTGTGAACAATTAATTTATACTCCAGGGTTGTAGATAGACTTGTGGGAGCTCTGAGGCAGTCTCCTGTAACTACTGTGTACTTGGACCTCAGCATTCAAACTGCTCCCCAGCTCCTTCCCTTTGTGTAATATCCAACCAGAAACCTGCTGCTGCTCTTACTCAAAAAGATGAATAGGGCTGTGATGTATCATGCAGAAGTGCACCAAGTACAGCTACCATCCTGGAATATAAATGTGTTTTTCACAGTCCTGCTGCTAAAAACAGCACATAATGGTGTGATCCGACAGCTCTACCAGTCCTATACCTAACACTGTCTGCAGCTTTGTACTTTGTTTGCCTGAAAATAAGACACTTTCGTTGGACATCCCGACGATTTCCGTTTTGCGCTGCTGGGACAGGGATTTAAAAGGGGTTTTTGGTGCATGCAATCGGATTTTGGCACAATCGTGCCAGCTTTCATGCGACATAAAACCGGGGGGGCGGGCTGTCGGACGATCTCACGGATTCGGACAAACCACGGGATTTAACTTAAAAATACACACACAAAATACATACACCTGGAAGAAGGTGGTGAACTCCGGCGCACCTAAGCAGGGAGGTGACACATGCAGGATATCGGGGGCGCACGATCTTCAGGAATCATGGCAGAGTTCATCCTCGTCGGACAGTCCGGATCGGGGATCGCGCAGGGACCAGGTAAGTAAATGTGCCACAGTGTCTTATACAGGTGGTTCCCTACTGAAGGACACCTGACTTACAGACGAGCCCTGGTTACAGATGGACCCTTCTGCCCACTGTGAAGCTCTCTGGATGCTTTACTTTAGTCCCATGCAGCAATGATCAGCTGTAAGGTGTCTGTAATTAAGTTTTATTGATAATCCTTGTTTCCATTACAGCAAGAAATTTAGAAACTCCAATTGTCAAAAAAAAAAATTGTCTGCAGCAAAAATGATAAAATATACAGTTCTGACTTTCATACAAGTTCAACTTAAGAACAAACCTATGGAACCTATGTTATATGTAACCCAGGGACTGCATTAATTTTGCTCCTAAAGAGGCACCAGGTCTTATTTTCAGGGATTGTCTTCCATGACCAAGAATTCACATTTATTGTTGAACAAAAAAATATATTCCGGCGTATAAGACGACCCCCCTACTTTCCTGTTAAAATATAGAGTATAAGATATATTCGCAGTATAAGACTACCCCTTTTCCAACGCATACAAAACACCGGTAAAAATTAAAAAAAAAAAAAACAGATTTGAATTTAACATGGTCCTTTTTTTAATTTAAATTCTTATGACATGCAGGTATATAGCAGGAAAACTGTCGCTCATAAACATAAGGCATACAACAACAACTTTACCATCGTCCATTTTACTGTAAATAAGGAAGAAAGAGGAATCCAGCTTCAACGGAACCCACGTAAGTATAAGAGTCGAAATTTATTCAGAAACTTCTTAAAAAAGTGAAAATCGGCATACAGCAAAACAGCTCAATTGGTATGTATACAGGGTAGTGGGGAGACCAACAATCGCCTACGCGTTTCAGAGATACATCTCCTTAGTCATGGCTAATATGGAAACATAGACGGGAAGTAGATATACTCGTTTGCCCCGATCATGTGATGTGGAACACTGTGATGTCACACCCCACGTGTATGTTTCCATTTGATTGACAACCCTTTCAAATCAGAATGATACATAAAAGCAAACAATTATGATTAAAAATACAAGGCAGGTATTTGTATACACTATGAAACATATTTGATGATGGCATGCAAATAGAAAGTATGAACTAATATTGGTGAATTACGTCTTGCCTCTTATTCAGGCCCTCGGGAACACGTGTCTGCAGTGTGAAGATCCAGAAGGTTTCTCTATTGAGAAGTTTCCTTCTGTGGTTGCCTCCCCTAACAGGACGTGTGACTTTTTCTATAGCGGTAACAGATAACCCTGAGCAGTCGCCCTTGTGGATATTTTGAAAATGCCGGGATACCATAGAAACATTAATGGAATCCTTTTTACCTGCATCTGATATGTGACGACGTATTCTTGTTTTGAGCGAGCATGTTGTGCAACCAACGTATTGCAGATTGCAGAGGGTACAGGTAATAAGATATATAACAAACGTTGTATTGCAATTAATGTACTTGTGTATTTTGTATTTTTGTTGTGTGCGCGCTGATTCAAATTGTTTATTGGGTGCAGAGTGATTACAACACGTACATTTCTTGTGTCCACATTTAAAAAAACCTGTGACCTGAAGCCACCTATCCTGAGACCCGTGCTGGGAGAGAAATAGACTGGGGGATAATTGCATACCAATAGTGGGAGCTCTTCTGGCCACACAATTAATTTTGTTGGGAAGTAAGGACCCCAGATTGTCCTCCATGTGGAGTATAGGAAAATGTTTATTAATGATCTGTGTAATCTCACGAAATTGTAGGCTATATGTGGTAGAAAATGTGATTTGTGACATACATTTGTTGTTAAATCTAGCCTCTATTTTGTCTTTTTCTTCCAATAGCTTCTTTCTGGGGATGTCCTGTACTATTTTATGTGCTCTATCTAGCATCCAGTTGGGATAATCTCTTTGTTTGAGATCTCCTTTCTTTTTATCGATTTTGTTTTTTAGTGTGTTCTCGTCAGTACAATTCCGTTTTATACGGACCATTTCACCCACTGGGATGTTTTTAATGACGTGCTTAGGATGGCATGATTTTGCGTTTAGAGTAGAGTTTAAGGCTACAGTTTTGGTGTAAGGTTCCACTTTAACCCATTCAGTGCTCTTAAGGGTGATATCCAGATAATTTATCTGCTGACTGGACAACTCGTGTGTGAACCTCAGATTCATGCCATTGTTGTTGATGTATTGGGAGAAGTCTCCCACCTCCGACTCAGTTCCCTCCCACACCAGGAGGAGGTCATCAATATAGCGACCATACCACCTGATGTGGGAGAAGAAGGGATTGTCCGAGGTGAAGAGGAACTGTTCTTCCCAAATTGCCATATAGATGTTGGCAAGCAATGGGGAGCATTTGCCCCCCATTGCTGCCCCACACCTCTGTATGTAAAATTCCCCATCAAAAGAAAAATAGTTATTTTGCAACAAAAAACGCACTGCCAAAATAAGAAACTCTTTGGTTGCATTAGAATATGTGCTGAATCTATGAAGAAACGATGTAAGACTGGCTAATGCAATTTCATGATTGAGAGTGGGATATAGTCCCACTACATCACATGTAAGCCAGAAGTATTGTGGTTCCCATTTAAAGCCATCCAGTAACCCGACAATGTGTTTAGTATCTCTGATATAACCTGGTATTGATGTAACCAGGGGTTGTAGAAGGTGATCAATCCACTCCCCAAGTTTCTCTCCGAGTGAGCCAATGCCGGCCACGATTGGTCTGAGGGGTGGAGGGAACACCTCCTTATGTATCTTGGGGAACGAATGAAACAAGGGAACCACAGGAAATTCAACAAATAGATAATCTACAATTTTTTGTGTAATGGCACCCATTGCAAGACCATCCAATAGTAGTCTCTTCAAATTTGATTGTATATCCTTGGTTGGATTGAATTTTAGTTTACCGTAGACCACTGTGTCCGACAATATTTCTTCGGCTTGGCGGACAGAGGTGTGGGGCAGCAATGGGGGGCAAATGCTCCCCATCGCTTGCCAACATCTATATATGCTAGCACCGATCGCGGGTGTTACCGGTAAGCATTTGCTGCAATATGCAGCAAAGACTTACCGGCTATGGAGAGGGATCAGCCCGTGAGCCCTCTCCATGCAGCGCGACCCGACCGCCGCCGTGAATACACGGCGGGCGGGCGCGATTGCCGGCGTATAAGACGACCCCAGACTAGACAGAAGATTTTTCTGTCTTCAAAAGTAGTCTTATACGCCGGAATATACGGTATATTTCCTGTAGTCCTGCCATCACATACGTCAGCATAAGATTCTGAATCAAGAAAGTCTTGTTAATTTTTTTTATTTAAGAACCATTATCTCAAAAACTTCTCTAACATCATTATAGCTCTCCGAACTCTGAATTTCATGCTGAATTTCTTGTGACTCCATTTTTATTTGAATAATTTGCCCTACTCTCTCATGTTTAGCACTTTCCTTTAATTTCCCCTACTAGTAGCTGCTTGTAGCATTTGCAACATGTGTAGTATCTAAATGATCTACTAATGCTTAAGTATTGCATGGGGGAAGCTGTAGCAATGACTGCCGCTAGGTCTTATTTTCAGGGGAGTGCTCATATTTCTAAGCTTGAAAAAAAATTGCACGAGGCCTTATTTTTGGGGTGTGTCTTATTATCAGAAAAACAGGGTATGTCAAAATTCTTGGTAAACATATTGATAACAATTAAAAAAAAATTGTACATAGCAATTCAAAGCTAAGTTACCGTATATACTCGAGTATAAGCCAAGACCCCTAATTTTACCACCAAAAACTGGGAAAACCTATTGACTCGAGTATAAGCCGAGGGTGGGAAATGCATTGGTCACAGCCCCCTCCCCAGTATACAGCCAACCAGCCCCTGTGTATACAGCCACCCCAGGGCCCCCAGCAGTATCCAGCCAGCCCAGCCTGCCCCCAGTTAGTATACAGCTGCCCGTAAGCACCGCCCCGGTAGTACACAGCCACCAGCCACCGGTAGACACGCAACCAGCCCCGTAGTACACAGCCACCAGCCCCCGGTAGTACACACCCACGCCCCGGGAGTACACAGCCACCAGCCCCACCTGGTTAGTACACCGCCACAGCCCCCTAGTACCAAGCCACATCCCCCGGTAGTACACAGCCACCAGCCCCGGTAGTACACAGCCACAGCCCCCGGTAGTACACAGCACCAGCCCCCCGGTAGTAACAGCCACCAGCCACCCGGGATTTGACAAGCCACCAGCCCCCGGTAGTAACAGCCACCAGCCCGGTAGTACACAGCCACCAGCCCCCGGGTAGTAACAGCACCAGCTCCCTGTACACAGCCCCAGCCTCGGTAGTACACAGCCACAGCCCCCGGTAGTACACAGCCACCAGCCACGGTAGTACACAGCACCAGCCCCTGGTATACACAGCCACCAGCCCCCGGTAGTATGCCAGCCCCCGGTAGATACAGCACACCGTAGTATTCAGCCTGCCCCAGTAGTACACAGCACTGCCCCCAGTAGTACCAGCACTGACCCAGTGTATACCTCTGCCCCCCAGTAGTATACAGCCAAACCCAGCATTAAAAAAAAACAAAAACGTATATACTCACCCTCCGGTGGCCCCGATGTGCAGCGCTGTTCCCCCGATGTCCGCGAGGCTCGTCTTCAGTCTTCCGCCCCCGTCTTCTTTCTTCTGCAGGGCGCCGCATTGATCTCCCCTGGCAGGCGCATAGTATGACGCGCTGCTGCTGACGTCATACTAGGCGCCGCCGGGGGTAAAACATGGCGGTGCCCAGCAGAAGAAAGAAGACGGCGCGGAAGCAAGAAGAGGAGCCGCACGGACATCGGGCGACCGGAGGGTGAGTATATACGTTTATTATTTTTAAAGTATTTTTTACTTATTTATTTGACTCGTGTATAAGCCGAGGGGACGTTTTTCAGCACATTTTTTGTGCTGAAAAACTCGGCTTATACACGAGTATATACGGTATGTCTGTACTTACCAGCTGCTGCTGGACATTGTCATGGCGTTGTTTAAGGATCTGCTCGGTTCTTTGCAGAACGCCATATTCTGCAGTGAGTTCCGCTAGTTCTTGCCTCTTTTTCTTAAAGACCAAACTTTTTCCACGAAGTTTGCTAACATAACGTTTAAACTACAAAAGAGAAAAATATCTACCATTAGAAAGTATTTCTCACCAATCAAAACAAATTTACATTGTAATTTACAGTATGTAGAAACACAAAGCATAAACACCACATATCTGCATAGAGAAGTAAAGTACTCAGACTTAAAGGGAATCTTCTATCAAAATGAGGCATGATAAACCAAGGGCACCTACCCATAGATCCAGGCATTGTGACTGTGGCAATCTTCATATATTTGCTATCCATGACCTCCTTCCTTCCAAAATAAACTTTTATAATTATACTAATGAGCCTGAGAGGCTCTGGGGGAGGCTTTCACAGCCCCTCAATGCTGCAGCTTCACAGGCTGTTAAACTGAGCAGAGCAGGTTTCACCTCCTCCTGGTGCTAGATTACATAGGCAGAGGGTGAGTGCGAGACAAGTTCTGCTTATTCTAGCAGTCTGTGAATCTCCAGAACTGAGGGGCTCTGGTAACGGCCCCAGTGTGTGATCTGGTAATTATGCTAGAATAGCCTCTCAGGCTCAGTAGCATCATTTTAAAAGTTGATTTTAGAAGGAAGGAGGCCATGAATGCTGAGGGTCTCATGGCTCTACCGATAATTTATGCACACCCCTCTGGCTTCATAGCATAAAAATAGCAGAGGGACGTCAATGGCTCTCTCAGCACTGTATCGGCCTGTCAATCGGCCGGAGGGGCGTGCATAAATTATTTATTGGACTCAGGTTCATTTGCATAGTTAACTGGGTCATTCTAAAACATGATAAAAGATTGTTCTGGCTGTTGGGGATAGGAGGGGGAGGGGAGTATAAACATCTACCATCTGGTTATCTTAGCAATTTACCAATATACATCCATGAAATGTTCTGCACCACTTTCTTGAAAAGTCAAGTAAGGTCCCTGGTTCAGAAATGGCTTTTACACAGTAGCTGGCTATGTATCATCCCAAACTCTGTGAATTCACCCTGCGCAGGGTAATTGTTTTGCCTTGACCTATTGTAAGGCACCATTCTGTTTTTCTTCAATAAAATTTTGTTGAAACTAGAAATGGCTTTTACCTCATGAGCTGCCATTCCTGTACATAAAATGGCTGGAGATGGAGAGATATGTGATCCTAACTGTCCATGACTATTCTACCTTCCAGGACCTTAACATTGTATCGATGAATACTATCATGTGGTCCTCGAAGGGCGATAAAAATGTATATATTACAAACATTTAGTTACCATTGAATTGTCAGTCTGAGATTTGAACTATGAAAACACATTAAGATGCAAATACATTAATGGGATCCACATTATTTGGGGCCCATTAACTAATTTTTTTGTGTGAAAAAAGCAAAACTAAATAAAGCCTGAAATGTTGCAAAATGGGAAGAAATAGTATCATGATCTTATCTTCAACCCCAGATGATATTCATTCCCACCTAAAGTGCCAGAATTATAATAATTAATAGATCCTTTTAACAGGAATTCTCATCTCCGGCTGTTGATTTTGAGAGGGACAGAATGTACGGTTAGTCTTTACTCTTTATTCCAGTTACATTTTTATAAATGATATCAGCAATATAAATAGACAGAAGGAAGGACCCTATTAAAATAGTAACCTAGGGATGAAATACATCAACAACATTCTGCATGAAGTAACTGTATGTTCTGATAATGTTCTATGAAAAGACATTTCAGCTTTTTCGTGTGTACTTGATTACTCCAAAACAGATCTTGGGTGCACAAGGTAAATGCATTGGGCTTATGTGCAGAAATATGTCTTTTTACAATCTGTCAATGGATGAAGCCACATGAACAAAAGTGAGAAAGGAAGTCACAGTAGGTCTAAGTATCAGAGGGGTTAGGCACCATAAACCTTTATTTGGATCCAGAAAGAGTAGGGTATGGAAGTTCAGTCTGGTTGTTTGTATCAAAAGGTCCTTGATATATGTGCTATGAGGGGTCCCAGAGACTGTATCTCCCTAATGCAGGAATATAGTTTATATAGAGACAGGGCTGAAAACTTCCTACAGTGTTTAATAATTAGATATTTTGTCAATAAGTACAATACCGTATTCTCAGATAACTTTTTGGTGAGAAAAGAACACTTAGCTGTTGAATATTCTCATTATAAGTTTTTTTTGGCATACAGGGAGACTTGCCTAAAACAGAATGCACTTTGCCCCAAAAAGGTTTCACCAGGGGGCATGTCCAGAAAAGATTGAACTGCAATACAAAAATCTGCAATAATGGAGGAAGCAGTTGACATTGGTCGACCATTAGGTGTATTTGCTGCTTTATTTGTGCTAAGAATGGGGATTTAACAATAGTAAGGCCCATGCTCCACTTTTTATGGGTAAACTTATAGAACTCTATTTCTACATGCAATCCACCACAATGGACTCTATTCACAGAACCAGCAGTTCTACTTTTTCTCAGATTGTAGACACAAGACCTATTTTCATTGATCCAGTTCAGAAACCGCAACATAACACAGCACTTTCTAAGCAGTGAAAAAAAAGAGCAGGAATCTTATATGTGAATGTACCCTAAGCAGTGCGGTAGGGTGGGGGCATATATTTTTGGGGACATTGAGGCCACCCTCTATAAGAGGTTTTGCTCCAGTTTGCCTTGCGATGAACCAGTCCTACATTAATTCTAGACAGATAAAATGAAATGTTAAATTGGCCTTTAGAGCTTGTTAACTTTATTCATGGTCCATGTTCATTGTCGTCACATTCCAATGTCATCATAAAAACCATAAGACGAACTGAATATTCTCCTCTGTAATATTGTACCTGCAGTCAGGAGGTGCTTGGAAACTTAAGGGCTGATGTAACCTTTGTATTACTGACGTTTGCTGCATTTACCAGGAGACAAATCCTTTATTCTTGGAGGCTTTGTTTCAACTGACCACAGTGGATAATTTATTCCTGGAAACAATTTAAAGTATCTCTCTTCTACGAATAGCCACATGATGGAATGAGAGCTGCGACGCACAGAATGCTAGTGTTTTGTGTCACATGTGCCCCTTTCTTTCTTTTCCTGTCATCAATCAAAATACATTCTTAATATAAGGATGCATATGCTCTACAAGTATGTGAACGCCAAGTGATGAAAGACCTCCCAAATGATAACAAATATTTTGCATAAGGACAGGAAATATAAGTGTTAAAGATATACAAAGTAAAAATCAGTCAGTCATTCATGTAAAAGAAGCATAGAATGATTGGAAACATGAGTCAAAATAACATTTGATTAAAGGGCCCTGTAGCTATGAACGATTCCCATCTCCAGTTAGGAGAAAGAGGTGGAATTTCATTTTCAGCTTTATTCAAAAACTAAAAATAGAAGAATGGTTCAAAGCCTCTGTTCTCATCACGGCTGTGCAGTATATTCAGTGTATATTTTGGGAACACTTGAAGCCTATATATCAAATTTTATTTTCATTATTCAATCTAAATCAAAATAACATTCTAACGGGTTTATGATTATACTTTGATTTTGACAGTAATATATACATTTTGACACAGTGACTTAGCTTTTCAATATAATGTAAACGTAAACCCCATATTATTTTTTTTTTCTTTTAACTCCTAAATGTGCAGTCTGTTTTGTATCAAGATGTCCGATTTTTTTTTACCCGCACTTTTAAAAAAACCCCACTTTTTAAATTTTCAGTCCAGACAGTCTCCTGCTGGACCAGATCTATAACGTGTCTGAAGCTGGATGATTTATCTTTTGGAGTATTACTTTTGGTGCAAGGGGTTTTAATCCCCTTTTTAAATGCCATGCCCCTTTGTTGAACTAGTTGTAAAAGTGCCTGAAAACCGTCTAAAACTAGTGATAAATATGCCCCTTCATGTCACCACAATTTAAGAATAATAATTTTATTCTGACTATGAGTAGTTTCTATTGGTATCAACTCACATTTTTTTTTCATTTATTTTTGTTCTTTGTGCGGTTGTTAAACAAAATTTTACTTCTGCCATGACCAACACCTTTTCTGCTACATGTGTAGGTTAGATTGCAACAGACATGTCAATAATAGGTATTATACACCATTAGGATTACTGAATGGTACGCTAATTTACCCGTGCCTATAGGGCCTAATAGGTAAATGTTAAGGGATTATTTTTTTTTATTACAATGGGAGCCTGTTAGTGACATATCCCACTGTGTGTGTTCATATAGAATTTCTATTGCAGAATCTTCCCTGCATCAAATAGAGTCTAATGTCATGATGTAAGGACAGCTTGATGTGTATGATGTGCATCTGATGACTGATGTCTGGCTTCTAGATCAAAAGCCAAGATAAAGTAAACTGTCAGCAGTGGCAAGAAAAAAAAGCATATGAGAAAACAAAGACAACATAAAGGTAAGTGAGTTAAAAGAGAAACATTATTTATTAGTTGAAAGATTAGACATTTTCCAGCTCTGCTCCCAGTTTGGGACATTTCTCTGCATGTCGTATGACTAGTTTCTTACCTCATCCCCTCTTAAAATTTCAGAGCCATCAGTGTCTCGGGTCTGGCTAGTCTTTTGTACTATTTCCCTCTCCAGATTAGCAATTTCTTCTTTTGCTTCCTGTAATTCTTCAGCTTTTGTTTCTTTCTTTCTTGAGATGATTGCTGCCTGAATGAACAGTCAAAATTGTGAATATTCAATACAAAATAAACCTATAAGCTTAGAAATACAATAATATTAGAAGAACACAGGCTGGGAACATTGCTTGGAGTGTATAGTAGACGCACCTGCTGTCGAAAAAGTGTCAATTTGTCATCTACAGGATCACTTCTCATCCTCTTCTCGATCAGATGGTTGATTTCAGCATTTACTTCTTGGATCTACAAAAAAGGAAACTTAGCAATAAATGATTTTATTCTTCCATTCCTGTTAAAATAAACCCCCAAAAATGTTCAAATATTTGATCTCTCAACTAAAAAGCAGAAGTGGTTTAGAAAACACAAAAAAATACATGTGATTTTCAGAGAATGCTTATTATTTCAGTAAGGGGGAATTCTTGGAAGGGTTGCCCTACCAAAGACACATAAGTGTAGGGGACAACAGCTAGGACCTCCAGTGAACGGGTGAATGAGGGACCACAAGTAACCATGCACGAGTCAGGTTAATGAAGTGTTGATCTAGAAACCATGAGGAATTTATACAGAAAGTATATTGGAAAATGATCTAACTTTTCATTATACAAAAAAAAAATCACATTTATTTGCTGAAATTGAACAACCCCTTTAATGCGGCATGGTAAAAATTGTAGGCAAACTCATTTCACCCTCCTTAGGTCTCATAGTATGTAAAAGCTAAATAATCTGCATGCATGGCAAAATCCAACAGAGATGGGCAGGTATTACTATGGATTTTAGCCAAAATTAAAATGCAGAAGAGTGGAAATAAATATGAATTATGTGCTCTGTTCCACATGATGGTGTGCACTGACGTTGTGCTAATATTTGCTATGTGTTCAATCTGATAACAAATGGGTAGATTTAGAAACCATGAACAGCATGTGCTGGTCCGTCAATTCTGTTTAGCTCTATGAAAAAATACAACGAAAAAGCATTGTATGGGTATAAGGCATGCTTCCAAATACAATGGCTAATAGACAATTAAAGGAGTATTCCAGGAATAAGCATAATTAATATTCAACTGGGTCACTAAAATATAAGCATATATGTAATTAGTTGTTATTAAGCTCCCCTTAGCAGGACAATGTTGCGGTCATACGCTATGAAGAATTAAAATGCTACTGGCTCTTTAATAAGTCCATTGATTTTGCTCTGGTCGAGCAGACACAGGAGTGAAGATGGCAGCTGGTCACATGTCCTGCACCATGTGATCATCCCTATGTTGATCTGTTGAGTTGCTTGCAGTGGGTTTGATGTTGATAAAGGGGGCAGAGCCTATCTAGATTAGGGGGTGGAGCCATTACCAAGGAGCAGAGACGTCTGTGTTGAAGGGTCAGTTCATAAAGGAGAAAAAAAAGTGAAAGTGTGTGAGGCAGGACAGTACTGGATATGCAGGGGAAATGGAAAATAGCGATGTCATTTATTGGGGCTGGAGGGACAAGAGGGGTGTACTTGCTTATTAAGGGGTATTCCGATAACATGAACGTCTAATACAATAACCCATAATGCTATAAATGAGCACAACAAATCTTAATGTCATTAATCACAGAATGGAGGTTAAACAGTTTGCTTTTATGATTCTCCAAATTTTATGGGCTTTCTAAGTAGGTGGGGTTATCTCTAAAATAGCCGCCACTAAAAACTACAAGTCCCATGATCCTTCAGTTATTAGTAACAGGTCCTCGCTCTCATGCTCTGCTCCCAGTGATGATGTAACAGACTTTCTTGCTCTATTACCATAGTTATGATGTGTAACTGCCATCACTGCATATTACCTCTCTAAGATGACGTTTCTCACCACAACACTGGCCATACTGGATGTACTGCAACCAACCGACTACAGCCAAACTTAGTGATGATCTCATGACGTACGCAGGTAGGTACAAGACATGTGATGTAGACATGTGACCAGCGGCATCTTCTCTCCTGTGTCTCCACCACAGGGGCAAAATCAACGGACTGATTAAAAGGCCAGCAGCAGTTTAATTCTTAATTACAGTCCATTACATGTCCACAACATTTTTCTGCTAAAAGGAGCAAAATTACACTAATTAACAACTAATTACATATTAGCTTATATTTTAATGACCCACTTCAATATGAATTATGCCGATTCCTGCAATATCCTTTTAAGTTTTCTACATCACAAACTGTAGCCAGGTGTGGCACTGTTTGTGGAAGAAAGCACATGGGCCTATATGTTTGAGGAGAGAGATTGTTTATACATGGAGGGGACTGGATCATGATGTACATGGAGGCAATCAACACATGGCAGGTCATACTGATATTGGGGGGGGGGGGGGGGAAATATCACAAGCTGGCACATGGTACGCCAATAAAGTATGTGACGCATCCAGTATGGCCAGTGTAGTATGGCCAGTGTTGTAGTGAGATGCCATCTCAATGAGGCTGAGGTAATGTGCAGTGATGGGAGTGATCATTACTATGGTAACAGAGCAGGACAGTCTGTTAGTTCATCACTGGGAGCAGAGCTTAACAGTAAGGAGCTGTTACTGAGAACTGAGGGCTCATGGGAGTTGTATTATCCTGTGATGGCCATCTTGGAGATAAATCCGCCTAGAAAGCCCATAAAATGTTGTGCATCATAGAAGGAAACTATCTAAGCTCTATGTAGTGATAAATTACATTGAGTTTTGTTGTGTTCATTTATTTATAGCATTATGGGTGTTGGTATCAAACGTTCATATTCCCGGAATATCCCTTTAATATGCAAGGCAATTAGAGAATAAATAGAGAATATCATGTACTTTCTGGTGACATTGACCTACAGTATATAAAACATAAAACTGTGTGAATAATGTAGAAGTACATTCCACATATACCTTGGCTTCAAGCTCTGTGAGATCAGACTGGTCAATTACTTGTTCATTCACAACTCTCTGCATGAAGCTCAGGGTCAGCCGCTTGTTCTCCAGCTCCTTTGGAAGCTTTTCAGAAACCATATAGGAATTAAATTTAATTTCTTCTTCAACTCTTTTCATAAGTCCTTCAGAAAGTAAAAAAATAATATCAGTACAAAAAATATAAAAAAAAGAATCTATATACAGGGGCGCAGCAGGCAGAACTTGAAAAATTGCGCCCTTTAATTCTTTGGGGACCAGGACACATTTGACATTTTTGATATTTTAACCTTCACACTTCATGATTTTATTTTCTCATAAAATCATTGTATGAGGGTTTGTTTTTTTGAGGATCAAGTTGAAGTTTTTAATAACATTGTTTTTAGATATATAGATCTCACGGATTATGTTTTATTAGCTCTTTCCAGGATATAAAAAGAAAAATACAAAAATTCTAGAAGTATAGCATACAGTTATAGAAACACATTTTATTTGTTTATCATTCCATGACTGATCAGCCATGTTTATTATTATAACAAAAAACAAAATTTAAAAGTTGAGAGGAAAGTTTTCAGTTTGTAACCCAATATTTCCAGTCCTTTGCTTCTTGCCTCCATGAACAGATTAAGTCCATTTTTTTAACAGAATACATGATATCTGATCCAGCTGGAGATGATCAGATTTGGCATATATTAGATTGTCTATGGACAGGGTTTATTCCCACAGGACTCAGATCTGCAGAAGTTCTTGATTAATCCTGTCACACAATTAAGGCTCCTTGACCTTTTTAGGAGAATGTATAGGAGAGGGTGATCAAACTGTATTCCCAGCAGGCAGAGATATTACTAATGCCTCTAGCTCTCCTGAGATGCTGTGCTGGGGCATCATGAGATTAATAGCACTGCACATAGGAAGAGAAAGAAGGATGAAATCCAAAATTCAAGACTGAGTCGTGCCAGAAGCAGAAACTGAATTGTTGGAAAGCGAGTAAAATATCCACTAAAGTCCAGGATGTGATAGTCCATCAGGTGAGGTACGGAGTGATGGAAATTTTTGTCCCTATAAAGCATATGATTCAGTATTTGTCAGTGCGTACATTGCATGGATCATACTAGCTGTTATCAGTGAAATTATGTGCAAGTATGTGAATAATATATTCATACATGAATAGAAGCCTAATGCTGCTGTGTCAAAAACTTTTTCACAATACATTGTACATAAAGAATATTCTAATCCCAGACATTTTTTCTCTTTTAGTATTGCGTAGGCAAATGCACTCTTTCAATGACATACAATAAGCTTGTTTTCCATTTGTTCATAACTACGGTTTACAAAATGCATAGACATACAGTGCACAGTAATGATTTGGCCAGATGCCTTGAGATTTCCTTTCAAGTAATAACTTCCCAACCAAGTGCTTACATATACATGGGTATAAAACAGATTGCACTGAAATGAAGGAACTGGTGCATCCCAATTTAGAAACTATGGTCCAAAAGATCATGGAAATTATGGGAATTTATACCTCTAACATTAGTAACAACAACAATTTCAGTTAAAGCTTTGACATATCATTCAACAAATACTTTCTCTGAACAATATTTCCTAGTTCAATGGTGGATTGGTGCCAGTTTTTTTATTTGTTCCCAAGCACTTCCCCTTTATCTTAGATGTGATTATAAAGCAAATATTAACATAGGGATGTTAGCCACGATTGCAGAAGAGGACCATAGAGGTGAAAGGTGCATTGTCATGGCAGGGTTACACAGTAACAGACTACTGACTACAACTTACGGTATCTATTTTTCCTCAGCCGGACTCCTTAATAAATAGTTTACCCTGCTTTTCACACTTGTCCAAAAAATGATCAATATTAGCCAAATACAGTGTGTGTGTGGGGCGGGCTTTTATTATGCCTTTCCCGCCAAATATGTGGCCGTACAAACACAGGGAATGATAGAACATGTGTACGGTGCGATACGCCGCCAGGAGTATATACGTCCCCACAAAGGCAGCGTGAAGGCACCCTTAGGGTACATTTACACTAACTTATGCTCGCCCAGTGTAGCCTGCAAAAGAGGTGCACTGTAGAACGCTGCTCACCCCTCCATTCTCCATAGGAGATAGAGGGGCACGGGTGTGCACACGGGGAAAGACAGCACAAGCTCCCTCTTTTCCCCATGTACGTGTGTGGTACTGTACCGCCGCGGGAGCCTATTGCCGTCTACTGGGTCGTATATACATTCCCACAACGGCAGTATAAATGCCCCCTTAGGCTGGGTTCACCTCACGTTTTAAGTATACTCTCAGCATATACATTGATACATAGTGGCAGACAGAGGCATGGTAGTTTGCTCTGTCCGACCACTGTACATCGGATCCTCCCAAAAAAGAAAGCTCCATTTTCCATCTTGCTTAGTGACATATGTGGGCTCATCGGAAACAATAGAAGGTAACGGGGAGCGTCGCTGATCAGATACATCACTCAGCAGGAGGGGGGGACACGGTGATGTCACTGTCCATATTAGGAGAAATATCACTGGAGAAACACCCCGTACATTGTCGAATGCCGACTATGTACACTCCTCCCCATGCATTAAGGGGGAGGAGGGCTCCCCGGGCAACGTGTCCCACTGTATAAGAATATTAATTTTGTCCTGTTCAACAAATTATAAAATTATAAAGCTGGATGCCTGAAACCATCACTAGGGGAGCTCACATAAAGATTTACACAGCCATGCCAACCTTATGAGAACTGCTTAAACAGACTACTTGGTAGTCAGATGACATAAGCAGTACTTTGAGCAGAATGAAGCTTTAATAGCTGTATATACTATAAGACGCTGTAAAAATCACATGGATAAAAACTTTTCCCCTATCGGAGGCTTCAGGAATATCCGCGGACTGTACCAGGATTTTAATTGGTGCCATCTGTTATTGAGCAAACATTAATTTTTATACAAATATATAATTAATTTCTTCATTATCAAAAGAGCAGTTAATTAATATAATACAAGGGGACACAACCAATGATTATCCATCAATAATCAATATTGCAAGGAAAATTAACTGTCTGCTTCCTATCAACGTTAAATGAAATAAACCTACAGGCAAAATTTATTTAGAAAAATTAGCCATTATAGTATTAGTGATTACATCACACATTACTTTACAGCACTTAGACCTGTGTTTAATGGCAAGTAGGATTATAAAGTAAATCATGATCATTTTCCTAGGCCAGCACAGCATGAATATAATGGAAACAAGATGTCTAAATTGACAAGAAACTGTAGGATTAAGTTTGCTGTTCTCAACCTACAAGGCTGGTTCATGCGAAGCTCACACAAGACATTTTCCAATGGAAAATTACATTTTCTCATAATGTAATGTTAGGTTAATAGACCCAATGAGATACTGAACATAGAAAACCCTACGTTCATCTTATACATTAAGGTCTATTAAGAGTAAGTATATTCTAAACCATATAAAAATGTAACCCCGGCATAACTAGAAGAGGCAGGGACCCATAGCAGACTTCTGGGGCCCCACATTTATATAAATACACACACAGCATATACACACACATACATACAGTACAGCACCATATAAACCCTTGCAGCATGCATCACATATGCACACTCATATAAAGCATATACACATCAGATATACACTACACACACATACATACATCATATACACACCCAATACCCCAGATGACGGAACACCCTGGCAATTTGGGCCACATAGCTGCTACTATGGCTGCTACCCCTGTAGTTGCCCCCCTGAGCCTGAATAATAATATAATAATAATTTTTATTTATATAGCGCCATCAAATTCCGTAGCGCATTACAAATCAAACCCAGGAAAAATAAATCATGATAGGGTGGTCCATAATAGTGGTGCCACAAAATGAGAAAGAGATTTTATCCCTAGGAAAGCTTACTAACGATATTTCCGAGACTATAAGGCGCAACTTAAAAGCCTTCGGATTTGTGGAAACCCAAGTGCGCTTATAGTCGCGTGCGCCCTATGTATGGCGCTGGGCAGGAGACCACTTACATCGAGTCCCCGCTACGGAGACCAGAGACAGCAGATCCCAGCGGGAACTGCAGACCATGCGGAACGACAAATTCTGCGCTGGCGTGGTCTGCAGTTCCCGCTGGAGATCTGTGGTCTCCGGTACGGGGATATGTAATATGGTCGCGCTGCCTCCTCCACCTCCCCCCTACCTCCCCGCTCACCTTCCCGCGTCTCGGCGTCGCGTCTCCGCTCCCGGACCTCCGCCACGCCCCCAGACCCCGGCCCTTAGTCGATGCGCCTTATATATGGAATTATTACATATATAAGGCGCATCGGACTAATGCGCCTTATAGTCCGGTGCGCCTTATAGGGCGAAAAATACGGTACATTGTGTGTAGAAGCTTCTTGGATTTTAATAATACTGTACAGTATGTATCACATTTTATACTGTTTTCCAGTGCAATACACAACTATATACACATATGTATATACACACATACATCTATGTAGACATACTTTACCTTCTGGCTTTGCATCTGCCGCTGCATGTCGCATGTTTTTCAGCTGTTGTTGGGCTCTTTGTAGCTTTTGCTCTGCACTAAAAAGCTGTGAAACAGAATTTGGATTTCTTTGTATTATGATTATTATTAAATTAAAAACAAATCATTATTCTTGTGTAACAACATAACAAAATAAGATGTGACACAAAGTGTAAATTAATAAATAGTTCTATAAAATATATATTCTTCTGCAAAAGTATAAACATGTAAATTATCTCTATTATGTACATGTTTAACGTTGCAGCCAGTTTTTGTTTTTCCAGTTTTCACTTTTTTTTAATGTTTCCACTTTCAGAGATATATGAAGGCGTATTATCTATGAGACAAATTGTATTTCCTAGGGTCAGTATTTAACATTCAATGTAATCCAAATACAGTGAAACTGACAAAAAAAAAACCTTTAGGGCCATATTATTACAGGCTTTATATATACACCTTTCACTGTGCGCTTTAATTGACACTTCCTCTGTATTCTTTGGGTCAGTGATCACACCAAATTTAAATAGTTTATATTGTGTTTTAATACCTTTTTTTAAAAAAAAATCAAAACCTTTGGAGAAAAAAAATGCCATAATGCTAATAACTTTTTCATGAACCTGTGTAAGGTATCATTTTTTAGAGAGTGAGCTGACTTTTTATTGCTACCAATTTCACTGGCAAAATAATACCTTTTAAAGCCCCCTAGGGCAGTGATGGAGAACCTTTTAGACACCGAGTGCCCAAACTACCACTAAAACCCACATATTTTTCACAAAGTGCCAATGTGACAATTCAGGCAGTAACTTATTCATCCCTGCTCTGTCACCTGAGGACAACAATAAAGTAATAATTAATAATAATTCCTTTATTCATATAGTGGTCAGAGCTTGCTAAATCAGTTAGTTAAGAAAAGGATTGGGATTATCATTGTAGCCAAACAAGAGGCCTTGAGTCCTGTTTGGCGAACTCTGTGCTGGGATGAAGGCACGAGTGCCCATAGAGAGGGCTCTGAGTGCCACCTCTGGCACCCGTGCCATAGGTTGGCCACCACATGCCCTAGAGCAATGGTGGCGAACCTATGGCACTCAGTGCCCGAGCTGCTATATCTAAAGCATTTTTTACAACATTGATTAGCCCTTTTAGGACTGTCAAGGCAACATACACCTTATTACAAAAAAACTGTCTTGAGCAGAAAACACCTATTGGTCAGACCTAAAACGTAACTTTTATTTTTAGTTATGAAGTAAATAACCCAAGTATCAGTCACGCCTAACTCAAAAAATGTTAACTAGAAAAACAAAACCGAGTCCCCCCCCTATCATGTTTCGATGGAGCATCAGCATCATCTAGGCGGGGAACGGGGCTACTGACCAAACGCATCACATGTTGGGCCACCTGGGACTTAAGGAGGAGCGGGAAGGAGGACCCGAGCAGGATTATCATTGGAGCTCTATTCCAGTCACACAATTCTTAAACCAAATTCTCTCCTTTCTACTGTATTGGTGTCCTCAGGAGTCTGATACAATTGACAGTGCAGGAAGCAAGGATAAGGTACAATATACGCAATACTACGCTTCCAACAGGGTGTAATTGAGAGGGTTAATGACAGGCCTAAAGTCCGGAGAGACAGCAACAGATTGTTGCCACCATGATGACCCATGGGTATTCTTACTTAAAAGCTTTATTCAACCTATGAAAAAACAAGAACTGATAATTGTATACATACTCACAAACACGACACAAGAATGAAATTCATAATAAACTGATATTGGTAGATAATATTATGGCATCTGCTAAATGCCATGAAGAAACCTGGAGTTTCATAGTTAGAAACACAATTTTTTGTTTTTTAATTGAACAAGGGGGACAGGGAAGATCGAAGTCAAAAGTAAAGGATTATTCTGGCACAAATATAGACGTCTCTCATTGCCACAAGGTTAGACCCGATAGCCAGAGAAGGGCAAGTCTTTTTTAGGATAGAAGTCTTTTTTGGGGTAACCCTGCCCTGATTCTCAGGGGGTTTTCTTGTATTCCTGAAAAATACCTTCCCCTTTAAATATTAGTGCCAAAACATAAAGTTTTTTCTAACTTTATACTGCTGTTTATTGATGACATAATGACAAGTACATGATATGTTGGGAAGGTACCTGATTTCTCTGTTCCTGCTTTTGTTGAGACAGAGATTCTTCTCTTTCTTTTTCAACCCGCAGCTGACTTGCTATCTCAAGCATCCGTTGATGATTCTGAACTGTCTCCACCTACAGTAAATAATTAAGTGGTGCAAATGACTGGAAGATGCATACGAATATAAGTAGACATATCAAGTGTTCAACAAGTCTCTCTTTACATTTCCTTTCCATGTCCGTTACTCCCAGCAGCTGGCAGAAAGTTATTGGGTTCAAATTTCTTAAAAACTTTGGCCTTTAGCCTAAGGAGATCCCCTTTCTCTCAGCTGCATTTGTATCTTCCTTGCGTAAGTGGCAACATGCAGCTCCTAATCCATGTTTGCATTCCTTCAGCCAAGAGCTTTGACATTGTAACACTGCAGCATGAAAGGCATTCTCACCCTTTTTTTAAGACGTTCCACTCTCTTCATTAGTTGATCCTTCTCCTCTTCCATTGCGCTTATGTCCTAAAGATGGGGGATGGATAATAATTTAGAAGAGTGACGTACCCATCCTCCAGACATCTTATAAATGTCAATAATCTTTGCATAAACAGAATATTCATAAACAGAATAATGTTACATTTCCTCTGTGTACATGGATACACCTTCAAACTTTAAATATTTGTCATATATTAACCAGATAAAGAATAGAAAGAAACCGGCTGAGCTCAGAGATAATATCCAAGCTACAGGGAAAAAAAAGTTTGAGCCTGTATAACAACATAACTGTCCCAGAAGTCAAAAATTATATGATCCAGTCAAAAACTACAAAACCCAACCAAACAGAAACAAATTGTTTCAAAAATGAAAGAGAAATAAAAAATAAAATGTTGCGCATCTCAGATGATCTCAGGAGATTTCGCCTGCTAGGATGAATGACATAAAAAGCAGAGAGAGACGACATTACCCGTCTTATCTCTGCCGTAGAAAAGCCCGATGTCTTTAGCTGCTCACACTCCTTATGAAGAGTTTTGAAGTTTTCCATCAGTTCTTCATACTGGAAAGAAAAATATATGGCTTACAGCTGAGAAATAAAAACTGTAGTCATATGTAATATAAAATAGGTTATTTAAATATACAGTTAATTCGAAAAGACGAAACTGCCATATTTAGTGATCACTTCCATTATAGGACCCACAGTACGTACTACATATAAATTATACTCAAGTATTAGCCAAGTTTTTCAGCACAATTTTTATGATGAATAAGCCCTATTCAGCTTATTCTTAAGAATATATAAAAAATAATCTACCTAGATGCTCCCCGTAGCTACTATTCTCTATCGTGGTTCCTGTATAGCAGCTTGTGCATACACTATGAAGCAGTGGTGTCGCCTTCTGATGACATCATAGTGATTGCATGGGCAGAGTGCATAGACCTGTCTCTAGTTGCGCTGCTACACAGGTACCACGTAACAGTGTAGCCTCCCACACTGCGCAGCGTCTAAAGTAAGTACAGAGTGTTTTTTTTTATAAAGCAAGGTGCCCGGTGTGAGAGGCTGCTGTAGGACATTTCATTAGTAAGGGGAAGCTGCTGAGCATTTCATTAGTGAGGGGAGGCTGCTGGGCACGTTATTAATGAGGGAAGGTTGCTGGGCAGTTCATTAGTCAGGGAGGCTGCCAGAGATTTCACTAGTGGGGGAGGCTGCTAACCAGTGCTAACTAGGCTTTTTACGTGTCTCAATACATTTTCACAGTTTTTTGTGGTAAAAAAGGTGCCACAGTTCATATTCGGGTGGGATTATACTCAAGTTTATAAGGTACTTCCGCACTGTTATTTTCCTATAGAACAATGCTATTCTCCACCCACTGTGTAGGGCACTACAATACAACTTTTACTATAATGGAGACAGGATGACATGATGCTTTCCAGCACAGCAGGTAGATGAAATGGAAAGGAAGGAATCCTCGGCTCTTCATTATTGGGCTTGGTGGTCTTTTCAGAGAACAGATCTCGAATGCAATCATAATGTTGTGGTATATCTTAGTCATATGTCATAATATTGCAAGATAAAAGTCTATAGTTTTAGTTTTCTGACCGATCCAAGTAAATAATGAGAATTCAGCATGTAAAGAAGTCACACACATCTCAAAAGCTACTGAAATTCAAGGATGTACGATGTTTGTGCTTTAATGGTTTCTGTTCATGGGCAATAGTTTGCTCACATTACAGGGTGATGATTATTGTTGTTATAAAAGCACCAGATCCATGCGTGTTATTTCAAATTAGACCAGGTTATTATATTCCATACAACCATTGTTATAAAAAGGCATCCTTTGGATGTACCTTCAATGTGTGACCAAGTCCAAGTCCACCAATATTAAAAATGTCCCTTTTAGTGCTAATTTACATGTGTGTTCAGCCTACTGTTTTGCAGTTTGTGTCTTTTAGCACTAATAACGGATAACTAGAGGATCTGTTTTTCTCAATTGATTTCAATGTACTTGTAACGAGTTAGTATCTGTTTTCACATCATGCATTAGGCCGCCCATTATTTGAGTGGATAGTTAGACGTGAACTGATGCACTATTTTGTCAGTCTGAAGTGACAGGTGGCTTTTCCATCCTTAATTTAACATTGATTTCTATGTAAGATGGATGGTCTTGTTTTGCATCAATTTGTATCAATCTATCCATTTTTCATACTGAGCATGCTCAGCAAAATTAAATAAAACATATCTTTTTTTAAATAACGGATTGCTTTAAAACTAGACCCTATCTGATAAACATAACATTGTATACTTTACTGAATTAACTGATTTGAATAAATTCCTTATAACAAACGTAGTATATAGCATATTTCCATATACCAATGTAAATATAAAGATTTGATAGAATCAAATGTATAAATCTACCAACTGTTCCCATAAATCAAGAAAATAATCTTGTCTTATGTGAATATGATTTCTGAGGAGGTTTGTGGCATTTAACTACATCTTGTGCCAGGCAATTGTGCTGGAGATTGCCATGTAAACAGCATGCTGGGCAGTCATCCAGGGATCTTGATAACATTCTGTAGATGATAAAAATTAGGAAAACACTCCAAAATTCATTTCCTGGTAAATGTAAGTCATCAGGAGAGAAAGCTGCTGAGCTGGGTTATTAATGTGTGTAATTGCAAAAGCACAGTAGGGAGGGAAAGGCGCATATTAACACAGTTATCGGGGATCAGGCCTAATTCTGTATGAATTATAAATGTATGATGTCATGTTAGCCTATACCAATCTTCCATATTGATCCACTTAATTCTCTGCATGTATTTGGCAATAATTCTGCAGCTGGGAGACGACAATAAATTGACTCAATAATGCTAATGATGGGAAACTGCATATGTAAAGCCTGTTCTGTAACCTTGAAGTGAGCAGGAAAACATTCTGCTCGGCACAGCCTGTTATATGAAAGTGCATGCCTGATTTGGCTTGAACAGAAAGAGATAGAGGACCCTTGTGGTGGCGCGTGGGCGCAGGGAGGTGGGTGAGTTATACAATTCTTCTCCATTGCAGCCTGTACTTTCTGTCCACTGTACAACATTCTCCTGTTGTTCTTAAAGATCAGGTACACTGAAACCATTCCCCTATGAAAGCCCTGTTCTCCCGCTGAGCCTTCAGTGCTTTTAGAACCATTTCTATTACCCTTTTCCCATACTGTTTAACCCTGTACATATTTCAACAAGTCAGAACCAACTAAGCTGTTCAAGAAGAGAGGCCAAATCAGATCTAACACTTAATAATGCACTGTAATACATAGAAGATAGAATAGTGACGGCTAAAATCACTAAAGAAATGATTGCAAAGCACAGCCTGATACCTAGGACTACCGAGACAAATTAAAAGGGTTGGCTAGAATATCAAGCTAGTAAGTACAAGACACTATTATACTGGAAAACCCAATTAAATGTGGTGTGAACATTGAAACGTTATATTAAAGGGGTTGTCTACTAATAACAAACTTTACTAGGGTGAGTAAAATACCCTATTTGGGTCGCCATTGTATCCTGGTAAAGTTTGCCAGTGGAAACAGCAGGTGATGTGACATCCACCAGAAGGCAGCAGGACATGGGACGTCATAGGAAGTCCAGAGTCATGTTGCCAACAGGTCATCATCAACTCCAAATAGACTACAGGCAAACTTTACCAGGGTGCGTAGACAGTAGGAGACCCAAACAGGGTGTTGTACTTACCCTGGTAAAATTTGTTATTAGTGGCCAACCCCTTTAATATAAAGTTTCAATACTGCTAGGTCCCTGTTTACAATACATTTAATTGGGTTTTCTGGTTATTGGATATATAATAGTGAAAATATTAGGGGTTCAACTAAAAACGGGATTTCCCTCTTCTTGAAAGATTGTACATGTCAGGTGTAAGGTGTCAGTAAATAAAAGCAGCTCTGGAGTCATTTCACTTAAAGCTATACATCTCTCTAGCAAAAACTTCATTTTGACCCTAGTATAAAGCATTCTATTGATTTGATGCTCCGTATAAAATTTCTATCAAAATCCAGAACAAATCTTGTAATAAATAAAGGACTCTGATAATATTGCTCTGTTGCTCCCATCAGGCAGTCAATCTGCTGTGTCTGATGAATCCATTATAAGTCAATGAGATGCACTAGGATTAATTACCAAGCAAATCAAAGTGGAACCATCACATTGGACATGGATCCTTCAAAGCAGAACGCCATGACGTCACTTTATAAAACACAACGGATCTAAGAGTCGGCCTACCTGTTTATTTGTCTCAAATACAATGTCGTCCTGGAGAAATTCTGCAGGGACTTCCATTTTAACCAGAAACCGGGCTAAATATGCTCTCTTCTTTAACTCTTTTGTCTTTTGAAGAAGCCAATATAACAAAGGGTGGATAACAGGTTTACTTCCAACAACCAGACCTTGCCGAAATGTGCTCCTATACATAAATACAAATAAAATGAATTCATTATGTCAATCAGGGCTAATTTCTGATTAATTAGCAAATCACCATTTTACAAGACATTTTACAAAGAGGCAAGGACAGACTCATATGTACGCAGCTGCTGTACATGGGTAACTGCAGCTCAGCTACTATTCACATGAACAGAAGCTGAGCTACAGTAACACAACTCGGCCACTACATAGAAAATGGAGCCGTCTTCAGAACTTTGTACTTAGCAGCCAGAACAGCAGATCAGTTGGACCCCAACAATGTGATATTGGTGATCTAATGTAAAGATCAATATAAATCAAAATCAATAGATATCAAAATGAAAATAAATAGTAGAAAAAATATCACCCGGTATCCTGCATCTGTCGCTTCCCCGATCAGGTCCCCCGGAGTTCACCTTCTTTTTCCCGGTGTATGTAAGTGCTTGGCTTGCGACACAATTTAAATGTTAAATCCCGACGGCCAGCCCCCGATTTGTATTGCATAAAGACTGGGCACGATTGCGACACAATCCGATCACGTGTGACACAATACCATTTTAAATCCTTGTCCCAGCGTCGCAATCCCCGAAAAGTCGGAAAATCTGCATAATGGGTCCCATGCGGCCGCAGGGCCCTTAGTAAATAAGCCCCAGTGTCTTATATCAATTCTGGCTCCTAACTATGCCATATGGCTTATTTTCAGGGAATGTCTTATATTTCAGTGAACAAAAAATAAAAATACACCGGGGTTTCCACTAATATACTCTTATGGTACATTTGCCGATTCTAGTAATTTATGTCATATCATCATCTTCTGGAACCTAATCATAACTCTCCAGACCTTGAATTTCATTCAGATTTTTTTGCTACTCCATTTCTTTTAGAATCATTGGTCCCAAGCTCTCATGTTTAGTGATATCACTTTCCATAAATGAGCCCTTATTGCCCAGGAAGCTGCTCATAGCATTATTTTATCCAATTAATTCTTCACCCATGTCACAACCGTTCTAATTGATTTACTTATACTAATATATGGAGTGGGGGGTCCTGTAGCAATGAATGTCGCTAGGTCTTATTTTCATGGGAGGCCTTATATTTAAAAGTCTTGTAAAAAATTGTGCTAGGTCTTCATTTTTATTTATAAGAATAATAATAATAAAAAAAAACCGCTCCCAAAGTAGCTTGGTTGCTTCGAATAGGGCACCATCCCATATAGACAAATTGTAGAAAAATTCGGCACTCCGTTTATGCAAATCAGAAGAAAATCTTTTCTTTGTGATATGTAAGCAATCTGATATATAGGTGTGTAACGTTTTGATCCAACAATGGATCTTCTTCAGACACGGATTGCAGAAGGAACGTGGGTAATATTAAGAATAAGCAGTTATATCGCTGGGAGCAGACAAAGCAGGAAAGGTGGATACCACTGCTATAGAGAAGGCTTCGTCCTCCTACAATCCGTGTCTGATGAAGATAGTTGGTAAACAATGGACCAGGTATACAAGGACACCATCTGCCAAAAAGTCTGCACTGACAGACTGTCCTAGAGGCAGATATATAGGTCTGTGTAATTGGAAGAACGTTTAAGGGGACTGTCTTGAAATTAACAAAAGATGACTACATTCTTCCAAAAACAGATTCTCTCCGGACCATGGATAGTGTTTGTTATTGCATCTAAGCTCCATTTATTTCTATAAAGCTGAGCTGCATTACCAGCACAAACCATGGTCAGGTGTGGCGCTGGAAGAAAGCAGCCATGATTTTCAACCTGAAGACAACCCCTTTAAGGCAATTAGGCAGAGAAACCCAATCTATAGACCTCAAATATGTCTCAAGACTTATGTTAAGACGGGTTCCCCAAAACCTAGATGAAAGCAGGAGCTTGTGGGGTATTCAAGATAATGGTATGTGAACGTATGGGATGGTCCCCTGTCACCTTATAAGAGCTGTATTCACATTAGCGTAAATCGATTAGAACACAGAGGCCCAGAGAGAACACTATGCGGCACAACACCATACACAGAAAGGGGCGCTAAGGCGCGTACTCACACCAGCCGCCACATTTATGTTGGCAAGTCCGAGATTCGCTCTTCTTGTGTCTCGTCTCACATATTGCAGTTTGCCTCATTAATAGTAAATCTGGCCCAAAGAATTGGATTTCTATTAGGCCTTTATGGTAATCATGTGAGTGCATCTAATTGAAGTCCATCAGTTTTGATAGACAGTGTAAAAGTTATTATGTGCTTGAATGTAGGAAAACAGAGGAATGGGGTATGTGGAGAGGAATACTTTGAACCTCCCGCAAGCTGCAGACAGCCGGTGATGTAACCCGGATGTCTGCAAATCTTTTGGTCTCCAGCTCCAGCCAGGTGAGGTCACCGGCTGTCTCCAGTTTGTGGGACGTTCAAAGAATACATTTTTATGAAAGGGGCGTGCATAATTTATTAGCAGACGGAGTCATGAAGAGCATGGCTGACCCAGGCCTGAGCATCTGTGGTTCATTAGCATATTAGAATATAAGAAAAATGGTTCCAGTTAACCCCTAAGGTAACAAGCATTACATTGGTCATAGTCTACCACCAGTAAATCAGGTGGAAGTGGACCACTGCCATAACGTCTATACGCGTCCTACGGAATGCGCGCAATTAGGACGTATGTAGATACAGTCATGAACGGGTTCACATATATAAAATTTATACTAAATTTGGTGAAAAATACAGCAATATCTACCAACTCCAAAAAAGCTGACTTTAAACTTCCCCTAATGATACATCACCCATAATGTATACAGGGTAAAAGCATGCTAACATCTAAAAGCCCTGTACTACTATGAACAATTTGTTGCATATACCGCACACAATTTCCTACACTGCTATTTAGATGCTTAAAATAATATGACATCCTCACTTGACCTACCTGTCTGTCGCATTTGTTCACAAAGTAGCTTACCCTTATGGCTTGTAAATTGTTCTCTTGATTTACCATGGACCACAGTAGCTTTTATCCTCCAATTCTACACTAAATGCCATCCAAATGGCTGCCTACTCTATACTTCACAGATGCCGCACATGAAAAAGTTCTCAAAGACCACATTATTGTCATGTCCAAGGAACACTACCACGGTTGCCAACATTGTAGGATGAAATATAAAAGCCAAGTGAAAAAAGAGTGGACAGAAAAAGCTAAATCTGTGATTAGGAAAAGAGTAATAATACAATCACATTTTATTACTCAGGAGATGGCACACTTGTACTGAAAGAAAAAAACTAAATCATGGCAATGTGGAGAAGAAGATACATCACAGTTCATAGGAGTGAATACTGTGGAGAGGAATAATACCCTGACACAAAACCTAAAATTTTGAAGTAATGAAAAAAAAGCGGCTAGTCACGCAGTGCTGGCTATTATCATTCCTTCTAGGTTTTCGTAACTTTATACAACCAATGTCATGTCACTTTTTTTGGATGATGCTACCATGTGGATGATCCTGGCCCATGAAAAAAAACATGATCCGGAAAGTCATAAACCGCTTAACCTAATGCTGGTTGTGGTTAATAAAGAACGTTTTTGGTGACCTGGTGACCGGTTTCCTTTCACAATATCAAGGTTCAGTGAGTAACCCCAAATGAAATTGTAGTGCAGTAGTTATAAAAAAAAAAATGTGTTATCTTTTTTTTCAGTCTGATAGACAACCCCTTTGCTGATTTCAATGTATAAAGCAGAAGACTTCAGCAGATGGACTAGTGGTTATTAGTTTCTACAGAAAAAGTGAGGGAAAATGTTATTATATAGTGTCCATCTAATTTCAAGCTCAAATTGAGACCTAAAGATCAACTTTTTGTTCTCTGGCAAACAGAGTCTACAACCTCTCCAAGTATTATAATCTGCTTGCAGCATGTGGTCATATGGGGTAACAGTGGAAAAAAGTGGATGTGTTTTTGTTGGGTATACCATTACTGAAGACAAGACCTTGTTCTCAGCTTCCTGATTAGCATATGGATTAAAAGGGGAACATCTTGGAAATGGCATAATATAGAGAAATAATAAAGGAAATTCTCTACAACATTCTCTCAGCAGATTGTAAAGCATGGGGGAGGTGGTAGACCCCCTTTTGGAAAAGTCAGAAATGTCCTAAACTTTACAACCACTCACAAATCATGTATGACATCAAAAGTCAAGAGACAATGTTAATGCTTGAGCCGTGTGTAGACAGTTAGTCATATAGTATGTGGCTTGATATGTATCATGTATCTTATCAACTAAAACCTTAAAGAAATCAGGTGACGCCTGTCTCAGAGAAGGCGAGAGAAAGGATGACAACACTGCCATTAATCAAATATCACACTCTTCTGGTAGACTTGTGAAACAACATGGACTGTGGCGTTTCCAAGCCCATTTTATTGCCAAGCAACTGGTTAATTGAGAAGAAATAAAGTGCCAAATCTATTAACCTGCAATACTTAACACCATAAAATTAGAAAAGCAACAGAGAATTACATATTACATTTTACAATTACTGCAGAGAGACCGTGCTGACAGTTTACAGTACATGCACACTCTGCATCTGTACCTTAACCTCAAGAAGGGTGATGGATTGACACATTACATATTTTTAACAGATTTTATTAAGATTTTATTACATTTTACTTAAATGGGAAAAGTGACAAAAAATCCTGACAAGTCTGTCATTTGTCAATTCTATAAACAAAGAGACATGCAATTATGGTAATAACCCTTTCCTATCAAGTTAAAGTCTCACATGTCAAGCAAAAAATAGACATTCAGCTACGAATGACCATTCGTCATGAAAGGGTAAAATATTACTCATCTAGTACAAGAACAAACATTTTTACCATAAGCTTTACGTCATACTAAAAGTGCGGTCACATGTGGCGTATGTATTGCATTTCCATTGATTTGCATGAGATCGGTAACCAATACCCATGTCCTGCATTTAAACAATGCAAAACACCGGGTGTTCATGCGTATCAATGGAAGCACATACACAATCGGCCCGAGCCCAATACACGCAATAAAACGCCATGTGTGGACACACTTAACGCAGGACAAGCCAAGACAGATCTTTCATATTTCCTAGTGCTTGTTAGGTTCAGCTTGCTGGGCCTTCCAAGTCCCTTTTTCTACCCACTTGTTAAATTGAGCAGCGTTAAAATGTAAGTTGTTGAAACACAATTCTAAACCAGACAGGACAAGGCGTAGAATCGCCAACAGAGCAGCCGCCCGTCGGATATATGAGGAGGTCTGAGACTCTAGATCATGCAACATTATATGCTGGTGAACCATGTACCAGCACATGATAAATACCCTCCAACAAGTCTTTTAACTGTCTATATCTGTAGGTGGCAACACAGTCTTTTACACAATACCGTTCCAAAAACTGAACCTCTGGAGAGAACATCCAATCAAAGTGAAAGAGAAGCAAAATGTATTCCCTACATGGCTGGTAGCGAGTATGTAAGATCGTGATCTGGATTCAAACACAACATCGCGGTCACGCAAAACAAACCATCATGTTCTCATCAGTTTTGGGCTTGTAACTTCAAACAAACAGTCATATTTCATCACAAAATAAAAAGGTAATAAAAATCTGTCACATTATTAATGTACTTTAACTAGAGTTATTTTAATCTATTCTTATAGTTCTCCTTTAACTGTAGATGTTCATTATTATTGGTACCTACATGTCTCCCGAGTTTCCTGGAGGTTTATATTTCAGGATACCTAAAATGTTCAACATCCTCTTAGCAGTTTGATCCGGCATTTCCTCACGAATGTCAAGGGAATGCTGTAAAGGCAAATATTCATATCAAATGGATAACATATTACAAACTTAAATAGAAAACAACAATAACTGATTACTTTTCATATAAACCAGTATAATATCATGCCATAACACTGGATCATGTAAGAAAAGTGAATTGGAAGTTATTGATCTATATTACAACATACTGGTAGTGGTTTATTAGGAAAATTTCTGCTGATAGGTTCCCGTTAACATGCCAAGTCAGTTGTTCACCTATTAGATAAGCTGCTGATGATTATGTCTGGAATCGTCTTATTCCCTTCAGTCCACTGACTGAAGCATACAGGTGAGTTTCTCGTGCCTGATCAGCTTTTCTAAGGCGATGTAAGATGCCAGAAGCAAATGGTTTCATAGACTGTTTAGTGGCCATTCATTTCAACAGGGAGTGTAGCTGTAAGAGTACAGGCAGGTGACTACATGGAGTTGGCTCTATACACGGTGCTGAAAACAACTGAAAAGTATCATTAATAGCTGATGGGTAGTGGTGTGATTTCCGTCAATCAGCCAATAGCAGGTGGCAACACTGCACTTGTGACCAGGACAGAAGCAGACAGCCCGATACACTGAAGTGACCTGGATGGCCACTACAAATAGAGCTGTCTGCTTGCCCAGCTCACATTTGCTTTAATGTAAGTTGCCCCTGCAGTTATCCTGGATTGTTACTACACTAAAGATTACTCTCTGTCCCTAGTGTGGGGGTGCCACAAGTACCACTGCCTCCCCTTTCAATTATCATCTTATCCTAACAGATTAAAAAAAAAACATTTTAAAGAGTGTTTTTCTTAGTTTTAACTGAGATAAACGGCACAAAAAGTAAATGAAATAAAAACGTCTCCTGGCTGTTACACAGTGCACAGAGCTTGTTCCAGAACAATGCAGTGCCAGCAAAACGCAGATAAGAGGAGGTACCCCTCAAAATTGATAATGACAATCATCAACAGTAAAGTAATAAACAAGGTACAACATTAATTCTAGAATTAGGATTGTATATCCTTACAGTCAATCATCACAGACAAATAACATTGCTTGTAAACATAACATATGATTTTATTTCATATCCAAATAAAAGCGATTTACAGTACCTTTGGGTCGATTTCTGCAAGGACATCATTCAGGACCTGTAACAACTGCATGGGCTCCAGCGAATCAAAAGTAATTAAGTTCAAGTTCTTCTTAAATGGTTCTTTGTTCAACTTTTCCACAATGAATTTTAGCTGGTCACTCATTTTTATGGTAAGTTATAAAGCTGTAAATATAGATCAGGAAAATGATTAAAGGGGTATTCAGGAATAAGCATAATTCATATTCAAATGGGTCATTAAAATATAAGCTAATATGTAATTAGTTGTTTTGCTCCCCTTAGCAGAAAAATGCTACTGGTCCTTTAATCAGTTCTGTGTCCCTGTGGAGAAGACACAGGACAGAAGATGACCGCTGTCACATGTCCTGCACCTGCCGAAGCAGGTCATGTGATCATCACAACGTTTGGCTGTAATCGGTTGGTTGCAGTGGATCCAGTATGTGTTGTGGTGAGACCCAGCTCAGTGCGGTAATGTGCAGTGATGGAAGTTACACATCATTATTATGGTAACAGAGCAGGACAGTCTGTTAGATGATCAGAGCATAAGCAGAGCATAAGAGTGAGGAGCTGTTACTGAGAACTAAGGGATCATGGGACTTGTGGTTGTGGATGGTGACCATCTTGGAGATAACTCCACCTACTTTAGAAAGCCTGTTATGTTTGTATATATCCATGTATGTCCGCTAAAGGAATCTGCACCATCGCGTTTACAATCACCAAATTTTGCACCACTCTCTGTGACTCAGGGAACGTCATAGAGTAGATTTTGAGCCAAAGTTTTGACCTGCACTTTCCAAAATACACTTATTAACCACCATATACAGGAGCCATTGTCTGCTGCTGCTATGGCAGTTGGAAGCTGAGCCGTGATTGGCTGCTATTTTGCCACAGGTCATTAATATGAGCTCTGAGCTGTAATTGGGTACTATATGCAATGAGTATAAGAAAGATTAAGTGTGAGGTAATATGGATAGGGATACAGAGATTAAGGGAGATTAATTAGAAATGTCTGAGGTAAAACATTCAGAGACAATTACAGAGACAATTAGAGTCAGAGACAGACAGAGAAAGCCAGAGACAGAGACAGTCAGAGAAAAATACAGTGACAGATCCTGTGGATTCTTCAGAAGGAGGCTCATTGTGGCATAAAATGATAAAAGTATAAATATTCAGCTCCCCGATCCCCTGGCACCTTCCATCTTGCTTTCCCCATGTATCAAGTAGAGGGATCAGTACAGGGAATATGGTTTCTTCCATTTTTTTAACCCAATGACAGACAGTTCTTACAGAGCTGGGAACTGCCCCTGTGCCATTTCACTGCTGTGCAATCCCCTTTCTATAAAAATGTCCCCACTAGGGCGGCAGCATTGACTCCCTTCTCATATTTGGGTCCATCTACTTATAATAGGAAAGCTGTCAATCCCGTGACCCCTAGATAACTAGGGTCACTATGGTACGAATGACGGAACTATGATCCGTTACACCGGTCACATAGACCATTGTAGTGGGAGAATAATTGTTCTGTACATGGAGGGACGCTCTAATGCTCCCATAATGCACGTACGGAGACAGACACACAGATCCGAGATGCGGACTATTACCTGCCACACTACTGTCCGCTCTGTAGCTGATGAGAGTATATTGGGTTGAACCAAGCCTGTAGTAGCTTTCTGCAGTTGCCTAGGTAACGATTACCGTGCGTTACGTAACATCCGGTATTGACAGGAAGTTCTCATGTACAAGCGGTCGCGTGTCACTACAGCATTGGAGCGCGGCTTTCTCCTACTGCCGGACAGCTTGTCGTGTGCTGCCCCCTGTCGGGGAAATGATATAGTGACACCAAGCGTGTATTGTAGGAAGTTTCTGATCAGGTGTGTGTGCAGTGGCCTGCGGTTTTACAGTGCAAAGACTGCGGCCCAGTGCACCAAGTAATGTAGAGCGACCTGTTTGAAGCCCCCGTGAAAACGATCGACGTGTTGCATTTGTCTATGTAGCCTAAAATAATCTAAAATAAATTATAGGGAAACTAGTATTATTAGTAGTAAATTAGTGTTAGTATACGGAAATTAGTATTATAATTAGTGAATTAGTATTATTATTAGAATTGGATTGGATCTGTATAATTATTTTTGTGTGGTCTAGGGTTTGTATTATTATCTAATTATTTGGTAATTTACTGCTCTAGTGTCTGTATTATTGACTATTACCATATACTATGCTTTATGAAATGAAGTATATCAACAGAGGTAATAATGCCAGAACATATATTTTAAACAATTTTCCTAATACTTGTCTCGGTCAACATCCGGACAAGTTCTAGAGCACATAGCCTTTGTGGTAGGTAACTGTGAAGTTAGAGCCCCTCTCAATTTCTAACGTTCATGTAACTATGTAACTTACCATCTTTGGTCCAACTCCATTTGACTGCCAAAAGTTATGTCCTCCCCGTTAAATGTCTAATATTGATAACTTTCCTAAAATAGTATAAGTACACTACAAAGTATAGATTAAGTAGCTATTATTGATTTATTACACATTTACTGCACATGAAAATAAAACATATATGTACTGTCATTTCTAAAGTACCGATATTAAATGTCAATAACAGCATTTGTTACTTTCTAATTTCTTATTCAAAAATAAGAATACCGTTGCATGTATCAATAATTTCCTGAATTGGTTCCCAGACAGATTTGCACCACTACAATAAGGTGTTGAGATGTTGTTTATTTATCTGTCACCTGTCTGGGGATAGTCCCTTGGGACTAAAGTCTGTGGACTCCTTGGACCACCGCGGGACATAAAGATGCTAGCCGCAACCCGGGAGTGGAGTCTAAGTGGACTCCTGGTCTTCGCCAGAGCCCGGCCACAAAGCGGGATGGTCTTGCTGCAGTGGGGAGCCACCAGGTTGCGACTAGGCCCGTGGTGGCAGCCAAGGTAGGGACACAGGGCAGGCAGGACCACGGGATAGACGGCTGGCAGGACCACGGGATGGACGGCTGGCAGGACCTCAGGATGGACGGCTGGCAGGACCTCAGATGACCACTAGGATACCGGACCGCCACAGGAGTACAGGACCGCCACAGGAGTACGGGAACACGGGAACACCACAAGAACACGGGAGTACGGAAGCGTATGGAAACGTTCAGGAAACTCAGAGGCGTCTGGAAACGCTCAGGAAGGCTTTCTCTTCAGCAGAATGATCTGAAGATCCGGCAGGGGATGCTGGGAGTCGCCAGGCTATATAGCCGAGCCGGGAATGCCAGCACCCATAAGGAGGACGCTGGCCCTTTAAGGCTGGGAGTAGTCTGTGCTGTGGCTCCCGGCGTGTAGGCCGCACGCTCATTCCCTGCAGTCGCGCGTTCCAGCCACTAGGGGGCGCACGCCTGCAGGGAAGGAGCGTGCAGCCTACACGCCGGGAGCCACAGCACAGACCGGAGCCAGGAGAGGTAAGTGAGGGCAGGGGGAGACCAAGTATATCGAAGCACGTGTGCACCCGGGACCGGGCCGGGGCCGCGCCACAGGACAGCGAGACACGGGTGCCCCTGCAATCCGAGACATGGACTGCGAGGTCGCCTGTGACAGTACCCCTACCCTTAGGGCCCCTTTTCCTCTTCAGCCCGCTGTTCTTCCTTCTTCGCCTCCTCCAATTCTTCTTGGTGATGAGACACCTTAGGAGGAGAGCAGGCACCGAGAAGACTCGGGAAACCGCAGGCTGGGTTGGCTCTTGGCACAACAGAGCGGCCTCAGGGGAGGGCGGTGGAGACTCTTGAGCGGCCTCAGGGGAGGCCGGTGGAAACTCTGGAGCGGCCTCAGGGGAGGCCGGTGGAGACTCTGGAGCGGCCTCAGGGCAGGCTGGTGGAGACTCTGGAGCGGCCTCAGGGGAGGCTGGTGGAAACTCTGGAGCGGCCTCAGGGGAGGCCGGTGGAGACTCTGGAGCGGCCTCAGGGGAGGCTGGTGGAGACTCTGGAGCGGCCCCAGGGGAGGCTGGGGCAGAAGTGGGAAGCTGCAGAGTCACCGGAGCAGCCGTGGGAAGCTGCGGAGTGACCGGAGCGGCTTCTGAAAAAGCAGGAGCAGCAAGCTGCGGAGGCTGGGGGGGCGCTGGAGCAGCTCTGGGAAGCTGCGGAGGCTGAGGTGCCGCTGGAGCAGCTCTGGGAGGCTGCGGAGGCTGAGGCGTCACTGGAGCAGCTCTGGGAAGCTGCGGAGGCCAAGGCGCTGCTGGAGCAGCTCTGGGAAGCTGCGGAGGGTGAGGCGCCACTGGAGCAGCTCTGGGAAGCTGCTGAGGTGCCGCTGGAGCAGCTCTGGGAAGCTGTGGAGGCTGAGGTGCCGCTGGAGCACCTCAGGGAAGCTGTGGAGGCTGAGGCGCCGCTGGAGCACCTCGGGGAAGCTGTGGAGGCTGAGGCACCGCTGGAGCATTTCTGGGTAGCTGCGGAGGCTGAGGCGCCACTGGAGTAGCTCTGGGAAGCTGCGGAGGGTGAGGCGCCGCTGGAGCAGCTCTGGGTAGCTGTGGAGGCTGAGGCGCCGCTGGAGCGAACTTGGTATGGGTAACCATGTCTGGGTCACCACTATCCCATAGTGAAGTAACCCATCAAATTTATTTGGCATCAAAATTTCGGGTCCAATTTCTACTGCAGGAAAACATAGCGGGGTGACTGAAGCAACAGGAGGAGTTGCGGGAGCCTGCTGCTGGGAGGCAATCATCCGAAGAGTGGAAGCGAGTTTGTCCAAGAGTTCCTTTGGGCAGCAATCTCTTGGGATTGCTGGGCAATGGTGCTAGGGAGGTCACCCAGTAGCAGGTACGGATCTTTGGGACTGTCCATGGCTTTTGTAGGATACAAGACCTTGGCGGAGTCCATGGCTGGATATTACTGTCACAGTCTTTGGGGATAGTCCCTTGGGACTAAAGTCTGTGGACTCCCTGGACCACCGCGGAGGATAAAGATGCTAGCCGCAACCCGGGAGCGGAGTCCAAGTGGACTCCTGGTCTTTGCCAGAGCCCGTCGCAAATCGGGATGGTCTTGCTGCGGCCGGGAGCCACCAGGTCGCTCCATGGGTGCGACTAGGCCCGCGGTGGCAGCCAAGGTAGGGCAGGCAGGACCACGGGATGGCAGGACCACGGGATGGACGGCTGGCAGAACCTCGGGATGGACGGCTGGCAGGACCTCGGGATGGACAGCTGGCAGGACCTCGGGATTGACAGCTGGCAGGACCTCAGATGACCACTAGAATACCGGACCACCACAGGATTATAGGACCGCCACAGGAGTACAGGACCGCCACAGAAGTACGGGAACACGACAGGAACACGGGAACACCACAGGAACACGGGAACACCACAGGAACACGGTGGCAAACTTTCAGGAAACTCAGTGCGCTGATTCCTGTTGTATCTTGTCTATTTGAATTGTTTCATTCCTTTAATTTGTATAATTACTCTACACATAATATTCTCTCTGCTGAATTGACTGTAGTAAACAAATCTTCTCATACAGGGAATGATAGATCAGAAGGCCCATAGATCCCTGCTCTACCATGTACTTCAGCAATGGTAGACCACAGTCAGATAGTCCTTAGTGCAGTGTATATGCTATTTACCAGACAGTCCTCAGTCTAGTGCAATCACTGCCTTCATTAACGCCTCAGTCTAATGTAATATCTCTCCACCAGTCAGTCCTCTATCCAGTGGCTTAACAAGAGTGGCAGGGCCCCATAGCAGGCTTCAGCATGGGGACCCCCTTCCCATTTGAAAATTTTACATATTTTGTATACTCACACATGCAAGTTACAATCACACATTTATACACTAATGCACATAAGCTCATATAGAGCATATATACACACATACAGTATATGCAGACGCCATACACCATATACACATACAACATATACACATCACAGATACAGCATATATACATCACATATGTGTTATATACATATTATGATGTACAATGTGCAGCATAATATGGATAAAATGATGCACATCCTCCACTCTTTAGTGTGTCAGGTCTGGATGCTGGGACCCCCTGAAATTGTGGGCTCCACAGCTGTTGCTATGGCTGCTACCACTGTAGTTACACCCCTGCCACTATCTAGTATAATCACTGCCTCCAGTCAGTTCTCATTCTAGTATAATCACTGCCACCAGTCTGTTCTCATTCTAGTATAATCACTGCCTCCAGTAACACCTCTGTTTAATATAATATCTCTCCACCAGTCAGGCCTCAATCCAGTATAATCACTGCCACCAGTCATTCCTCAATCTTGTACAATCACTGCCACCAGTTAGTCCTCAATCTTGTACAATCACTGCCTCCAGTAACACCTCAGCCTAGTGTAGTCTATGCCACTGGACCATCCTTAGTCTAGTTCAATCACTGCCAACCTCAGTCCACGGTATATTGTAAACTCTGCTACTAGTCAGTCCTCAGTCTAGTGTAATCTATGCCACCGGACAGTTTAGTATTTTCATGATCATACTTAAGAACAAAAGGGGATGGTGCATCTTTATTGAACAGTGAAAGCCCCACTAGAAAATAGTGCCATTGTATCATTTCGGTCAAATATATATGTGTATAAAAAACAAAAAATAGTGGCAGCACTCCTAAGTAATATATAATATTCGGGTGCATATCCCAGAACGCAGAAAACAGTCCTCCCAAGATTTAGATTGAAGAAAAAATGGCAGCACTCCGAGATAACTTGTGAAACAAGGTACTGATTTATTCCAAAATGTGCCAAGCTACGTTTCGTGCTCCTATGGCCTGGAGCCTTCTTCAAGCAAAGGTGTATACAAATTGTGTAGAATTTATACAAAATACAAAGGAAGTGACATCACTTCAAATATTCATGTAATTATATGACATCATTAATTCATACAGTGACATTGCAAGTATAGGTCTCATAACATTCACAATAACATGATTAGGTGTATATTTAGTATTTACAGACATTATAAAGTGCAGAGAGTGCAGAGTGCTATTAAAGGATACAAGCTATCTCGGAGGTTGACATTTTTCTTCAATCCATATATATATATTATATATATTATATATATATATATATATATACACTCACCGGCCACTTTATTAGGTGCACCTGTCAACTGCTCTTTAACACTTAATTTCTAATAGCCAATCACATGGGCACCTCAGTGCATTTAGGCATGTAGACATGGTCAAGACATCTCCGCAGTTCAAACCGAGCATCAGTATGGGGAAGAAAGGTGATTGAGTGCCTTTGAACGTGGCATTGTTTGTTGGTGCCAGAAGGGCTGGTCTGAGTATTTCAGAAACTGCTAATCTACTGGGATTTTCACGCACAACCATCTCTAGTTTACAGAGAATGGTCCGAAAAAACATCCTTTGATGGCAGTTCTGTGGCGAATTGCCTTGTTGATACCACAGGTCAGAGGAGAATTGGCAGACTGGTTCGAGCTGATAGAAAGGCAACAGTGACTCAAATCGCCACCCGTTACAACCAAGGTAGGCAGAAGAGCATCTCTGAACGCACGTCGAACTTTGAGGCAGATGGGCTACAGTAGCAGAAGACCACACCGGGTGCCACTCCTTTCAGCTAACAACAGGAAACTGAGGCTACAATTTGCACAAGCTCATCGAAGTTGGACAGTAGAAATTGGAAAAACGTTGCCTGGTCTGATGAGTCTCGATTTCTGCTACTGATGGTAGGGTCAATTTGGCGTCAACAACATCCTGCCTTGTATCAACGGTTCAGGCTGGTGGTGGTGTCATGGTGTGGGGAATATTTTCTTGGCACTCTTATGGGCCCCTTGGTACCAATTGAGCATCGTTGCAACGCCACAGCCTACCTATTGTTGCTGACCATGTCCATCCCTTTATGACCACAATGTACCCAACATCTGATGGCTACTTTCAGCAGGATAATGCACCATGTCATAAAGCTGGAATCATCTCAGACTGGTTTCTTGACATGACAATGAGTTCACTGTACTCAAATGGCCTCCACAGTCACCAGATCTCAATCCAATAGAGCATCTTGGGATGTGGTGGAACGGAGATTCGCATCATGGATGTGCAGCCGACAAATCTGCGGCAACTGTGTGATGCCATCATGTCAATATGGACCAAAATCTCTGAGGAATGCTTCCAGCCCCTTGTTGAATCTATGCCACGAAGATTGAGGCAGTTCTGAAGGCAAAGGGGGTCCAACCCGTTACTAGCATGGTGTACCT